>JAVJIF010031747.1:0-400827 GCA_038442645.1 Agave tequilana
TTCAAAAGAAACAAGTTCCCCATGTTCATGCACATCACCCACAACATGCTTATGCACATTTTGCACGCTATGATCATACTCATTCACATATTCATAGTAGAGTGTACAAGTGTACACATTGCGGCCGCAAAGGCCATTTTGCAAACTTCTGTTATGATAGAATAAATTCTTTAAATTTTGCTAATTAGAATGTTTGGGTTCCTTACAATGCTAACCCTCGTGGACCCAAAAGAAAATGGGTACCAAAATCTCCACCTTTTGTATTTGATATAGGTGTGGGCTCTCACTTGACATGAGAGGGATGGTGCCTTGGTGGTGGCTGCATGGACTAGATGGACACACATATTGATGCACCGCTATCAAGGAAGTTTGGTGGGAAGACCACCATGTTTTGGAGAGTTAGAGTGTAGTTCATGTATTGGTAACTATCTCTAAAACTCCTACTTTATTTATATGCTTTTACATATAAGATATTTTTTAGCATGTTCATGTATTATGCTTTATATGGTGAATACTTGTTTAGATGTAGATTCCATTAAAACTTATGTTTATTCGTGTACAAGTAATGGGCAACAATTGATTCTTATATGTTTGTACCTTATCGCTCATTTGTACCTATTACATGTACATGTATAGCCTAGTTTTGATGAATTCTTCACTTATACATGTTTTTCCTATTTTTGTGCATGGTTTGCTTCATGTATATGCATTTTTTATTCAAATCTAATAAATATACATGTATACCCCTTGAGTCTCTTGCCTTCATACAAATTATATCATAGACTCTTTTTATGTTTGGGATATGTATGCATATTGTTGGATTTGGATAAATCATACATATACGTTGAAGTTTGTTTTTAATGAAAAGAAATTTTCATGTTTTTCATATTTTTGATAAAATGATATTCATATTTTGTTTTGAGCATAATTGACTATTTTTCATGAAAAATGTTATTTACATGATTCTTGTACACTCACACTTTATTTGTTTATTCATGACTTTATTTCATGATTATGTTTGAGCCTTATAGATATCGAGTGTCAATGCTTGTGTTTTTAGCATATTTCATGATAGACATATAATTTGGTTTTATGTTTTGAAGGATCTTTAACTAGTTTTTCAAAAATTAATTTAACTAGTTATTTATTCTTCATTTGGTAGTGTTTTCACTATAAAAATATTTTCAAATTCTTATTTTTTGAAAACCCCTACCAACCCCTGAAAGGGCGGACGGATGGGCGAGCATGCCTTATTAAAAATCTTTTATCTTGTGCATGAAAAGGGTGGTTTATTATGAGTTATATACTTGATTTACATCATATTTTCAATTGATATCTCAATTGATATTTTTTTGTATATACTCATATTTTGTTTTCTATATATGTATGCCTTCTCATTTCAAATAATATCAATTTCTATTGGTATTCTCTTTTCATACATATATATGATTTGTTTGTGCTTGAGTTACAAGATATTTACATATTTAAAGCACAAAGTATGTTTATACTAAGCTTGAATTAAATCTTGATTTCAATTGATTTCTCAATTGGTACTTTTTATAAGCTTATGCATTATTTTCAATAGGTATTTTTATTGATATCATAATTTACAATATAATTCAATTGGTATCTATTGATCTATTTATTTCAATTGGTATATATATAAAGTATTTTCTTTCATTGGTATCAAAATGTACAAGTGTTTCGATTTCAATATACTTCAATTGGTATCTACTTATTTCAATTGGTATTCATATCTTTTAATTGGCATCTATATATTTCAATTTTAATTGGGTTTAAATTTCACTTGGTATCAATATATTTTACCTACTTGGTATCAAAATGTATCATGTATTTCTATTGATATCAAAATTTAATGTAATTTAAGTTGGTATCAAAATAACTTTTTTCATTGGTACCGAAATGTAAAAATGTTTTCAATTTCAATTGGTATCACAAATTTCCTATTTCATATGGTATAAAATTCTTATGATATATCAATTTGATTTGTTTAAAATTCAAAATTTGTATTGTTTATTTACAATTAGTATCTTAAAAATTTTGTTTATTACAAAGGTATCTCAAAATGTATTTATTACTTTGAGTAAATCTCAAAATTTGTGTTAAAAAAGTTTTGATATGTAGTGCTTATATGCACGAGGAGCTTAACATCTCTTCTACATATAGATTCATGTTGAGTGTATCTTATATTGAGGAGCTTGACAACTCTTCTTTATGCGATACATGTGTGTAGGGAGAGCTTCACATCTCTACTTATGCATTGCATATTATGTGTTATGTGAGTTAGAGAGCTTGTCATCCCTTCTTCATGTAATGCATGTTATATAGGGAAGTTAACTTAGCATCTTCCTCTTTATGAATGTATATCGCATATATCTCTTTATTGGTTGATTTGATTTCACCCCTTTATTGATTTTTGTTTCGGACAAAAGGGAGAGTACATTGTTTTGTGTTTACTTTAACCCCTTTATTGATGATTGATAAAAAGGGGGAGAAAGATTTTGAGTTTATATATGCATATTTGAGTTTTTGCATATATTGAGTTTATGCATCTTATGTTGTTTTACAAAATGGGAAAAATGACTTTGAAAGTTTAAACAAAAAGGGGGAGAAGGCTTTTGAAAAATATGTTTGATTTATGCATGTTTCTCTCTCCTAGTTGATGCATACATTTGTTTAGTTTCATGTGCTTCATTGAATATATATTTGTTTATTGTTGTATATGAGTTAAGGGGGAGCTTCTTTGAAGCTTTACTTTAATCCATGCATATATAACTTCATGAGTTTTATCATCATCAAAAAGGGGGAGATTGTTGGCCCAAAGGCCCATCACTCTAGTTTTGATGATGATTAACTAATATAGTTATAGTACTAATGATCTTGTGTTTAATTAGTTTTAGATTTGTGATCAAGATCTTAGTAGGTGTTTAGCTTCAACAAAAGATTTAAAGTCAAGTTTTGGAGCTAACACGGTTTGATTCAAGAGCCTATACATCAAGACCACATCAAGTACTCAAGAGGAGTCTAGATCTTTGGATCAAAGTCAAGACCAAGTCAAGAAGGAGAAGAAGACTTCAAGTGAAGACTTCAAGAGAAGACTTGAGTCTAGGTTTGTTTTGTTAAGATTTTGTTTTAGATAAAATGTAAAGGATAGAATAGTTGGTGGATTGCTCAAGTACATATACACACACACTCAAGATTTATTTGTGTTTTCATAAAAGGATTTTCATTTGAAAAAATACCGGTTTGGTTTTTGGTATACAAAGTATACATGTTTTAACCAAAACTATTTTTAGTGCTTATTGTCAAAAACATAGATATTTCATCATTTATGTGTAGTGGATCATATCCATACACACTATGCTTTAAAAGTGTTTAAAATATCTTATTTTTGTATTTGGAGAAGTTTTGGAAAAATCTATTTTGAAAAATACGGTTTTTATTTTAAGCCAAAATTTCTAAGTTACAAAAATAGTTCAAAATGTTTGTAACATGGTTTGATTTTTACTCAAACATGTTTGTATATCAAAGTATTATGCTGAACTTATTTTTGTAGATTTTTAGAGATTTTATGGGATTTTATTAAAGGAAAAATACCAAGTTTTCAAATCCCTAAAAAGTTCTGTTTTGGCTTCTATCGGTCGACCGGGACGGTCGACCGAGCCAGAAGTCGGTCGACTGACGTGCACAAACGTGCACGCCTTATTTGGCCGGAAGGCCGGTCGACCGACCCGGTCGACCGTCTAGAGAGCTCTGCTCTCTGGAAAGCCCCGGTCGACCAGGCGGTCGACCGGCAGAGAGCTCTGCTCTCTATTTCCAGGCCACGGTTGACCGGGCCGGTCGACCGCTGGCTCAACGGTCAGAAATCTGACCGTTGGCCGGTCGACCAGGCGGTCGACCGACAGCCGTCCAGGCTGTTGATTTGGCCCCAACGACTAGTTTTTCCTAGCCTATAAAAGGGGGCTTTTATGGACTATTTTCAACAAGATTTTAAGTGAGTTTTTGCACTAGTTTTTCCTACTCTATTAAGAGGTTTTCTCCACTTGTTTAAGAGCCAAATATTTCCATTCAAAAGGAGTTTTCAAGGATTTTCAAATGTGATTTTCTTGTGTTTTCTATCACAACTTCAATCCTTATTTTTCTCACAAACACTTGAGCTTTCCATTGATATATCCATCCTATTGGAGAGTTGTTGTGAGATTGTTTTTAGGTGATCAAAGTGTTGTGATCACCAAAGACTTTATCTTTGCTTTGAGGAGGCGGACTTGTGTGTTTGCGATTGTTTCGAGTTCTAGTGAGAGCTCATTGTAGAGGTATGGCCTTGGCAAGCTTGCACGCTTGCGGTGTGTTGTTCTTGCGGGAACAAGAGAGGGACTAGAGAGTCCAAGAGTTCTAAGTGGGAACTCCCTGTAGGTGTTGCGGCACCAAGTGATCCGGTGGGATCGATTTTAGTGGAAATCCTTCATAGTGTTGAAGGCAGGGACGTAGAGCAAGTGTGCTCGAACCTCGAAACAATTCTCCCGTGTTTGCGATTGCTCTCTCTATCTCTTACTTGTCTTTATATCTTGCATGATTATATTGCTTTCATCTACATATGCTTGATATATATTTGTGCTCAAATTGATATATGCTTAGGGATTGTTTGCTAACACTTGTATTCAATAAAGAGAGCCAAAGCGGCACCTCAACTCTTATCTAGAGGAATCTTGAGGAGTTAGTCCAGAGCCTATCACGGGGAATCCGCCTACACTCTTGTGTTATACTTAGTGTTTAGCTTAAAAAATTTAGTTTGCATAAATAGTTTTAATTCCGCATTAATTGACCATTAGATTAGCTAGTCACCTATTCACCCCCCTCTAGGTGATTTCAACTACGCCTACAATAATCATCAATAAATGACACAAAGTACTAATTATTTCCAAGTAGCTGGTAGGTCTCCAAACGTCCGTGTGAATATAATCAAAAATCTTTTCGATGTGATGAATCACGGTGTCAAACTTCACCTTCTTCTTGTCAATAACACAATGTTCACAGAACTCCAACATGCAGGTATTCGTACCTTTCAACAATCCTTACTTCCCAATGCTTGTAAAGATTTCTCGCATGTATGTCCTAATCTCATATGTCACACTCTGGTAGAATCATCATCTGCACCTTCTGAAGCTGCCACTTGCGTGTCACTGTAATTCCTTTCAAGTAATACATATTATTCCATCTGACGCTCTTCAGAAAAATCATCAAGCCTTTGAGCATCTTGACAACGCCATCTCCAAGAGTCCTTTTAATGCTCTGTGCTTTCAAAACTCCAATAGATATCGAGTTTTTCTTCAACTGAGGAACATATCACACATCCTTTATATTGTGATGGTGGCCCCTATGATCAACATGCTCCTACACCGATTGCTAGGGCGGCGCAACAGAAGGGACAGGATCATCGAGCGACGAGAAAAAAGATGAGATATTTTGTGTATAGAAAGTCAACACACAATTTAACGTGGTTCCATCGATCAAACAGATCGTGCGTACATCCACATGAGAAGGAGGAGAAACTTTATTAAACTTTAGGGGAGTATAATAAGAAATACTTATACCTCTCGCTAAGAAGATTACAAGCCATTTGATAACAGCATATAATAGAACCCTTATGGTGAAAACTTCTCACACGGATCTTACTTTTTCTTGATTCTCTACTAGAATTATTGAATTCCTTGAATGCCTTGATTCCTTGATTACATTAAAGGTCACCCCAAGGGATTATTTATAGACCATAGGACCCTCCTAGTCCTATACAAATTTCATCAATACAAATAATCGCTGTCTCAGAAGAAAAGAAAATTTGAATCCAACTCAAACTAAAAACAGATTCAAACAAGAAAACTGCTAGAATCGATATTAGTCGACTATACTAATATATAAGTCAACTTATCACGTATGTTAGTCGACTACACATAAGTATCAGTCGACTAATCTGACAAAAATTCAAGAACGTTACTTTTTGTTTGCAAGACCAGTCGACTACACTAATTGTATAAGTCGACTAATCTTATCATAAGTCGACTATACAAAGTATAAGTCGACTTATACTGTGCGCAACTTTTTGTGCACGTTCGTTCTTTGATCTCTGAAGCTTCTCCTACCTTCACGGTGTATTCCAGTTATAATCCTAATAATTTCCCCCTCGACTTGAATACGTCCAAGTCTGAGAATAGCCACCATGTTTCATGTGCTCACAGCAATGCACAATTGAATAACTCTTGACTTCATCTCTATCTCACTCCTTTTTCTCGATAACCCCTCACGGGTTCATAACTTGATTAGATCAAACAAGTTCAGTGCCGGCCTGAACTTGATCACTCAATGATCTTTTTGATCTACACAGGATTTATAAGAATTTGCTCCACCATAGGAATCACGATCTAGTCTTCTATGTTGTGCCTCGACGCTGCTCAGTCTCAATCTTCCTTCAGGGTAAAACTGAACATTCGAGCTCGCAACTATCATAGTCTCTGATTGTTCCACAACTTCTGATCTTGAACCTGAGGATAACTGCAATTTACCAACTGTAACCTCTGAATTTCGCAACATGTAAATATTGCTAAAATGTTCGGTCTGAAACTTCACATGGGCATCTTTGAAAACTTCCATAAGATCACTGATCGGCCACTAATCTTGCATTAATTATTGTCACATTTCCACATTTATTTCATAATGATTTTTGCTATTTAATTCTAATTTTTGTCTAAATTTGTGCAAGCCTTATTTAATGAAGAAGGAGAGAAAACAAGCCTAAAAGCCCACTCAAATTCAGATTTAGTGAGTTTAAATCGGAATCAAGAATTAGGATAGAAGATGAGTGCAAAACAGAGCAAATCAGAAAAGATAACACCAAATGAAAAGCAGTTAAATTCAGATTTATATAGATCCATTTGGTTAGCAGAAGAATCAATGAAAAAAATGCCTAATCCAGAGAACAAGCTGAAAATCCAACTGGAGATAAAAGCGAATAAAAAATCAATAGACCACAACCCCCTTGATTTGGCTCCATGGCTCGATAGGGTCTGTTGGGGAGCGTTTGCTTCCCTATCTCCGTATGCTCTCCCCTATCTTCTTTTTCCTATAAATCTACATTTTTCAGAGAAGAAAGGGTGAAAATTAGAATTAAATTTTGTTTTATTCTAGGCAAGGATTGTTGTTAGCTAGTTGTAAGTGTTTGTAATTTTCATTCTTAGTTTTCATTCTAGTTTAGTCCAGCAACAAGTGAGAGAGAAAGTGTTGTAATCAAAAATTGAAAGTGACATCAATAAAGATTTAAGGCTTTTCTTCATCTCCATCTTGTTTGTGACGGTATGTTTGCTTTAATTTCTCTTCTTATTTTATGTCAATTATGAGTAGCTAATTCGGTTTTCTGGGCTCGCTGTCCTCCTCTTCTATAAGTCTTCTTCTTGACTGATTTCTGTGAAAAGGAGTCCACTTGATTCATTTGAATGCCTAATTTTCAAGCTTTGCTCGTGAATGTTCTTGAAGGCACATGAGGATGGGAATTGGTTTTTAAAACTTTAGTTTCAAACCTTTTCGAAACTTGTTTTTATTTCATTCTTTGCTTAGTTGCTTGATGGTTTAACATTTATCTTAAAAACTGATTTTTAAAACAAAGTTAAACTTTTCAAAACCGATCTTATTTGCTTTGCTTTGATGCTTAAGAATTTTAAAGTTAAACTTATGTCTATGATCATTTGAGGAAACTAAAACTTTCAAGAGAAGAATTTCTAGTTGAGTATAGGAGTAGTGAGCCCAAATCTCTCTCTTTATAAAATACAAACTCTCCTCTTCAAAATAAACAAACTCTCAATCATACCATATTCGTTTTGTTTTCTTCTAATAAAAAGGAGCATAAACTTATTTTCAAAACAAAAATATCGAAACACTTTCATCGCATCTCTCGTGGACACGACCAGTGAGCCCTAAGCTACGTAGTACTTTTTACTATGAGTTAATTTTTGACACCATTGCCAGAAGGGAACGGTGTTCTATGTTTTCTAACAAGTTCTTTGTTCTGTTTTAGGGTTTAGAAAGTTACTTGAAGAAATTGAGCATTGCAGAAGAAGACTTGTTTTGTCCCCTACTCAAGAAAGCAGGGAATAAAACTCCAAAGTTTTGCCGTGGAAAGCCTATATTTGCTGTGGAAACACGGCTATATATTGGGACTACTAAAAAATCTTTTTTGCAAGTCATATTGCTTGACAAAATACATCTTCTGCAATTATTAATTTTGCAACTTGATTGATTTTGAACCCTGTTTTAAATCCAACAGTAACCGGTTGTTGAAATTGCTTTAAAAAATGTTTAGATTTGCATTCTAGGCATTAGTCTGATTACTTTTCATTTCAATTATTGTTGAAGAGCGCTGGAGAAAAGGTATGTTTGCATAAAATCTAACTTAGGAAACATTCTTGGGTGATTTACTTTCCTTTTCAGTGTTACTTTGGCTATATTCTTGCACACTTGCATAAAAATATTTTAAGGGCAAAACCAAATACAAGATAAAGTGGGGGAGTCATTACCCTTTCTTGGCCCAGAAACCATCTCCACGCACTCACAGCCTAAGCCTAATTTAAAATCTAATAGACGTTGGCCCTAGGGACATCTCAGCCTCACTAGTAAATTAACTTAAGGAGAAAGTTGTTAGAATTTGACTCTAGTTAAATTGGTATCAAGGTTGGAGATTAAGAGGCGAAACCTCGAAGAACAATGATTTGGCATAATTAGGCTCGTTGCTTTAGCATGGATACCTCCAATTGATCTTGCCACTAACTTGGCCGATTAACTTGTAGTCAGATAGCTGCAATATACCTCCTGTGGACAGTCTAACAGTTAGAGTCGTCTAGGTCTAAGTTTATCTTTGAATAGGTTGGTTGATTTTTTTTCTTTTTATTTTCATTTGATTGGTGAGCTTGTTTGTGATATATTGTGCATGTAAGTGTGATCAGAGACCCAATTACATCTAGTTAATTAAAAGCAGTTCACCACCCAAATCAGAACCAAAACCAGATCCGATTATAACTCTATCAACATCTTTGCAGGATATGTTCTATCCTACGAGGACATCCCTTTCATCTTGATTTCGGAAGCCAATAGCAATAATTTCGAACTAAAGCCACAATTCATCAACACTCTCCTAAAGTTTCAGGATTTTTAATTCGCAAACCAAATAGAGTTTCTAGAATTTGATTTCACATTACATTTCAGCGTAATATTTCCTATTATATGTAATTTTTTAAAACTGTTCGGAGGTAGCTAAATTTTCAACAAATAAATAACATTAATTAAATAATATTAAATTCTTTTTCTATTTTTTCTTCTTTCTTTTTTCCCCAAGCTTCCTCACCGCCATTACCCCCGCCATTCCCTCTTTCTTTTTACTTTCCTGTACTCTCTCTTTCTCTTATCTTTCTTTCTTCACCTAATAAACTCTCCCTCCTCTTTCTCTCTCTATTTCTTTCTCTCTCTTTCTTCCCTCTCTCTTTCTCACTGTTTCTCTCTCTCCCTCACTCTCTTTTTGTTCTCAGTCCAGGGAGGCCTGACCCGCCGGCGCTCTCCGGTGCCACCGGGCGCCATACCCCCTTCCCTCGTTTTCCTCCTCCTCTTCTTCTTTCTTTCTTTCTTCTTTCTCCATCTCTCTCTTTATTCCTCTCCTCTCTCTTTCTCAGGAGGAGCGTCGCCGCCGGCCAGGCGGAGTGTCGCCGCCAGCCTGACTAAGCCGCCGTCGGTGGCAGCTGGTGCGGCCAGGCAGCAGCCTAGCTGCTGCTCCCCCCATCCCTGGTTTTCTCTCTCATTCTCTTTCTATGGATTTAGATCTAAATCCAAACGCAAACCCAATTATCCAAACCCAAAATCTATTTACCCAATAACTTAAGTAATTGGATTCGAGTGGTTGGATCTAAACCCGACCCGTTAGCTACCCAAACCCACCACTAAACCTAATAAAGGTAATTTTACATAAAACCCTCTAAAAATTTATAATTTTTACAATTTAGACCTTATAATTACATATTTAACCCTTTTCTAATGATTTTAGTGTTCGAGCGATATCTGGAGCATCCGGAGTCTGATCTGAACGATTCTGGTGTCTTTGTGATCGTGGGACGAAGATCTACGTCCCTGTAATAACTGAGTATTTTTCTTTTATAAATTATATTTTACTGTGTTTAATGAAATTGCTTAATTTTTTATTTAATAAATCTTAATTATCGGTAAATCATTATAAATATTGTTTAATAAAATGTAATTATCGATAAATCACTAGAATTAGAATATACATTGAATGTTCTTTAAACATAAGCGATAACATAATCATAATTTATTTTATTTCTTGATTTATTATAAATAGATGAAATGTCTAAATGTAGAGATTAATACGTTAATAATTTTAATAAATAAATTAGTTAATAAATTGATAATTAAAAATAGATAATTATATATAATAATAATATTGTGATATCTATCCTATTAACAATATTGTAATCATTATGATAAATAGAATATCTGACACTCGATTATGTGGTATAGCCACCATTACCAACCTATTGACAATACTGAGACACTCCCCTTATATGTCTGGGACACTGATATTGCACGTGGATATCTGTTTTACTGAATAATGTTATTGTGTATACTTGTAGACATATCACATATATCTTGTGTCGCACCGATTTTAGTAGTTTAGTCATATCTCACCGTTACACATATACAATTATATGTGACACCATTTGTCTTTTTCTTGTTCCGCTGATACACGGATACACCAATTCACTGGATACCGTCATCATCGTTACTTGGATGCTCTGTACACAGTTATATCATGTTCGTACATCACTGTTACATATATTCACTGGTATACATCAATTTATTATTTTTATATTCTTTTCATGTGGATCACTTTTCATATTGCATGGATTATTGCTACATGTATATTACTGTATTCCCATTACATGATTGTTTTCCGTTACTGATATCGATATTCCTGTTACTGCACATGAGTGCTTTTGATATGTGATGTGTGAAACTAAATGCCACGTGGATCCAAGCCACGGGGATACCTCTAGAATCCCACTTCACCCGTTTTCTATTTCCCGTTATCTTGTTCCAGCTATCAACAGAGCTCATGTCCTGTCATCGTGTTACATGTACCATGCACTATACTTGTTCCTGATACACTGTGTAGCTTAAATATAATATAACATGAAAATGGGGGAGACTTGACGATTAATTAGATCTTGTCGGATGGATGTCTGGATCCATTGTTAATCCCATTACAGGGGAGGGGGTAGTGCTGGCTACCGTCTGTTATACCTCGATGAGCTTCCGTTTCCCGTTACTTGTTACAGTCTTAGCGGACTGTCCCTGGTCTCAACAGCCAGGGGTCTATTTAAAGCCGTGATCCCGGTTGTGCACGGGATATACCCACCCGATAAGAGCTCTTTAATCATTGGTTTTCAATTAACCTAATAAAACAGTATAAACAATACTGACGTCGGGAACGCTATTATTTGGTCACTCTCTCGTTCGGATCATGATACCTGTATGCCATGTTCAGATGGGTTCGTCCAGAGTGCGGGCTCCGGTATGAATTGCCAGTGGTATGGGACACTGGAGGAGATTGATTAAAATATCAGGCGGTACTGATTGTTATTATTATATAAATCACATGACATGCTCGATACATGTATATTATTGTCCTTTTATACTTGTTATATTTCTTGTTATCTTATCTACTACTATGTTGCATGCATACCTTACACTTCATGTATTATCCACAGACACGCTATTCATGTATACGTATACTTTGCATTCCATATATTCTTCATTTCATGTGTTTTCTTCACGCTAGTATACTTATTTTGCTTACATCACGTAGAAATGTTCCTATTACGCATGATACTAACATGTTACTGTTATTATTAGTTTAACCAATAAATGTAACTAATAAAATATGGTATATGGTATTTAACTAACATGATTTTATTGATATATCACTAAGTACAATATCTTATTCCATATATTGATAATAACCTATAGCATAATTCCTATTGATTATAATAACATATTGTTATTATAAAGTTTGGTGATATGTATAAGACTCTTCATGATGATGTTAATTGATATATTTATCAGACTTTTCCTGGCTAATATTGATTGATGTTAATATTATATAATTAGATAACATCATAGAGGGGATATCGTTGTAACATGCTAGACATTGATATTTTTACAGGGCTAAATGAAACCTTGTATCTATATATATATACCGATTGTTAGTATACTTATATTGTATCACTGGTATTTAAACATGTATTATATATTCTTATCTTGATTGTATTAGTATAGTATATATATTGTTGCTTCCTTCATTTTACCACTCACTAGATCGCTTTCTGACGATCCTGAGTTTGCATGCCTAGATTGGAGATCCGAGATATCGCTATGCCAGATATTTCTAAGATTATTCTGAGACCGTCACCCTTTTCAATTCATAGGTATCTTTATTATTTGTTTCTATTATCTTATTTATCTCTGTTTTCATATATGTTATGATCACTGACCCATTTTGTAGGTATTCTTGTACTTATTTAACGCTAAAATTATTGTGTATATTATATTTATTCTCTGTACTGAGGCTTAGCGTACGTATGTGAGGGTATTTCCGCCCTGTGTATGTACGTCGTCGTAGCGTCTCCGTAACTGCGGGATCGGGGCGTTACAAAACTGATCTATAATTGATGACTATTAGTCCATTTACAAAAGGTGCACACACGAATATTGATGTCAATATTCCTGAGCTACACAACTCATCTAACACGATACACCTTAGATTTATTCCTTTCTCTTTTTCTACTTTTGCTAGTAGATATTTAAGTTTTCATGACAGAAATATCCTGCTACTTGGAGTATATAAGTAATTCATTTCACGGAAGCATACAAACAAATTTCCAATCCTACAGTAGCAACAGCCAGTGACACCAAAACCAAAACTGGCTGGTTCGGACCATGGATAAATAGAGAAGAACCCATGCCCCTCCCTTTCAAACTCCACCACCTTCACTGGTTTCCCCCATTCCCTCAGCCCCGTGCCGTACTCCACAGCTCGATCTCTCAACAAATCGTACCTCCCGACCACCACCAGCATCGCTTAACGTCGACCGTTTCGATGCTCGGGCTGTCTGCCCCAAAAGGATTCATGATTGGCTGGTCCGGATTTGCTCCACTCGGTAGAATCACCTCCAAAACCTCATCATGCTTCTCCAATGTGTAAAAGGCGTTCTCTGGGCACTCCAACTCTGACTTGGTCCGCTGTGTTCCAGCAAAGAATGGAGCCAACAGAATGTACCCTTTGACCTGCACAGGAGCCACTTCATCATGTCCGGCAAACCAGAGAACCAGGTGGCGCGCCATGTTCCCACCAGATGAGTCGCCGAGGATGAAGACCCGAGCAAAATCCCCAGCATCAGTCAGCCAGCTGTGTGACATAGACTGAGCACGGAGCCACCCAACAGCTGATAGGCCATCATCAGACGCAGCAGGGAGGTGATGTTCAGGTGCCAAGCGGTAGTCAGGGGCGACAACGACAACATTAAGCTCAGACGACAAGCGAAGGCAGCAGTTGTGATAGTGGGGCCACGTCCGGCTGCCAACGCAGAACGCACCGCCATGGAAGTACAAGAGGAAGGAAGCTTGCCATGATGATCGAGAGGTTTGTACATACGGAGGTGGAGGGCATGGACTTCGTCAAATTGCAAGTCCTTCCACACTGAAGTTCCATTGTCGCGGACAACACTGGAGTTGGCCGGACCAGGGGGTTCGGATGATGGAGCCATCGCCATCGCTGAAGATGTGAAGAACTTTGAAGTCATGGACGACATGGGGCGTGGAGGAGGAGGACATGGTGTCAGGTTGTACCTTAACGCCAATGGGAGATGATGGCCCAAGGAGAAGGTAGGTCTGAATCTATTGCGATGATTTAAAAACCTAAAAGAGGGTAGGTTTCTTAGTTGTCAGCTTCTACCTTAAAGGCAGTGTTTGCATTTGCTTATTAGGTTTAATTTAGTTGATTGTGACTAATAAGATTAAATAAGAGGAATAAAGAACACAATTAGGGGATTAGTTGAACGTAAGTAACGCAATTAATTAGGAGTAAAACCAATTCATGACAGATCAGTTGTTATCAAGATAAATAACCAAGAAATGTTATTAAAACCGACCGAATGGAGGTTTTTTTCCCTGACTCATATAGGAAATTTGTCCGTTCGTCCGTCTTCATCCGCGAGAGAGAGCAGAGTCGACCCTCACCTTCTTCTTCCTCTGTCAGCTCCCCTTCTTCGTACTCTCTCTCCTCCTCCTCCTCTTAACCGGTCGGTTTCCCACCGATAAAGGCGGTATAATAGTATTAGGTGAATAAAAAAAGAAGTTCAAGTATACTCGCATCAAATAAGTAAAGATGACTTCAAAGAAAAGCTTAACATCCAACGTAAAATTTAGTCAACGCGTACACTTACTTGTTTCTCTCTACAGGGACCTCCTCGCTGCTGCGGTATAGATCTCAGAGAGCTCGGCCATGGCGCCATTACCAAAATCTCCACAAGCCAAACTGTAGGTTTATCACCATTCCTTTCAAGAAATGGGTTGCGTCTTCCATGTGATTCAGAATCCCCCAATTAGTTTAAATGGAAAACTAGGAAGTATTTCAACATCCCAGTGCAAGATTTAAAGGCGGCTTCCAAAGTATTCAAAAAGAAGATGTATACCTTGGCAAGGGTACTAGCAGAGAATGGTGCAACAACCTTGGCATCTGCCCATTTCTGTAGTTCAATATGCAGCAAGCTATCTCCAATCTTCTTCCAACAAAACCATTTCTCCGCATTTGCGTAAAGAGTCATGTCACTTGACTTGGAAGTGCCGATTTATCTAGACAATGCAAGAATGAACTGGTAGCTACTGCCTTAACTTCAGCACATTCAGAGAAACTATGACAAAGACTTTCAAAATCAATAGCAGCAACACTTCCAAAAGCCAAGAGGATCCGCAGCTTAGCAGGCAGCGTACTGGCACGCATTGTGTTTTCTGGACTTGGATCATTTCTTGCAACTATGTCAGAAGCTGATCAGAAACCTTTTCTATTCTGCACAGGCATAATAAGCATCTCAATATCACATGAAATGATTTACGGAACTAGGTTTCTTTCTTTACGGTGAGTATAAGTGTGAAATATTGAAAACAGCTAGAAGAAAATGTTAATAGAACTGCAACTGTGTATTTTCAGAAATAATTAGACAGGTAAAGGATAAAAATTAGCAACAAACTCTCATTTGGGAGAAGGAAAGAAAAAAGTTGAACTGATACTGAACCAATACCAATATGAAATAGCACACTCTATTCTGCCAGTGAACTTGGGTTTTCTTCTTTTTTCCCCTTCTATATTATTATTACTCTTTTGAGTAGAAACTTGTATGCCAATTTGCAATTAAATTTCTTAGCATGAACGCAACAACTGTTGTATACTAGTCTACGGACTAATATACTATAATCTAAAATTTTAAGAGGAGAGCAAATTTTTTTTTTTCCTTACTTGCTTGCTTTATTGCTTGATACAAAAAACAAAGAGGTACATGGCCTTTTATAGACTTCAAAACTTACAAGAATAGCAACCTCCAAATTCAAGAATAGCAACCTCCAAATTGATGATGACTCACTTGATGATGACTCCTAATTGATGATGACTCATCGTTTCTAAATTGATAATGATGACTCTTCAATCTTTCTAATTAAAGATGATGACTCATCATCTTCCAAAAAAGACATTTTTATTTGATATTCCAACACACCCCCTCAAATCAAAATGTTTTTCATACCGAGCATTTCTTTTAGCCTTCTGAAAGGTTCAATAGGTAATGGCTTGGTGAAAATATCTGCTACTTGCTCCATGGTATGACAATACTCCAGCTCCACAGTTTTTTGCTTTACATGGTCTCTGAGAAAATGAAACCGTGTATCTATATGTTTGCTCCTCCCATAATGTACTGGGTTCTTTGCTAGTTGGATGACTGATTTGTTGTCCACAAATATTACAGTCGCTTCTTCTTGTGGATGATACAATTCCTTTAAAATGTTCCGCAACCAAATAGCTTCACATACAGTAGATGAAGCTGCCACATACTCTGCTTCGCATGAAGATAAGGCCACAACTCCTTGCTTCTTTAAGGTCTATGAAAATGCAGTTGACCCAAGATAGAAGACATAACCAGTGGTGCTTTTTCTCTCATCTTGGTCACCTCCCCAGTCGCTATCTGAATAGCCTACTAACTCTGCAGTTTCACCATAAGTATAAAATAGATCAAGGTTGAGTGTGCCTTTGATATACCTTAGAATTCTCTTTGCAGCTAGCCAATGAGACTCCTTAGGTGTCTCCATATAGCGACTCACAAGTCCGACTCCATAAACAAGATGATATAACTTCCACCTGTGATGAGCTACAAGTGAAATTAATAGTCTCACCGTATCTAATCGAGCAACTGGTGCAAAGACTTCTTCATAGTCGATGCCGTATTTTTGTTTGTAGCCTTTCGCCACAAGCCTCGCCTTGTACCGATCAACCTCACCATCTGCTGTGCGTTTGATCTTGTACACCCATTTGACACCTTTTGCCTTGTGATTTTGTGGAAGTGTTGTCAACTCCCATGTGTCGTTCTTCTGGATGGCATGCATCTCCTCCTTCATTGCTGATCGCCAACAATCTTCTTCCTTAGCCTCTTTGAAAGTGAGAGGCTCATGATCGGCATATAAACAAAAGAGATTAGTTTCTCCATCTTCTTCTATCTGCTCATAGATCTCCCTGAGGCTTCTCATTTTGATTGGACCTCGTTGCACGGAGGATTCGCTACTACTACCTTCCCCAGAAGATGGAGAACCTCTTGCAGTAGACGGTGTAGCATGTTGAGGAGATGGTGGTGTAGTTGGTGGTGGATCCTCTTGTAGGGGCTCGTCAGGTTCATTCACCATGGGTTGCTCTTTGACAGTCTCTTCATTGCTCCAACTCCATGCTTCAACTTCATTGAAGACAACATCTCTACTAACCACTAGTTTCTTAGTTAGTGGATTGTAAAGCTTGTATGCCTTCGACTCCTCGCTATATCCGATGAAAATGCATTTTTCACCATGATTGTCAAGCTTCTTCCTTTTGACTTCAGGTACTTCAGCATATGCAACACACCCAAAAATTCGTAGGTGTGCGACATTAGGCGTATAGCCGCTCCATGCTTCTTGAGGCGTCTTGCCCTTCACTTGCTTCGTCGGGCACCGGTTGAGCAAGTAGGTTGAACATGCCACAGCTTCCACCCAAAACTGCTTCGGCAATCCCTTTTCTTAAAGCATGATTCTTTTCATGTCAAGAATAGTGCGGTTCTTTCTTTCTGCGATGCCATTTTACTGTGGTGTATAGGCAGTAGTAAACTGCCTCTTTATGCCTTGCTCCCTGCAATATTCTTGAAACATGTTTGAGGTGTACTCACCACCTCGATCAGATCGGAGAGTTTTTAGCTTATAGCCACTCTATGCTTCAACAAGAGCTTTAAAATTCTTAAAGGTAGTAAAGGCAGCAGATTTTTCTTTAAGAATGTACACCCACAACTTTCTACTGAAATCATCAATGAAAGTAATAAAATATCTATTACCTCTTAAAGAGACGGGATCTAGCGGTCCGCAGATGTCAGTATGAACAAGTTGTAATGGTGCCTCTGCTCTTCACGACTTTCCATTGGGAAAAGGAAGTCGTGTTTGCTTGCCAATTATGCAAACTTCACAAGTATGACTTGGTGGATCGATTGTTGGTAAACCTCGTACCATGCCGGCTGTAGATAGTAGCTTCAGGCCGCTAAAATTTAGATGACCGAAGCGAAGATGCCACCTCCATGACTCATTCTTCATAAGTCCTTGAAAATACTTCTCAACTTTTGTGTTTAGATGCAAGGGAAACATGCGGTTCCTTGTCATCTTAATACAAGCTATAAGACCTCCTTTTGCATTTTTCAACCAAAAGTGGTTGTTCTCCATATATACTTTATATCCTTTTTCGAGTAATTGACCGATGCTGAGAATATTACTTTTCATGTTAGGAATATAATAAACATCAGAAATATACTCGGGCTACCATCCTTTTGATAGATTTTGATCTTCCCTCTGCCTTCAACGGAGAGTTTTGAAGAATCTCCCAAGCTCACACTTCCATGAACTCCTTCTGCGAGTTCCATGAATAGTTCTTTCTTCCCGCACATATGGTTGCTAGCACCCGAGTCAAGGTACCACACATCATTCTGAACACTTGAATCATCATGAGCAAGAAGAAGAGTAGAGTTATTACCCGTGTCATTTGTTGCTTCGGCAAGATTGGTAAGATCTTCAGTTCTGTGCCAGCAATCCGAGGCATAGTGTCCAAATTTTTGACAGTTGTAGCATTGGACGTTCTTGTTGTTTCCACGTCCAGATGTAAATCTTCCCCGATTGCTTCGTCCTCGACCTCTGAAGCTTTGGAACTCCACTTGATTTTGAGTGGTTCGTTGTTGGGGACCACGTCCCCTGCCTCTGCCACTACCACGACCTCTACTATGTGAGCCACGATCATTTAGAGTCAGCTTTGACTCTAATGCTTGTTCCAAGGCTATGGAACCAGTCTTCTTTTGCATGCGTTGCTCATGAACTTGGAGAGATCCCAAAAGCTCCTCTATTGAGATCTCCTCCAAATTCTTGGACTCCTCAATTGCCGCCACCACGTGCTCGAACTTTGATGTGAGAGATCGCAGACTCCATCACTCGGATGTGTTGGCCCAATGGCCTTCCACTCTAGTTTTGATGATGATCAACACTCATGTAGTTATGTTTACTAATATTCTTGTGTTTCTAAGTTTCAGATCATTAACAGGATATTAGTTGGTGATTAGCTTCAACAAGATGATTAGAAGCTATTCATGATGATTCCGGTGCCAAAGCTTAAAGATCATACCTTTGCACTTGGAGAATCACGGAGTTTGGACCAAGTCTACTTGAAGATGGAAGATCGACAAGAAGACTTAGGTATCTAGTTTAGAGTTTGTGTTTTAGATCCATATTTGTAAAGCTTAGTTTAGTTGATATGCTCAAGTGCACAAAACACACACGTTTCATGATTTGGTTTTTGGTTTTCATGAATAATAGATCAAAACAAGTTTACCTTATACCTATGTATATTAGATATGTTCTAGATATACATACATGCTTTAAACTTGCTAGACAAACTTATTTTGACTATCCTATTCATGTTTTGGAAAATTCTAGTTTGATAAAATACAAGTTTTGTTTTTGATAAAATTGGCAAGACACAAAAATGAATTGATATGATTGATATATGTCTTGAAATTTTTATCACAAGTTTGGTTATCAACATAAAATGATAAAACAAGTTTTATGGAATTTTCAGAAATGATAAAAGGTTTTTATAAAATATTTTTCCCAAAATTTTCTGACCTTGTTTTTGTGCTGACAGGCTGGTCGGTCGACCGTCACGGTCGACTGCACCAAGGGCCGGTCGACCGTTGCGGTCGACCGACGTGCACAGACGTGCACGTCTGTTAGGCACAGACACGGTCGACCGGGACGGTCGACCGAGTTGAGAGCTCTGCTCTCGGGTTTTCTCGGTCGACCGGGCCGGTCGACCGCAGTTGCCCAACGGTCATAATTCTGACCGTTGGCGGTCGACCGGACCGGTCGACCGGTGGCCTGTCAGGCTGCCACATCAGCCTAACGGCTAGTTTTGTATAGGGGCTATATAAACCCCATCTCTTTGGGGATTTTTGCCAAGTTTTCTAAGAGAAATATTTTCAGTTTTCTGAAGTGTTTAAATGAGTTTTCAAAAGAGTTTTAAGGGCAAAAACTTCTCATCTTTATTGTTTTAGGGTTTTGGAAAATCAAAGAAAAATAGGTTTTTGGGATTTTTGCTTAGATCTTCAATTCTATCATATTGCAAGTATTTTCCCAAAGATTTTTCTTTGTTGCTTGTTTCCAAAAACACTTGTTTTTCACACTTGAGCTATATCTTCTATCCTAAACTATTAGGATCTTGTTTTTGTGGAAAAAGATAAGAGAAAAAGAAAGAGAAGAGTTTGAGGTTGTTTGTTGTAAACCTCTTTGTTGTAAACACCCTTTTTATTTGTGAATCCCTCTTCGGTAGAGGTGATCGGGTGATTGAGTTGTATCCCTCAAGTGTGAGGTGATAGTGTTGGTTGTGAGCCTCTTCGGTAGAGGTATTGTGGATTGTGGTTGTTGTAGCCTCGGTGGCTTTGTAAGTTGAGAGAGGAGTTTGGTACTCCTCATAGTGGATTGGGAAATCCTACACGGTGGTGTAGGCGGGGATGTAGAGTAAGGTGCTCGAACCTCGAAACAAATCTTGGTGTTTGCGTTTTGATCCATTGTCTCTCTAACTCTCTCTCTTATAATTGTGTAAAGCATCATACTCATCATCATATCATACTTGCTTGTGTTGAGCATTGATTCATTCATATCATATATTGCTAGTGTTGTGCCTTGCATTTCTTATTGTCATATCTATTATATGCTTGGCTTGATTGTGTGTATTTCATATTGCTTGGATTGCTTGTGTGTGTGTGCCTAACTTATACTCATCCAACAAGAGCTTCACATAGCACCTCAACCCATTTCAAGGGGAATCAAGGGGAGTTAGTCCAGAGCCTCGCAAGGGGAATTCGGCTACACTTGTTGTATTGTATTAGTTTGTGCATAATTTGCATTAGCTTCCACATTTAGCGCACTTAGTTTGCATTAAGTTTTTTAGATTAGCAATTACACCTATTCACCCCCCCTCTAGGTGTTTTTTCAATTGGTATCAGAGCTAGTGCTCCTGATACTTAGGCTTAACATCCTAGGAGTGAGATCCATTTGCTTGCTAATCTCATTTGCATTTGTTTGTTTGCACATTCATAGTTTATACCATGGACTTCATGACCCCACCTAGCTATGATCCTTCCAACATTGATATTTGGAAGTATAGGATGTCCATGTACCTAAAAACCCTAGGTTTGCATGTCTTTCTTGCCGCCACCAAGAGATGTTATCTTGGTGATTGCAATCATATAGGGGCCAATGCACAAGCCCTAGAGGCCATTAGAAGCACTTTACCTAAAGAATATCTTTTACGTGTTTCTAATCTTGATTCCGCTTTTGCAGTGTGGAACAAGTTGACAACAACCACCAACACCTCCAAGCTTCAAGTCCAAATCCAACAAGAAGAGGAATCTAGTGGAGAATCCGAGCCACAACAATGCTATATTGTCCAAGGGAATGACTCCCTTGAGGTACATTCGGAACCCCACTTAGATAGTGATGATGATGCTAGTTCTTCTAGTAATGATATTGTTGATCCCCATGCTCTAAATGAAGAACTTTCAATAGTATGTGAAAAGTTAATTGAAAAATATAAGATTTTGAAAAAGAAAAGTCTAGAAATTGAAAAAGATAATAAGTGTTTGCATTCTAGACTTGATTGTGTTTTGCAAGAGAAAGTTGAGGCCTTTAATGAAAGGGATTCATTGAGATCTCAATTGGAACTTGCACTAAAAGAAAATGAATTTTTAAAATCTAAAAATGATTGCCATGATCTTTTGAAGAAAAATGAAAACTTGTCTTCAAAAGTTGATTTTGTTTTAAAAGAAAATGATTCTTTGAAAATTAAGATTGCTTCAATTTCTAAAGATTTGGATGCATGTTTAAAGAAAAATGAAATTTTACAAAATAAGATTAATGCACATGTTTGCCATGCTAGTGTAGCTTCTTCATCTAGTCTACCTAATGCATGTACCTCTTCTTCTAGGATTAATGATGATATTTGTATGCTAAAGAAGAGAGTAGATTGTTTGGGCTCCACTATGAGCCAATGTGCCATGAACCACACACGGTTGGAAACCTTGGTTCGAAAGAAACAAGTTCCATCCTTTATGCATGCACACCCATCACGGCATACACATGCTTCACACGGACACCATCAACACAAGTATGTTCATGTGTACACATGTACACATTGTGGCCGAAAAGGCCATCTTGCTAAATTTTGCTATGATCGTTTACATGTTGAAAATTTAGCCAAGAAGTTTGTTTGGGTTAGAGAAGGTACTAACCCCCATGGACCCAAAAGAGTATGGGTACCAAAGACCACCCCTCCTATTATTTTTGATGTAGGTGTGGGCTCTCACATGACGTGAGAGTGATGACACCTTGGAGTGGATGCGTTCCGGACTTCATGGAAATCAAATTGGATGCATCACTTTCAAGGGAAGATTTGGTGGAGATGACCACCATGTTTTGGAGACAAGGAGAGTTGCTTCTTCGGTTTTGGTAACAATCCTTTACTCCCATTTATTGTTTACATGCTTTCCATGTTTTAATGTTTATAGCATGTTTTTGATGTCTATGGATTAGTATGTTCATTCCATGTTTATTAGATCCTTGACATACATGTATAGTATTTGAGACACATATGCTTATATGAACCCATATTTAGTGTTCTCACTTTTGTTTGAGCTATAATGTACATCATGAATCTAATACATGTGAATTTACATAATAATCATGTTTTACTTTTATCATGATGATTTTTATATGTGTTTTTGATGCTTCATGTTTTGAATATATGTTTAAGTGTTAGTTTTCATTAAGACTAGTTATATACTTGTACATAGAGTGGGCTACAAATAAATCTATATATAGTTGGAATTGAATGCTTATTTGAACCCATTAGATGTGCTAGTATAGTCTAGTTTTGATGATTCATACATTTTAAACTTGTATTCCCATTTTTGAATATGTTTTGATGAATATGAGTTTTCATTTCATGTATATGTGCATTTTGCCAAAACATTAAGATACACATGTATACCCCTTGAGTCATTTGTTTCTCATGCAAATCTACTTATGGACTCATTTGTGTTTAGGGATATGTATGTATACTTAGTGTGTTGACAATACATACATATACCTTGAAATGAAAATTGATTTAATGTAAAGATTTAGATTTTCATGTTTTGATGTTTTTTGTGTCAATATTTAACTTCATGTATATGTCTATCTAGTTCAAACTAATCTTATACATATACATCTTTTTGAGCCACGTGCCTTCATGAATATACATTTAGTGGACTCGTTGAGTTTTGGATATGTCTGTATATTTTAGCTTGTATTAGACATACATATGCCTTGAAGATTAAATAAGGAGTTTTATATGATTTTTCATGTTTTTGATAGAATTATATTTTAAGGAATAATTGAGCTCAATGAAATATTTTTCATGATTATGATCTTCACATATTATTTGTACACTCATATCTATTGCTCATGTTTTGTTTCTCATGAGTTATGCTTTATTGGTTAGAGTGATGATTATCATGTGAATTTCATTTTTGTTTTATTCCTTGCTTGAAGGATTTCGTGCTAGTTAACAAGTTTTCCATTTAACTAGTTGCGGTATTCTTCATATGGTAGAGATTTTCAAACAAAACTATATTTTCAAATCTATTTTTGAAAACCCCTACCATCAAAGGGCGGTAGGATGGGAGATCATGTTCATGTATGCCCTAAATTGAAAATCTTTAAAACTTGAATTATGATTGGGTGGTAGAGAATATGATGTATACACTTGAACTTATTGTTATGTCAATTGGTATCATTGAACTCTTTCAATTGGTATCATTTTGATCTTCTTGTATACTCATATATGTTTTGTATGTATGTATGCTTTAAATTCCAAGTATATCAAGTTCTATTGATATCTATTTTCCATACATATATATGTTTGTGTTTATGCTAGTGCTTGAGTTTCAATTTTGTTTAAATTGATTACTTTTAAATTGTTATCAAGACTATGCATGTCTTTAGTTTGTATCTCATAAAGGGGGAGAAAATTTAATTTTGTATTTCAATTGGTATTTGTACTCCCACTCTTTATGATCAAAAGTTGTTATTTTGAACATATGATATCAACATCAATTTGTTTATATGTTTTTCAAAATGAAATATATTCTTACAATTGGTATCAAAATTTGTGTTTAGACATTCAAAATTTGTTATGTTGTTTTACAATTGGTAATTTGTTATGTTTAATTACAATTGGTATGTTCAAAATTTTAAAGAAAAATTCAAAACTTTTGATCTGTATTGCCTATATGCAAGGAGAGCTTAACATCTCTCTTACATATGGATTCATGATGAGTATATTATAAATTGAGGAGCTTGACAACTCTTCTTTATATGATATACGTGTGTAGGGGGAGCTTCACATCTCCTCTTATGCATTACATAATATGTGTTATGTGAGTTAGGGCTTGTCATCCCTTCTTCATGTAATGCATATGTGTAGGGAAGCTAACTTAGCGTCTTCCTCTTCATGAATGTATATAGCATATAACATATATTGATTCTTGTTTATTGGTATCAAGATGCTTCATTGACATATTTTTAATTGATATCATGTTTGTAGTCACCCCTTATTGACTTTGTTTTTTGTTTTAGACAAAAAGGGAGAGAACATTGTTTGCATTGTTTTGATTGACAAAAAGGGGGAGAAAGATTTTTACCCCTCATTTTATCTATGGTTTTGATTGTTTACCCCTTTGTTGATGATTGACAAAAAGGGGGAGAAGTATTTGAGTTTTATATGCATGCTTATGTTTTATATGCATATATTATGTTTTAATCTCAAGAATATTAAGTTTAATTGATATATAGAGTTTGCTTTGTAATTGGTATCTAGAGCTTATTTTGTTTTGAATATTCCATTTGATATCTAGAACCATTTATTGTTTATGCATACGCATGTTTCATGTTTAATATTCATTGCATATAGTTATTGTTTATCCCTATGCATGAGTTAAGGGGGAGCTTCCTTGAAGCTTATCTTTAATCCATGCATATATAACTCCATGAGTTTTGTCATCATCAAAAAGGGGGAGATTGTTGGCCCAATGGCCTTCCACTCTAGTTTTGATGATGATCAACACTCATGTAGTTATGTTTACTAATATTCTTGTGTTTCTAAGTTTCAGATCATTAACAGGATATTAGTTGGTGATTAGCTTCAACAAGATGATTAGAAGCTATTCATGATGATTCCGGTGCCAAAGCTTAAAGATCATACCTTTGCACTTGGAGAATCACGGAGTTTGGACCAAGTCTACTTGAAGATGGAAGATCGACAAGAAGACTTAGGTATCTAGTTTAGAGTTTGTGTTTTAGATCCATATTTGTAAAGCTTAGTTTAGTTGATATGCTCAAGTGCACAAAACACACACGTTTCATGATTTGGTTTTGGTTTTCATGAATAATAGATCAAAACAAGTTTACCTTATACCTATGTATATTAGATATGTTCTAGATATACATACATGCTTTAAACTTGCTAGACAAACTTATTTTGACTATCCTATTCATGTTTTGGAAAATTCTAGTTTGATAAAATACAAGTTTTGTTTTTGATAAAATTGGCAAGACACAAAAATGAATTGATATGATTGATATATGTCTTGAAATTTTTATCACAAGTTTGGTTATCAACATAAAATGATAAAACAAGTTTTATGGAATTTTCAGAAATGATAAAAGGTTTTTATAAAATATTTTTCCCAAAATTTTCTGACCTTGTTTTTGTGCTAACAGGCTGGTCGGTCGACCGTCACGGTCGACCGCACCAAGGGCCGGTCGACCGTTGCGGTCGACCGACGTGCACAGACGTGCACGTCTGTTAGGCACAGACACGGTCGACCGGGACGGTCGACCGAGTTGAGAGCTCTGCTCTCGGGTTTTCTCGGTCGACCGGGCCGGTCGACCGCAGTTGCCCAACGGTCATAATTCTGACCGTTGGCGGTCGACCGGACCGGTCGACCGGTGGCCTGTCAGGCTGCCACATCAGCCTAACGGCTAGTTTTGTATAGGGGCTATATAAACCCCATCTCTTTGGAGATTTTTACCAAGTTTTCTAAGAGAAATATTTTCAGTTTTCTGAAGTGTTTAAAAGAGTTTTCAAAAGAGTTTTAAGGGCAAAAACTTCTCATCTTTATTGTTTTAGGGTTTTTGGAAAATCAAAGAAAATAGGTTTTTGGGATTTTTGCTTAGATCTTCAATTCTATCATATTGCAAGTATTTTCCCAAAGATTTTTCTTTGTTGCTTGTTTCCAAAAACACTTGTTTTCCACACTTGAGCTATATCTTCTATCCTAAACTATTAGGATCTTGTTTTTGTGGAAAAAGATAAGAGAAAAAGAAAGAGAAGAGTTTGAGGTTGTTTGTTGTAAACCTCTTTGTTGTAAACACCCTTTTTATTTGTGAATCCCTCTTCGGTAGAGGTGATCGGGTGATTGAGTTGTATCCCTCAAGTGTGAGGTGATAGTGTTGGTTGTGAGCCTCTTCGGTAGAGGTATTGTGGATTGTGGTTGTTGTAGCCTCGGTGGCTTTGTAAGTTGAGAGAGGAGTTTGGTACTCCTCATAGTGGATTGGGAAATCCTACACGGTGGTGTAGGCGGGGATGTAGAGCAAGGTGCTCGAACCTCGAAACAAATCTTGGTGTTTGCGTTTTGATCCATTGTCTCTCTAACTCTCTCTCTTATAATTGTGCAAAGCATCATACTCATCATCATATCATACTTGCTTGTGTTGAGCATTGATTCATTCATATCATATATTGCTAGTGTTGTGCCTTGCATTTCTTATTGTCATATCTATTATATGCTTGGCTTGATTGTGTGTATTTCATATTGCTTGGATTGCTTGTGTGTGTGTGCCTAACTAATACTCATCCAACAAGAGCTTCACATAGCACCTCAACCCATTTCAAGGGGAATCAAGGGGAGTTAGTCCAGAGCCTCGCAAGGGGAATTCGGCTACACTTGTTGTATTGTATTAGTTTGTGCATAATTTGCATTAGCTTCCGCATTTAGCGCACTTAGTTTGCATTAAGTTTCTTAGATTAGCAATTACACCTATTCACCCCCCTCTAGGTGTTTTTTCAGGATGTCCTCCATCTTCTCTCCATTTCTCCTCATTTTATTCACAATTAGAAGTAATCGTGAATAATAATCGGAGATTTTTTCTTCATCTTTCATTTGAGTGGCTTCAAGATCGCCCCTCAAAGTTTGAAGACGAATTCGCTTTACCTGCTCGACTCCTTTGTAGATGGTAGCAAGGATTTCCCATGCTTCCTTGCTCGTCGTTGCTTCGGCAACTCTCTCGAAGGTAGACTCGTCTAACCCTTGATAGAGTAGAAAACGAGCCTTGCAATCCTTCTTTCTTTGCTCTTTAAGAGTCTTCTTTTCGTCAGCGGTGTAGGCGGCTTCTACCTCCGGTGTGGGTTCCTTGAACCCATCAAAGATTAGCTCCCACAACTCTTGAGAACCAAATAGAGCTTTCATCTGAATTAACCAACTCTCATAGTTATCTTTCAATAACTTGGGCAATTGTGGATTGAGGAGATTGTTGGTGGAGGCCATGAGGAGAAGAGGAAATGAAACAAAAATTGAAATTTGTTCTGATACCAATTGTTGTATACTAGTCTACGGACTAATATACTATAATCTAAAATTTTAAGAGGAGAGCAACTTTTTTTTCCTTGCTTGCTTGCTTTATTGCTTGATACAAAAACAAAGAGGTACATGGCCTTTTATAGGCTTCAAAACTTACAAGAATAGCAACCTCCAAATTCAAGAATAGCAACCTCCAAATTGATGATGACTCACTTGATGATGACTCCTAATTGATGATGACTCATCGTTTCTAAATTGATAATGATTGTAGGGTTTTCACCTAGAGGGGGGGTGAATAGGTGAAGGCTAATCTAATGGTCACTTAATGATGAATTATGCAAATAATGCGGAAGCTAAAAACAATTATGACCAAATAAAAATTTTTACACTAAACACCAAGTTTAACACAAGAGTGTTGCCGAATTCCCCGTGAAGGGCTCTGGACAAACTCCTCTAGATTCCCCTTGAATGGGTTGAGGTGCCGCGTTGGCTCTCTTGGTTGAAAACTAGTGTTAGCAAACAATCCCAAGCAAGTATATCAATGAGCACACAATATATCAAGCATGTATATGTAAAGACAATAATTGAATGCAAGATATAAACAAGGGATAGAGAGAAAGAGAGCAATCGCAAACACAAGGGATTTGTTTCGAGGTTCGAGCACACTTGCTCTACATCCCCACCTTCGACACACGAAGGATTTCCACTATGCAAGATCCCAATGGATCTCTCCTCGGTGCCGCAACACCTACAAGCCCTCAGACTCTCTAGTCCCTTACACACCGCAAGCTCACTAGCTCGCCGAGGCCGCACCTCAAACCACCGAGTCCGCACCGAACTCAAAACAACGCGGACACACACGTCCGCCTCCTCAAAGGTACAAAGATGAACTTTGGTGATCACAACTCTTGATCACCTAAAATCAATCTCACTACAACACACCTATAAGATGATAATCAATGGATAGCTCAAGTGTGGTGTGAGAAAAACAAGGATGAGAGTGGTGGAGAAAAACTCAAAGAATCGCTTTTAAACACTCTTGATAAATCTCTCCTTTTGATTGGAAATATTTGCTCTAAATCAAGTGGAGGAAAACCTCTAAATAGTTCAGGAAAAACTGGTGAAAACCCACTTGAAAATCTTGGCTCTAAACAATGACAAAACCCCCAATTTATAGGCTGCCAGAAAACTAGCCGTTGGGGTCTGTCAGAGCTGCCGGTCGACCGGTGCTGTCGACCGCCAACGGTCGGATTTCTGACCGTTGGAGCCACGGTCGACCGCCCGGGTCGACCGACCCACTGGAGCTGAGAGTCTAACTCTCTGTCGGTCGACCGGTGCGGTCGGCCGAACTTTCCAGAGAGCTCTGCTCTCTGGAGCGGTCGACCGGCACGGTCGGCCGTCCTCCAGTACACAAAGGCGTGCACATTTGTGCACGTCGGTCGACCGGTCCGGTCGGCCGACTCCTGTATTAGTCGACTATTAAAGGTCACTAGTCGACTTATACGAAGCCTGAAACAATTTTCTGGGATTTAAAACATGGTCTTTTGGCTCAAATAAAATCCCATAAAATACATAAAAATCTACAAAAAATATTTTAACCAATATATTTTGATATACAAACATGCTTGCACAAAATCAAGGCATGTTATAAAAGATTGGACTATTTTTGTAACTTGGAAAATATTTGGCTCATGATAAAAACTGTATTTTCCAAAACAATATTTTTCCAAAACATGTTTTTCCAAATCTTCATCAAATACAAAAAACAAGATATACTTTTAAGGCATAGTGTGTATGGATATGATCCACTACACAATCATAATGAAATATCTATGTTTTTGTCATAAAGCTCTAAACTTGGTTTTGGTTTAAAGATATGTATATGATAAATACCAAAAGTCAAACTTGTATTTTGTCACAAAGAAAAATCTTTTCTAAATTAAAAAATCTTTTACGAAAACAATTCTATCAAGAGTGTGTGTGTGATATATACTTGAGCAATCCACCAACTATCTATCCTTTACATTTTATCTAAAAACAAAAACAAAATCTTATACCTAGACACAAGTCTTCATCTTCTTGAAGTCTTCTCTTGAAGGCTTCTCATCTTCTTGACTTGGTCCAAGCTTGATCCAAAAGCTCCTTGGATCAACACCGTGCTAGCTCCAAATCTTGACCTTTTATCCTTTATTGAGCTATGCACCTACTAAGATCTTGATAATGAATCTGTCACTAATTAAACACAAGATCATTAGTAAACATAACTTCATGAGTTGATCATCATCAAAACTAGAGTGATGGGCCTTTGGGCCAACAATCTCCCCCTTTTTGATGATGACAAAACTCATGGAGTTATATATGCATGGATTAAAGTAAAGCTTCAAAGAAGCTCCCCCTTAACTCATGCATAGACATAAATAATAATATATGACAATGAAGCTCATAAATATGTATGCAAATGTATGGAGATAAAACAAAATAAATCTTTTTCTCCTATTTGCAAAACATAACATATATGCATAAATAATAAGGAAGACAAATACTTCTCCCCCTTAAGCAATGAAAACATGAAAACATGCATATAAACTCAAATACTTCTCCTCCTTTTTGTCACTCATCAACAAAGGGGTCAAAGTAAAATCAAATCAAACAAATTTTTCTCCCCCTTTTGTCAAAAACAAAAAGATCAAGAAGGGGTAATACAAACCAACAAAATGTTTTTTTTAATTAATTTTTCTTAAACAAAAAATTTTTAAAGGTATCAGAGCTTTTGTAAAACAAACAAATTTTTAAGATACCAAATTGAAAATAGTCATTATTGTAAAACATATTGATACCAATAGAATTTTAACAAATATGAAGTTGAAGCATTTTGATATCAATGGTAAACATAATGATCCAAAAAATTTTATTTTTCATCAAAAACTTTGTGCTTTTAAAATTGTGAGCCAATTGAAAGTTAAGCACATGAAAATCATATATATATGTATGAGAAATGAGTATACCAAGTGAAATTGATACATACATATATAAGAAACAAAATATGAGTATATACAAAATAAGTTCATATTGATACCAATTGAAACGATTCAATGATACCAATTGACATAACAATAAGATCAAGTGTATATCTCATAACCTACCACCCTTCATATACACAAGATAGAAGATTTTCAATGAAGCATACAAGGCATAATCGCCCATCCATCCTCCCATAGACGGTAGGGGTTTTCAAAAATAAATTTGAAAATAGTATAGTATTGAAAATCACTACCAAATGAAGAATAATTAACTAGTTAAAGATAATTTTTGAAAAACTAGTTAAAGATCCTTCAAAATCATCAAATCCTATATTTTTCATGAATCAAGACTAAATACACAAAGTTTTACACTCAAGATCGATTAAGCTCATAAAAGTGTTCATGAATCAAAGTCATGACAAAAGAAATAAAGTGTGAGTGTTCAAAAGTCATGTAAATAGTATTTTCATGAAAATAGTCATTGAAGCTCAAAAAGTGTGAGTATCAAATTTTTTGTTAAAAAAAATTTTTTTAAACAAACAATCATGAAAATTCATTTTTCATTAAAACAAAGCACACTTCTAGGTATATGTATGATTTATCCAATCCTAACAATACACATACATATCCCAAACATAAAAGAGTCTATCAAATGTATTTGCATGAAGGCAAGAGACTCACGGGTATACATGTATATTTATTAGATTTGAATTAAAAATACATATACATGAAGTAAAGCATAAAAATTGGCAAAGCATGTATAAATGAGAATCATCAAAACTAGCCTATACATGTGCATATAGTTGGTACAAATGAGCATGAAGTGCAAACATATATAAATCACGTGTAACTCACCATTTGTACATGTATAAAACAAGTTTTGATAAAAACTATATTTAAACTAGTATTTACCACATGAAGCACAAATCAAACAAAAAACATGAACATGCTATGAATATTATGAATGAACAAACATGAGTATAAAAAGTAGGAGTTTAGAGATTGTTACCAACTCCAAAGCTCCAAAAATGGTGGTCTTTCCACCAAAACTCCTTGATAGCGGTGCATCCAAATGTATGTCCATCAAGTCCATTGCATCCACTACCAAGGCACCAAATCTCTCACGTCTTGAGAGATCTCTCACCTACATAAAAAACATGGGGTGGGGGTTTTGGTACCCATTTTTTCTTGGGTCCTTGGGTGTTAGTCTTGTTGTAAGGCACCCAAACATTTTTATTAGCAAAATTTGAAACATGCAACTTATCAAAATAAAATTTTGCTAGATGGCCTTTGCTGTCACAATGTGTACATTTGTACACCTTAGTATGCTTATGTGTAGGAGTGTGATCATGGCGTGTAACATAAGCAAATGCATGATGAGAGTGATGTGCATGAACATGAGGAGTTTGTTTCTTTGCAAACATGGACTCCAATCTAGAATGGTTGAATGCACACGAGTTCAAAGTTGAACACAAACTATTCATTTTATTTTTCAAATCTTTAATCTCATTAGAGGTGGCATGTAAAGCATGATGAGATAAAGAATCATTTTTCTTTTTCTTTTTCGAAACAAAATCTTTTTCTTTTTCAACAAATTTTCTTTTCAAAGTAATATTTTCTTGAAAAACAACTTCTTTTTGTTTTTCCACCAAATCAATTTTATTTTTCAAAGTATTGTTTACTTCACACAAATCATTCAATTTCAAAAATAAGGAAACATTCTCATTTTTCAAATCTTCCTTTTCTTTTTCTAAACGTGCAATTTTAGTTTAAAAGAATCGTTTTCTTTTAGCATGCAATCAAAATTCTTTTTCAAATTGTTATTTTCTATTTCTAAGCATGCAATGTTACTTCTAAATGAGTCATGTTCTTTATGCATGCAAACAATGTTCTTTTTCAAATTTTTATTTTCTTTCTTAAGCATGTCATATTTTTCAAGAATTGTTTGACAAAATGAAGTGAGCTCATCATATGACATGTCCTCATCATCAGATTCGGAGTTTACCTCAAGGGGGTTATCCCCTTGGACCATGTAGCACACATTGGAGGTGTTGCTTCCAACGTTCGAATCGCTCCCCGCATAGTATCGTTCATTTTCACTAAGGGAGAGGAGGGTGTTCCACATTACAAAAGCCAAATCAAAGTTAGAAACCCTAAATAAATAATCATCATTTAGGGTTGACTTTAAAGCATGAAGGGCTTTTGCATTAGCCTCAATATTCTTACCATTTAAACAATATGCATTATTAGTAGTGGCAAGATAAACATGAAAACCTAGGGCTTTGAGGTACAAGGACATCTTCACCTTCCATATACGGATGTTAAGAATGTCAAACATGGGTGGTGACATGAAGTCCATGGTGTGTGTACAAATAAAGTGATTAGCCTAAAATGAGGATCTTTTACTCTAGGTTGTTAGACCAAATCAGAGTACCAAGCTCTGATACCAATTGTATGGTTTTCACCTAGAGGGGGGTGAATAGGTGAAGGCTAATCTAATGGTCACTTAATGATGAATTATGCAAATAATGCGGAAGCTAAAAATAATTATGACCAAATAAAACTTTTTACACTAAACACCAAGTTTAACACAAGAGTGTTGCCGAATTCCCCGTGAAAGGCTCTGGACAAACTCCTCTAGATTCTCCTTGAATGGGTTGAGGTGCCGCGTTGGCTCTCTTGGTTGAAAACTAGTGTTAGCAAACAATCCCAAGCAAGTATATCAATGAGCACACAATATATCAAGTATGTATATGTAAAGACAATAATTGAATGCAAGATATAAACAAGGGATAGAGAGAAAGAGAGCAATCGCAAACACAAGGGATTTGTTTCGAGGTTCGAGCACACTTGCTCTACATCCCCGCCTTCGAAACACGAAGGATTTCCACTATGCAAGATCCCAATGGATCTCTCCTCGGTGCCGCAACACCTACAAGCCCTCGGACTCTCTAGTCCCTACACACCGCAAGCTCACTAGCTCGCCGAGGCCGCACCTCAAACCACCGAGTCCGCACCCGAACTCAAAACAACGCGGACACACACGTCCGCCTCCTCAAAGGTACAAAGATGAACTTTGGTGATCACAACTCTTGATCACCTAAAATCAATCTCACTACAACACACCTATAAGATGAATAATCAATGGATAGCTCAAGTGTGGTGTGAGAAAAACAAGGATGAGAGTGGTGGAGGAAAACTCAAAGAATCACTTTTAAACACTCTTGATAAATCTCTCCTTTTGATTGGAAATATTTGCTCTAAATAAAGTGGAGGAAAACCTCTAAATAGTTCAGGAAAAACTGGTGAAAACCCACTTGAAAATCTTGGCTCTAAACAATGACAAGACCCCCAATTTATAGGCTGCCAGAAAACTAGCCGTTGGGGTCTGTCAGAGCTGCAGGTCAACCGGTGCGGTCGACCGCCAAGGGTCGGATTTCTGACCGTTGAAGCCACGGTGGACCGCCCGGGTCGACCGACCGAATGGAGCTGAGAGTCTAACTCTCTGTCGGTCGACCGGTGCGGTCGGCCGAACTTTCTAGAGAGCTCTGCTCTCTGGAGCGGTCGACCAGCACGGTCGGCCGTCCTCCCGTACACAAAGGCGTGCACATTTGTGCACGTCGGTTGACCAGTCCGGTCGGCCGACTCCTGTATTAGTCGACTATTAAAGGTCACTAGTCGACTTATACGAAGCCTGAAACAATTTTCTGGGATTTAAAACATGGTCTTTTGGCTCAAATAAAATCCCATAAAATACATAAAAATCTACAAAAATAGTTTAACCAATATACTTTGATATACAAACATGCTTGCACAAAATCAAGACATGTTATAAAAGATTGGACTATTTTTGTAACTTGGAAAATATTTGGCTCATGATAAAAACTGTATTTTCCAAAATAATATTTTTCCAAAACATGTTTTTCCAAATCTTCATCAAATACAAAAACAAGATATACTTTTAAGGCATAGTGTGTATGGATATGATTCACTACACAATCATAATGAAATATCTATGTTTTTGTCATAAAGCTCTAAACTTGGTTTTGGTTTAAAGATATGTATATGATAAATACCAAAAGCCAAACTTGTATTTTGTCACAAAGAAAAATCTTTTTTAAATTAAAAAATCTTTTATGAAAACAATTCTATCAAGAGTGTGTGTGTGATATATACTTGAGCAATCCACCAACTATCTATCCTTTACATTTTATCTAAAAATAAAAACAAAATCTTATACCTAGACACAAGTCTTCATCTTCTTGAAGTCTTCTCTTGAAGGCTTCTCATCTTCTTGATTTGGTCCAAGCTTGATCCAAAAGCTCCTTGGATCAACACCGTGCTAGCTCCAAATCTTGACCTTTTATCCTTTATTGAGCTATGCACCTACTAAGATCTTGATAATGAATCTGTCACTAATTAAATACAAGATCATTAGTAAACATAACTTCATGAGTTGATCATCATCAAAACTAGAGTAATGGGCCTTTGGGCCAACAATGATGACTCTTCAATCTTTCTAATTAAAGATGATGACTCATCATCTTCCCAAAAAGACATTTTTATTTGATATTCCAACAACAACAACGGAACGTATAATAAAAATATAACAACAAAATTCAGGATTAATGTAACTAGCCTTTAGAATAGTCTCTACCTATCAAAAATGATAAACCCCATCTAACAGAATTCCACTTGTCTTGGACAACTTTCGGATTAGGCTGTGTCAAACTGTGAAGGCACATGTTATCAAGCTTCAGAGAGGCAGATATATTTCATAACAACAATGTACCTCCATTTCACCAATGTAGGCTATCAAAAAATTACTACGGACAAAGCCTCAGACGCGAACCTCCCAGATGCGGAGATAGCTTCCAGTCTCAGACGCGAACCTCCCAGACGCGAATTTCTCAGAAGCGGACTTCGCGTTCCAATGTCAGACGCGGAGGTCGCCAGACGCGGACCTCGCGTTCCAATATCAGACGCGGAGATCGCCAGACGCGGACTTCGCGTCCTTTCTCAGTCAAACGCGGAGGTCGCCAGACGCGGACCTCGCATCCTTCGTCAGACGCGAAAGCCGTCAGACGCGAAGGTCGCGTTTCAACTCAAACGCGAGCCTGAGCATCTCCGCGTTCTAACACAGACGCGAGCCTGTGAGCTCCGCGTCTCAACATCAAAGCGAGGTCCGCGTCCAGCGCGAGACCCGTATTTCTGCTATAACTGACAGCCACGAACTTAGTCAGTTACACCCTATTTTCTCTCCACATAATAGGGAATAACTTCCCATTATGGAGAGATTTAAGGGGTTGGTTACACCCCCTCTCATTATGGAGAGATTTAAGGGGTGGGTTACACCCCAATTCCTCTATAAATAGCTATGAATAGTTAGAGAAGAAGGAGGACGGCAGGGGGACCTCTCTAAGGGACCCTGGGGGAGGGGACCTCATCTAAAAGAGGCTCTGAGGGGACTTCTTCTAAAAGGACTGAAGAGGAGAGTCCTGATGGAGGAATCCATGAAGCCATGGGCTGAGGAGGAGAGCTACCTCAGCAGAGTTCGGCCTCAAAGCTCTTGTAGCCTGGGAAGAGTTCAACTCTTTCTGTTAACTTGCTAGGTTCAAGTTCTTTAAATCTCTTTGAGATTCCGTTACTGATAGGAGCAGTGCTACTCCACCAGTCGATCTAAAGAGAGGATCCACAAGAAAAACTTGACGTTCGGCCGGTCAATGGAGAACAAGACTCACTCTCCACCGTCACATGAAGAACCCAGCTTTAAACAAAGAGGAGAATCAACCCTGAGATTCCCTCTCTTTTGTAATCGGATTGTGTCCGTTGTAATCTTCTATTCAAGTAAAAGAATTTTGCAATTGTGATCTTTTCCGACGCGTACAACCAACATCCTTGCTCTGAAATTCGTGCTCCTGTGACCATTATTCTAGAGTGTATCCCCCCAATTGAATCCTTCGGACTTGCATGTCATACCAAAATCTCCTTAAGAAAAAAAACCCTAGTGGGTTTCCGCAGAGCCTTTTGTCAGTGTAGCAAAGTTCCTGCAATAGTCCATTTCATTGGTTGGCTTGTATCTAATTACCAAAATTGACCTCTTAACTGCTCAGCAGAACCACTGGGTGGATCTATCTGATGAAAGCTACAACATGTCTTATTTGAAGCTGGAAATCCCAGTCCAAAGAGCCACACCACCCCCCAACACCCCCCCCCCCACCCACCCACACACACACAAACAAACAAAAAAAAAAAAACCAACCCACACACACACAAAAAATAAAAAAATAAAAAATAATAATCTACTTATACATAGACTAAGAATAGAGGAAAGAGAGGAGGAAGTAGAAATAAGTTAAAGAATGATACGAAAATATCATACAACTTCACTTTTTTTTTTAGAAATAAACGCCAAAACTGCATGTTATAACTAGAGGCGGTGAAGTAGGCAAAGAGGATGAATTTGTGGAATATTAATCTGTTAATGGGAGGAGCAACTGTGGAGGCAAGTAAAAAGCTTGCCCTTTATTGTAATAACGAATAACATACTTAGAGGGTGTAGGAGTAAGTCGAACATTTCAAATATTTGTGGTTAACATAGAAAGTCAAGGACATAGTGAAATCAATAGGAAATAGTGAAACATACAGATGCGGAGATCAAGTCACGTGTATGACACGTGTTTTACTAGTGGAGAGGAGGCCTCATTCAAGTTTTCCAGCAGTAGTAGAACTCAATGTATTTTTAGTTTTTTTTACTTTTAGTATCTTTATTTTAGAGTTGTATTTTTATTAGGAGTTTAGTTTCTAAAATTTAAAATTGTAATTCTATTTTGATTAGGAGTTTTATTTTTAATTGTATTCAATTTTGTACAAGCCTATAAAATGCCTCTTGTATCAAACAATATGCAATACAATGAATATTATGAAGAAAATTCATCAGATTTCTGTGAGTTGTGATCTCTCCCAAATCTCTCTTTTTGTGTGTGAAGTCCAAGAGAAATCTTAAATTAATGGTGTGAAACCCTATCTAGCCTATCCCTTAGCCCATCTCTTTCTCTTCTTAAAAAAAACCCAACTTCTCTTTTTCACAAATTTCTTCCAATCTCAATTCTAGTTCTTACTCAATTCTATCACCATAACCTAGTTCAATTCTCATCACAAAATCATAGAAAAAGCGTAAAAATTCCAAAAAAGTATTGCTATAGTACCGGATCTGCTACGGTGCTACAATATTAGGAACTTGCATGAACAGCAAACCTACAACGCAAAACAAACCTGTTAAGTGTTAAATTTATTTTCGAGCCCTATCTTTCTCATCTGGAGTCTAAATCATGTACAGTTTGAAGCGTTGCATTCGTGGAGACGACCACTACACATTTATAGTCATCACAAGGATACTGAAGTCACATATGATTCTCAATAGGTACGTTTCTAATCTCAATCAGTTATTTCGAGTCTGATATTTAATCTCTGAATTTTTATCGATTTAACTGCTGCCCACAAACGTGACATTATGTGTATCTGCTTTTCTTTAGTTTCATAATTTTTTTTATTGGTAGTAGAATCTTTTCATGCGTAACATAGATAATATCGTTAATTTATTTTTGATTTGATATTAATTAGTCTGTGCATGTTATTTGATCAACAATTTGCTAGATTATTAGTTTTAACCCTTTATACCAACAATCATTTCATTGTTGGTGAAGCGTAGTTAGAGTGTTTTATTTCTGATTTTCACACACTCATACACGTTTCACATCAGTTTGATACAAGAGCACGATTAGGTAAGATTTGTATATTAGTCACATTTATTCACTTTCTTGCATTTAATTAAGACCCAAAAAAATAGTGCAATTTAGGAATCAATGAAAGGCAAATCCTTCCCTGAAATTCTATACGATTGGTGTTTAACTAAGAAAAAGTACTTATAATTAAGGAATGCCAAGAGCGAAAAATCTCTCACCTGAGTTACGCCGATTTGGCCAACTGGACTAGTAAGATTAAGATTTGATTAATCTGACAATCTTAAAAAATAAAATAAAAACTAGTACAGATTTGCATCATTTAGACACTTGTTAGGAAACTTTACCGCTTTTTTGTATTTAAAAAATAAAATAAAATTTGCAAATTTCACACCACTGACATGGATGTACCAACTTGATGGTCGTCTGGATTATTCTGATTATTTAAGAGTTCTAAAGTTTTTATAGCTTGGCTACAAAGTATATATATGTACTTCAATAAATACTTATTTTCTGAAGTTGAGAAACTCATGTTCGCTATCACGAAACTGATTGGACAAGCTAACCAGTACTGGACCGATTTCATAAATAGGCGAGTACTCTGTGGTCAACGACCGATTGAAACATGGGATAAGATGAAAGAAGAGCTAAAAACTAAGCATGTGCAATAATATTTCTACGAGTTTAGACATCCCCATCTGTTCAATCCTATAGGTCTATTACACTTTCATCCCCTCCGGCTAAAGTCACTCCCTTGAACAAATCCATGGAGTCCCAACCAACACTCGATGATATCATGGTTAAAATTAATAACCTACTTCAAATCACGAATTCTTCCAATCAGAACTTGAAAAGTAGTATTCCTTATGTAATCTCCACAGTTAACATAGTCAAAGAAAGGTCTGATAACAATAAAAGAAAGAACACTGAAAAAGACTTTTTCAAAATTAATCTTACAACTAAGTGTTACAAATATCAAAATTATAGGCATATTGCTGCCAACTGTTCAAGCTTATTTAAGATTGCCATCAATGACGGAGTTCTCATTGAAACACCTAAACCTGATAATACTATTTCTCCGAAAGTCACTCATGTGATTAAGGAGTTTACTGTCACCCGTCTTTTCCCTTCTCCAGCCTTATTGTCAACACCACATTCTCCTCCTCCTCTACTACCGATCCTTACTGTTGTTACCTGTTTTGCTCCCCAATCTCTTTTCTCCCCTACTGCCTATGTAACACCCCGCTCCCGGAATACGTACTTAGTTGCGTATTCATATTTTCTGATCATTTTTTTGATTTACATCCTGTATTTGTTTTGTTTTATGAATTATTTATACGATTGTTTTGCCTTGGATTGGGATTCGTGGACTCGAAGTCAGCCCTCGTCTGAACTGGGAACCCGATCATAGTGAATTGCTCGATTTGGTCTTTTTGCTATTCTGATTTGACCGATTTCTGTTTCAAATATCATTTTCTAATATTTTAAATTTTTTATGATTTTTTAGAATTTTTCTGAATTAAATTGTAAATCTTCAAAACCGGGGTCGACCAATTCTGCTGCTCGATTCTCGGATTTTTAATTTACAAACGGAGTAGAATTTCTAAAAAATGGCTTTCTCATAATTTCTTAAAATTATATTTTCTATCTAAATACTTTTTCTGAGCTTTTTCAGAATTTATCAAAATCCGGCCAACCCGGTGTACACCGATATTGACGGTTGACTTTAGAATTTTTATTTTGAAAATGGGATTGAATTTCCAAAAACTGATTTCATCAAAAATCTTTAAATAATATTTATTATTTTTGAGAATTTTTGAGAAGCTTTCCGAACTACTTTATTTTTCGGGCTTTTCCGGAGTTTTCGGGCTTTTCCCAGATACCGGAATTTTACACAGATATTCCACTTTTCTCTTTTTCTCATTTTCTCTCTCCTTTCTCAGACGCGAGTCTCACCAGACTCAAATCTGGTCTTCAATGCGAAGATTCGCATTCATTCTGCACTAAATGCATTTCAGATCAACTCCCATCAAGTCATTATGACTTTGTCCTTTTTTTAAACGCAACAATTGCGTTTCTCTCTGGACGCGAGTTTTATCCTCGCGTCTGGGCAATTTTCCTAGACGAGAGTCTCTGTTGAATGAGACGCAGCCCATTTTTAAATGAAACGCATGTTTTATTTAGTGGGGAGGGCATTATTGTAATAATCATATTCCTACCCTTTATATATACACCCCCCCTTTTTCCCTTCTCTTTCATTCATTCTTTTTCCTTTCCTTCTCTTTCCAGAGAACGCACCAACAGCCATGGTGGCCTCTTTTGCCGGCCATCCACCCTCTAACTCCACCACCATTTCCACCAACTTCTCCACCTTTCTCTCCTTCATCTCCTTCTCCATTCCAACAACAACAACAACCACAACACCATCTTCACCACCATCTTCTTCCTCTCTTTCCACCAAACAACCCATTCTCACCACCAACTTCACCACCTTCTCCACCACCACCTACACCACCTTAGCCACCACGAATCACGCCATCTTCCTCTCCTCGGCGTGCTCTTTCTAACAGACCTACTCGTCGCTCTCCGAACCACAATTTTCAAAACTCCAAATTTTCAAATGAGCTAGACTTGCACCCCATGATTGCTTGGGCTTGGGCTACCAGATTTCGGCCGTCTTCGGCCACCTCCGGCCGCCGCCGGCGACCACCGGCCATAGCCAGCCACCAAACCCCCCTTTCCTTCTTTCTTTCTTTTCCTTCTTTCTTTCTTTCCTTTCTTATTCCTTTCCTTTTCCTTTTCCTTCTCTTCTCTGTTTTTCTCCCAACCCGCGTCTCTCTTCCTGTCAACCTTGCGTCTTCCCCTTCCCTACTTCTCCCTCATCCTTGCATCTCTCTCTTTTTCCTGGACTCTCACTTTCTCATCTCCATGTCTCTCTGTTTCTCTTGTTGATTAATTGCTAGATGCGGATCACAACCCCGCGTCCAGGCAATTGTATAACGCGATCCTCGCATTCTTGTATCAACGCGACGCGGAGTTCATACTCGCGTCTGCGTTCTCCTCGTGTCCTTGCTTAAACGCGGGTCTCGAACCTCGCGTTTATGGCATCTATGCAACGTGACTCCCGCGTCTGCGATTCCTGCGTCTCCATTCTTTCTCCTCTAAGTTCATTCTCTCTCCTCCTTTATATTGAACGCGTTGACGCGTTGATTTCGTGGATTCCGGAGATCAGGGATTTCACAGTATTTTTTGTATTTAGGCGAGTGTCCTCGCCTCCATTCGATTTTCCCCTTTTATCGGATCGACTTGTATTTACATTATGTATCACTTGACCACTGATGTGTTATTATTTACCATGCTATTACTGGACACCTGCTTTTGTTATATTATCTCTTGTCACTTGTTCCTTGTTATGACATGACTTACTACCTGTCACCTTGTAACACCCCGATCCCGCGGATACGGAGACGTTACTGCGACGTATAAACGCACGTCAGGAATACCCTCACGTATATACGCTAAGCATCAGTACAGGCAAGAATCAGAGTACGGAAGCATGTGGTGCATTATACATTCCAACATATGAGTACAATTACAAAGTTATCACCAGATGTTACATAATATTACAAGAATATTATATCACCGATAGGCGCAAGTGCGAGAATTCAAGGAGATGTACAAGTATGAACAATACAAAAGGGTGCTCACGAGATAGCAGGAGATGCCGCGAGCCAACCAGGTGGAGCAAGGAAGGGACTGGAGCTACAACTGGTCTGTCCACTGCGCAGAAGTGAGCTTAGTCCTCAGCAAGAAAATCCCCTTCAGTCCAAGCTCCGAGACCTGGACATGAGAATCCAGAGGAGTCAGTACTCCCCGGCAAGTGGTGATGCGAATGCCAAGTGGCGTGCATAGATAAGCACAAGTGTGTCGACAAATCCAAATCATAAACATGCATAGGAAAACCGTGTCGTGAGCACAGGCATGCAAGGGTAAGTAGGTATATAACAAGTAATATCAAGTAGGAACTACTCATGATATGATAAGATAAGGGCAGGAGACTGGTGGAATAGAATATAAGTGAAAAGGCAGGACATGAACAGGTATAATATAATAATCATAAAATCGGAATTCGAAGTAAACTTGATGAATGCAATTGTGGCGAAACAAGTGGTATAACCAAGTTGTAAAGCAACATAACAAGTTATTATCTAGGCATTTTATTAGTATTACTCGTCCGACCCATATATCTAGGTACGTGTCCCGGTGTACATCTCAACACACATACATCCATAAATAAGTAAGTCAAGGTTGGTTATTGGAAGCTGATGAAGAACTGATAGCTCATACTTATAGTAGTTCCCGTCCGCCCGGGACACAGCCATTGGGGGCCTTAAATCCCCCTAACACGCATCTTCTGGCGGTCTGAAATCCCCCTAACACGAATCGTCAGTTTTGTATTCCATTACTATAAGCAAGGCATCATACCAGTATCCATCACTTCCTCCCATTCCCTGTGCAAGTTATCCTTTTTATATCTTATTAACATAATTATCGGATTACGGGAATGAGTAGGATCATAACTGGTCATAACAGGAGTACATAACAAGTATAACGGGAGTTCATAACAGGAGATCAAGTACTACATTTCCGTAATGTTATAATCATGGGTAGAGAGGTAATCATAACAGGTGTCAGGTTTTAATCATGACAGTGACAAGTGATCAGGCAGGTGACAAGCAGGAAGTCATGTCATAACAAGGAACAAGTGATAAGAGATAACATAACAGAAGCAGGTGTCTAGTAGTAGCATGGTAAATGATAACACATCAGTTGTCAAGTGATACATAATACAAATACAAGTCGACCCGATAAAAGGAGAAAATCGAATGGAGGCGAGGACACTCGCCTAAATACGGAATATACTGTGAAATCCCCGATCTCCATAATTCAGAAAATCAACGCATAAACGCGTTCAATAAAGTAAAGATCGCATTATGTAGAGGAGAAGATAGAATGAGCCAGAAGGAGAGAGAATGAAGACGCGGGATTCGCAGACGCGGGAGCCGCGTTGCGGAGATGTCACAAACGCGGGGTTCGAGACCCGCGTTCTAGCAAGGACACGAGGAGAACGCAGACGCGAGCATGAACTCTGCGTCGCGTTGATATAAGAACGCGAATGTCGTGTTAAATAATTACTTGTACACAGGGGGTGAAATCCGAGTCTAGTAATCACACAACAAGAGAAAGGGGGAGACAGGGAAAAAGGGGAGACGCAGGAAATGAGGGAGAAGTGGGAGATGCAGGAAATGAGGGGGAAAACAGAGAAGAAAAGGAAAAGGAAAAGGAAAAGGAAAGGAAAGGAAAAGAAAGGAAAGGAAGAAAGAAGGAAAGAGGGAAAGGGAGAGGGGATAGCCGGTCACGGCTTGGCCGGCGGTCACCGGCAGCGGCGGAGGTGGCAGGAGATGGCCGGAAGTGGCCGGAGATGGGTGGCCAAAGCAATATGTAGAGGGGTGCAAGTGTAGTTAAAATGAAAAAATTGGAGTTTTGGAAATGGTGTTTCGGAGAGCGACGAGTAGGTCCGTTGGAAAGAGCACGCCGAGGAGAGAAAGGTGGCGTGGTTGGTGGTGGCCAAGATGGTGTAGATAGTGGTGGAAATGAGGAAGAAGGTAATGGTGATAATGGGTTTCTTGATGAAGGAGAAAAAGAAGGAGGAGAGGGTGGTGGAAATGGGTTGCTTGAACTTGGTAAAATGGAGAAGGAGATGGGGGATGATGGAGAGTGAAAAAGGGAAGAGTTGGTGGCCAAAAAAATGGTGGCCAAGGAGGGCAAGGCGCTGCCCTTGCTGCTGGTTTCGTTGCAGCTGCTGGAAGAAGAAAGAAGAAGAAATGAATGAGAAGGAAAGAAAAAGGGGGGTGGTTATATAAGGGGGGAAAATATTATTATAATGTTGCCATTAGAATGCTTTGGATGTAATGAAACTTGCGTCTCCCTTAAATGGTTGCGTCCCCATGAAATGAAATCCGCGTCTGGGCAAACAAGCTAGACGCGGAGATAAAAGCCGCGTCCAGGAAAAATGCGAAAGTTGCGTTTGTTGAAAAAGAAAAAAAGTTATGGTGACAAGTTGCAGGGCATAGCATTAAATGCAGTATGGAGAGGATCTCTGCATTAAATATTGAATCCAGGTTAGGTGAAACTTGCGTCTAGAAAGGAGAGAGAAAATAGAGAAAAGAGAAAATAAAATATCTGAATAGAATTCCGGTATCTGGGAAAACACCGAAAACTTCAGAAAAGTCCAAAAAATTTAAGTAGCTTGGAAAGCTTCCCAAAAATTCTCAAAAATAATAAATATTATATAAAGATTTTTAGTGAAATCGGTTTTCAGAAATTTAATCTCATTTTCAAAATAAAAATCTCGAAGTCAACCGTCAATACCGGTCTATACCGGGTCGGCCGGATTTTGATAAAATCTGAAAAATCTCAGAAAATATTTGAAAGGAGAAAATATAATTCTAAGAAGTAATATTAAAGCGGAATCCAGAAATTTGATTCCAATTGTAAACTAAAATTCCTGGAATCAACCAGCGATACTGGCCGACACCAAATCCAGTGAATTTCGATAAATTTAGAAAAATCCCAGAAAAGGTATTTAGGTAGAAAATATGATTTTAAGAAGTTATAGGGAAGTCGTTTCTTAAAATTCAACTCCATTTGTAAATTAAAAATCCGAGAATCGCTCAGTGGTACTGGTCGACACAGGTTTTGAAGATTTTCAATTTAATTCTGAAAAATTTCAGAAAATCATGAAAAAATCTAAAATATTGGAAAATGATGTTTGAAATTGAAATCGGTCAAATCTAAATAGCGAAAAGACTAAATCGAGCAATTCACTAGGATCGGGTTCCCGGTTCAGACTAGGGCTGACTCCGAGTCCACGAATCCCAATCCAAGGCAAAACAATCACATAAATAATTCATAAAGAAAAATAAATACAGAAAGTAAATCGAAAAATACGATCGAAAAATCTGGATACGCAACTAAGTACGTATTCCGGGAGCGGGGTGTTACATTCTACCCACCTTACAAAAATTGCGTCCTCGCAATTTCGATAAGGGGAAGATGAACACAGGAGAGACTAGGGTCGACAATGAGAGAATGTTAAAGTGGAATATTTATGAAAGATTGCCAACTCAAAATACAGAAGATCAGGGGTAGCAGTTACAGTGACATCCTCAAGGTTCCTGCTCTGGATACTGGGCTTCACATTCTGCTGCTGCTTCGTCTGATGCCTCTACCATCATGTTGTAGACTTGACCTCTACCATGATTTGCTCTAGTTCTCACTCCTCTCTATGGCTGATCAAACTGCTGGGGCGGAAATGGAGCTCTTCGGTCAATGGGTTCTGGGTTCCCTCTCAGTGGTGGAGCTGGAAGTACTGGTCGGACTGGTGCTGTATTTCCTACCCTTCTGAATGGGCAATCCCTTATTGCATGACTCCCGGTCCCACATGCTAAGCATAATCCATTGGCCATTCGACAGTCTTTCCTATAATGTCCAGGCTTGTGGAAGAAATGGCATATGATCTGAGGGAGAGAAGGTTGGAATGGTCGCTTGACTATTGGGCCATTGATTGTCCTGGCTGCGTCTTCTTCATTCATCAACTGAAAGTGTCTCTTTACTGACTTATTCTGCACCTAGTTCTCACTCTTCTTTTCTAATCCTCGTTCTACTTCACGGGCAATGGAGAGAACCTGGGAGTACGTCTTCAACTATTGAGGAATAAGATACATCTGGATGTCCATCTTTAGCCATTGCTGAAATCTGTTAGCCCTTTTTTCTTCGTCTGCCATCATGTAGGGAGCAAATCTGCTGAGCCTCAAGAATTCAGTAGCATATTCATCCACTGACCAGTTTCGCTGTTGTAACCGGATAAATTGTTCTTCCATGTCCTTTTGAGCTGTTGCAGGGAAGAATCTCTCGTAGAAACCTTTTGAGAACTGGTCCCATGTGATGGGTTTCTCCAGTGTCGCTTCTTCCGCCAACCACCATGTTCGGGCCACATCCTTCAATTGTATCTTGGCCACTTCTACCGGTTCTCATCGGGGACTCAGGCTGCCTTCAAAAGATCTGTTGTGACTATCAGCCACTGTTCTGCATCCAGGGGCTTCTCTGTGCCTGAAAAGATCGCCGACTGTAATCTCCTGAAATTCGACACGTTGCCTGGCCTCTGTTCTCGGGGTGCAACTAACAGTCCTTGACGTAGAAGCTCAGTCTGTTGTTATTGACTCTGCATCATCCCTTGAAGTATTCTAATCATATCATCATTGTCTCTGCTGGATCCATCTTGAGAAGTACCAGCACCATTACGTGTTCCCCGTCTTTCCATATTTGAGTTGGTTGAAGTGGGTAACAAGAAGAAGGTGGAAGGTAAAAGATCGAAGGTCTTAGGATTCAAGAAATGGATCAGAAGGAAGAGATAGATAACTCTGCACTTGTAGTTGTATTGTATAATCAAGACTCTTGTATTCCAGTTGCAAACTTCTTTACCATTAATTTGCCGTCTGGACGTACTGAGGATGCAAGAGCCTAAGCTCTGATACCACCCTGTAACGCCCCGATCCCGCGGATACGGAGACGTTACTGCGACGTATAAACGCAGGTCAGGAATACCCTCACGTATATACGCTAAGCATCAGTACAGGCAAGAATCAGAGTACGGAAGCATATGGTGCATTATACATTCCAACATATGAGTACAATTACAAAGTTATCACCAGATGTGACACAATATTACAAGAATATTACATCACCGATAGGCGTAAGTGCGAGAATTCAAGGAGATGTACAAGTATGAACAGTACAAAAGGGTGCTCACGAGATAGCAGGAGATGCCGCGAGCCAACCAGGTGGAGCAAGGAAGGGACTGGAGCTACAACTGGTCTGTCCACTGCGCAGAAGTGAGCTTAGTCCTCAGTAAGAAAATCCCCTTCAGTCCAAGCTCCGAGACCTGGACATGAGAATCCAGAGGAGTCAGTACTCCCCGGCAAGTGGTGATGCGAATGCCAAGTGGCGTGCATAGATAAGCACAAGTGTGTCGACAAATTCGAATCATAAACATGCATAGGAAAACCGTGTCGTGAGCACAGGCATGCAAGGGTAAGTAGGTATATAACATGTAATATCAAGCAGGAACTACTCATGATATGATAAGATAAGGGCAGGAGACTGGTGGAATAGAATATAAGTGGAAAGGCATGACATGAATAGGTATAATATAATAATCATAAAACCGAAATTCGAAGTAAAACTTGATGAATGCAATTGTGGTGAAACAAGTGGTATAACCAAGTTGTAGAGTAACATAACAAGTTATTATCTTGGCATTTTTTAGTATTACTCGTCCGACCCATATATCTAGGTATGTGTCCCGGTGTACATCTCAACACACATACATCCATATAAAAGTAAGTCGAGGTTGGTTATTGGAAGCTGATGAAGAACTGATAGCTCATACCTATAGTAGTTCCCGTCCGTCCGGGACACAGCCATTGGGGGCCTTAAATCCCCTAACACGTATCTTCTGGGGGCCTGAAATCCCCCTAACACGATCGTCAGTTTTGCATTCCATTACTATAAGTAAGGCATCATACCGGCATCCTCTCATTCCCTGTGCAAGTTATCCTTTTATATCTTATTAACATAATTATCGGATTACGGGAATGAGTAGGATCATAACTGGTCATAACAGGAGTACATAACAAGCATAATGGGAGTTCATAATAAGAGATCAAGTACTACATTCCCATAATGTGATAATCATGGGTAGCTAATCATAACAGGTGTCAGGTTTTAATCATGACAGTGACAAGTGATCAGGCAGGTGACAGGTAGGAAGTCATGTCATAACAAGGAACAAGTTATAAGAGATAACATAACAGAAGCAGGTGTCCAGTAGTAGCAGGGTAAATGATAACACATCAGTTGTCAAGTGATACATAATGCAAATACAAGTCGACCCGATAAAAGGAGAAAATCGAATGGAGGCGAGGACACTCGCCTAAATACGGAAAATACTGTGAAATTCCCGATCTCTGGAATTCAAGAAATCAACGCGTAAAATCGTTCAATAAAGTAAAGATCGTATTATGTAGAGGAGAAGAGGGAATGAGCTAGAAGGAGAGAGAATGAAGACGCGGGATTCGCAGACGCGGGAGCCGCGTTGCGGAGATGTCACAAACGCGGGGTTCGAGACCCGCGTTCTAGCAAGGACACGAGGAGAACGTAGACGTGAGCATGAACTTCGCGTCGCGTTGATATAAGAATGTGAATGTCGTGTTAAATAATTACTTAGACGCAGGGGGTGAAATCCGCATCTAGTAATCACACAACAAGAGAAAGGGGGGACAGGGAAAAAGGGGAGACGCAGGAAATGAGGGAGAAGTGGGAGACGCAGGAAATGAGGGGGAAAACAGGGAAGAAAAGGAAAAGGAAAAGGAAAAGGAAAGGAAAGGAAAAGAAAGGAAAGGAAGAAAGAAGGAAAGAGAGAAAGGGAGAGGGGATAGCCGGTCACGGCTTGGCCGGCGGTCACCGGCGGTGGCCGGAGGTGGCCGGAGATGGCCGAAAGTGGCCGGAGATGGCCGAAAGTGGCCGGAGATGGGTGGCTAAAGCAATATGTGGAGGGGTGCAAGTGTAGTTAAAATGAAAAAATTGGAGTTTTGAAAATGGTGTTTCGGAGAGCGACGAGTAGGTCCGTTGGAAAGAGCACGCCGAGGAGAGGAAGGTGGCGTGGTTGGTGGTGGCCAAGGTGGTGTAGATAGTGGTGGAAATGAGGAAGAAGGTAATAGTGATAATGGGTTTCTTGGTAAAGAAGGAGAAAAAGGAGGAGAGGGTGGTGGAAATGGGTTGCTTGAACTTGGTAAAATGGAGAAGGAGATGGGGGATGATGGAGAGTGAAAAAGGGAAGAGTTGGTGGCCAAAAAAATGGTGGCCAAGGAGGGCAAGGCGCTGCCCTTTCTGCTGGTTTCGTTTGCAGCTGGTGGAAGAAGAAAGAAGAAGAAATGAATGAGAAGGAAAGAAAAAGGGCGGGTGGTTATATAAGGGGGGAAAATATTATTATAATGTTGCCATTAGAATGCTTTGGATGTAATGAAACTTGCGTCTCCCTTAAATGGTTGCGTCCCCATGAAATAAAATCCGCGTCTGGGCAAACAAGCTAGACGCGGAGATAAAAGCCGCGTCCAGGAAAAATGCGAAAGTTGCGTTTGGTGAAAAAGACAAAAAGTCATGGTGACAAGTTGCAGGGCATAGCATTAAATGCAGTATGGAGAGGATCTCTGCATTAAATGTTGAATCCAGGTTAGGTGAAACTCGCGTCTAGCGAGGAGAGAGAAAATAGAGAAAAGAGAAAATAAAATATCTGGATAGAATTCCGGTATCTGGGAAAACACCAAAAACTCCAAAAAAGTCTAAAAATTTAAGTAGCATGGAAAGCTTCTCAAAAATTCTCAAAAATAATAAATATTATATAAAGATTTTTTGTGAAATCAGTTTTCAGAAATTCATATTCCTACCCTTTATATATACACCCCCTTTTTTCCCTTCTCTTTCATTCATTCTTTTTTCCTTTCCTTCTCTTTCCAGAGAACGCACCAACAGCCATGGTGGCCTCTTTGGCCGGCCATCCACCCTCCAACTCCACCACCATTTCCGCCAACTTCTCCGCCTTTCTCTCCTTCATCTCCTTCTCCATTCTAACAACAACAACAACCACAACACCATCTTCACCACCATCTTCTTCCTCTCTTTCCACCAAACAACCCATTCTCACCACTAACTTCACCACCTTCTCCATCACCACCTACACCATCTTAGCCACCACGAATCACACCATCTTCCTCTCCTCGGCGTGCTCTTTCTAATGGACCTACTCGTCGCTCTCCGAACCACCATTTCCAAAACTCCAAATTTTCCAAATGAGCTAGACTTGCACCCCATGATTGCTTGGGCTTGGGCTACCGGATTCCGGCCGTCTCCGGCCACCTCGGCCGCCGTCGGCGACCATCGGCCATGGCCAGACACCAAACCCCCCTTTCCTTCTTTCTTTCTTTTCCTTTCTTATTCCTTTTCCTTCTCTTCTCTATTTTTCTCCCAACCTGCGTCTCTCTCCCTGTCAACCTTACGTCTTCCCCTTCACTGCGTCTCCCTCATCCTTGCGTCTCTCTCTTTTTCCTGGACTCTCACTTTCTTATCTCCCTGTCTTTCTGTTTCTCTTGTTGATTAATTGCTAGGTGCGGATCACAACCCGCGTCCAGGCAATTCTATAACGCGATCCTCGCGTTCCTATATCAATGCGACGCGGAGTTCATGCTCGTGTCTGCGTTCTCCTCGTGTCCTTGCTTAAACGCGGGTCTCGAACCTCGCGTTTGTGGCATCTACGCAACGCGACTCCCGTGTCTGCGATTCCTGCGTCTCCATTTTTTCTCCTCTTGGTTCATTCTCTCTCGTCCTTTATTTTGAACGCGTTGACGCGTTGATTTCCTGTATTCTGGAGATCAGGGATTTCACAGTATTTTTCGTATTTAGGTGAGTGTCCTCACCTCCATTCGATTTTCCCCTTTTATCGGATCGACTTGTATTTGCATTATGTATCACTTGACCACTGATGTGTTATCATTTATCATGCTACTGCTGGACACCTGCTTTTGTTATATTATCTCTTGTCACTTGTTCCTTATTATGACATGACTTACTACCTGTCACCTGCCTCCTGACATATTAATACCTGACCTGTGATTATCCCATTTACGGGAATACTATACTTGTTATCCTGTATCACATACTGTGACTTGAATCATGTGCTTATTATTTTGTATTATATATATACAGTGACCCGAATCTATAGTATACATGTACTCCTGAATTCCTGATCATGTCATGATCCTTTTATTCCTGTGAATTGCTAATTACATATTAAATTATAATAAGACAACTTGCACCCGGTTTGGGGAAACTGATGGGCCCTGATTAATCATGTTTATGGTGGTCTTATCGAGTCACGCGTGGCCACCTACTTGAGGGATCACCTGGCGGCCACCAGGGATTCTGTGGGGTGTGCTGGCACCCCTACACCTGTTTATTCTTCCCGGGTATGCACACGCCCTAGACCTATTTCTATGGGATCTGCGATACTCTATTCATGTTCGGGCATAAATAAGTCCCGGTACATAGCGGTACGTTCCGGCTCAGCACCAGATACTCCTGGACCGTTGTCCCGGGCATGTACGAGGCCCATTCGAAACATGATTCATCGAACTTTATCAGTTTCCAAATAACTTGCTCTATAAGTTGTAAGTAGAAGTATGTGGAATGGGACGCATACTAAAACCTACAACTTAGATAGCCTAATTATAATAAGATGCTAATATACAACTTATTGTGTTGTTTTGTAAACTCGGGCTGTACGCGTTCAGATTACGGTAACATGAGGTAAAGGTATATAGATGAGGGTTTCCTTATTTGGATTATTCCTTCGAGGTACTAATCTCATGGAGCCGTGACCTAAACCTGTACAATCGGATTTGCTCGTACTCGGTTTTATTCGGTTTTATCAGTTTTATGTTAGTTTAGGAGATATCTGGTGTTGCCTTGTCTACTTTATTCATCTCCTCATTACCTGCTCTTATCACCTTATATCATACATGTTCCCAGCTTGATATCGATTACTGTCTCTCTACTTGTTCCTGTATGCTGATACTCATGACACGGTTCTCAATGCATATTTATGACCTGGATTTATCGATACACATGTGCTTATCTATGCTCACCACTTGGCTTTCGCATCACCACTCGCCGGGGAGTTCTGACTCCTCTGGATCCTCATGTCCAGGTTCTGGAGCTTGGAGCGTGTGGATTCTCCCAGTTGCTGATCAGAGTGGCACAGCGGTAGCGTGGATCTCCAACAGACCGTCTAGAGCTCTATCCTTCCAGGCCCCCTGTGCGCCTCTCGAGTTTTCCTTTTGTAAACTCGTGAGTGTCCTTTTTTCTGTTCATTCTTGTACATCCCTTTGTATTCTCACATTTGCGCCTATCGGTGGTGTAATATTATTGTAATATTGTGTCACATCTGGTGGTAACTTTGTAATTGTACTCATATGTTGAAATATATAATGCATCACGTGCTTCCGTACTCTGATTCTTGCCTGTACTGATGCTTAGCATATATACGTGAGGGTATTTCTGACTTGCGTATATACGTCGCAGTAATGTCTCCGTACCCGCCGGATCGGGGCGTTACAGCCTATATCATCCCCTTTTCTCTTATGGTTATGTTAAGTACTAAATTGAAATTCTCCACAGACCTTATCCCTATAACCGATTAGTATCAAGTCATTCAGTCAGCATCATCTTCTGCATCACATGTACACGAACAATCTACGAAGAGCAATGATAAAATTGCACAAAACAACACCAATCATGGAATACGAGCTGATGATGGAAATAGATTAAATACCTAATGTTGGTGATATTGTCCAAAAGTTACATACTTATAATTCTGATTCATTTCAAATCTTGATGAAATTGATCAATAATATTTATGTTATAGATATTCTTATAGAAATTGGCATCTCTTCTCCTTTCAATATTAACTGCTTAGTGGATTATAAAATTCTTAATGTTATCCCACTTGTTGATGAGCATTCCCATGAGCCTATTTCGAGAGCCCCTTCCTTTCACCAGTACCAGATATTTTACCCTACAAAATATGTCAAGTTGAAAATTTTTTAAATGATCAAATTATCACCACCCAAGATGGTGGGATTTAAAAATATCAGATTTGTTGGATAGAATAGTACCAATTCATGATACATGACTAAACCGAAGTGAACTGTCAAGATTGATCATGAAATTTTGAAGCAGTATGAAAGCACTTTCACTTCTAATTCGACGGAGTCAAATTCTCTCCAATACATAGAGAATGATGCGGACATCAAGTCACGTGTATGGCATGTGTTTCACCGGTGGTGAAGATGCCTCGTTCAAATTTCTCAGCAGTAGTAAACTTTATGTAATTTTAGTTTATTTATTTTGAGTTTTTATTTTAAAATTGTATTTTTATTGAAAGTTTAGTTTCTAAAATTTGAAATTGTAATTCTATTTTGATTAAGAGTTTTAGTTGTATTCAATTTTGTATTCAACTATAAAAAGCCTCTTATATCAAACAATATGCAATACAATGAATATTATGAAGGAAATTCTTCAAATTTGTGTGAGTTGTGATCTCTACAAATCTCTCTTTGTGTATAAAGCCCTAGAGAAACCTAGATTAGTAGTGTGAAATCCTAACTATCCTATCCCTTGCCCCCACCTCTTCTCTTCAAAAAAAATTCTAATTATTCTCCTTTTCACAAATTTCTTTCAATACCAATTCTTATTCTTTCTCAAATCTATCACAACCTGGTTCAATTCTCATCATAAAACCCTAGAAAAAGCATAAAAAGTATTGCTACAGTGTAGATACAAGACCGAATCTGCTACAATGCTACAGTACCAGAAACCCGCGTGAACAGTAAACCTGCAATGCAAAACAGACTCGTTAAGATCTCAAATTGATTTTCGAGCCCTATCTTTCTCATCCAGTCCAAATCATGCACGGTTTGAAGTGTAGTATTCATGGAGACGAGCTCTACACATTTACAATTATCACAAGGACATTAAAGTCACATATGATTCTCTGTAGGTATGTTTCTAATCTCAATCAATTATTTCGAGTCTGATATTTAATCTCTGAATTTTTATCGATTTAACTGTTGTTCACAAATATGAGATTGTGTGTATCTATTTTCCTTTAGTTTCATAGTTTTCTTTATTAATAGTAGAATCTTTTGCATGTGTAACATAGATAATATTGTTAATTTATTATTGAATTGATATTGATTAATTTATGCATGTTATTTGATCAACAATCTGCTAGATATTAGTTTTATTTATATTCTACCAATGATCGTTTCATGTTGGTGAAGTATAGTATGAACGTTTTATTGCTGATTTTCACATACACATACACATTTCACATCACAAGGCTTTGATATGAAGGACACAAAGAAGGGCTTAATATCAAAACAGAGGTAAGGAGGGAGGGGACTAACCAAGAATTATATACTTGCTAGCACCAGGGCCTAATTGGTCTAATTGTGTAAAGTGGCTTCAAGTTTTTTGAGCATGAAGTTCTGGCTTCCCAAATACCAACCAAAGAGTTACTTCAAATTATTTGATCAGTCACAGTGACAAAGGCATAGACAGGCACAGACACCAGTTAGTGATTATTGTGACAAGAACCAAACAGTTTAAACAATATAAGACACAATTACTTCAAATAGTATGACAATATGCAAGAAAAGGAATGACATAGCACTCGTAAATACTCAATCACAATAAATGCAGTGAACATACGGTTGAGAACAAAATCCATATTAGTAGCTAGCAAATGTTAAAGAAAATAAAATAGGGATATTCAGACTATACAAGAGCCAGTCCAGCAATTAGAACACATATTTGAATCAGAGATAAAATCCAAGAATTTACAGTGAGCTCTAACTGCAACATGAAATAGACACAGGATTGAAATGAATAGAACAAATGGATAGAAGAGGGTTCCACTAAATCAATTTTAGTATTATTGTCCAGATTTTGTCAAAATTCAAATCTGGGTGGGGAATCATCACTAATATGTACTTATTTATGTGTCAAGGAGTTATGAAATGTGATTCTTTGGCTCGTTTTGTACCTTACATCATCTTACCTCTCCCTCTAGACTCTATCCTTACCCACCAACTGGACATTGAGGTTTTACAGCATTGTCTTCTCTTGCTAGCTCTTACATTGGCTGGGAATGGAATCAACTCGATGAAGGTCAATGTCAGGTCATTGAGGTCAATTGTCATCCCTAGCTTTCTCGACTTTCAAGCCTGCTTCATGGCCGTTATTTAGTGTAAATATTGATGAATAAGTCAAAAAAAGAAATGTATTGGTTGTTAAAGAATAATCCGCAACACAGTCCATTAAGAAAAATCACGTGAATTCTTCAATAATTTGGAGGACATTGTGGGTGGCAAAACTGTAAATTTGGTTTCAGCAGTAACAGCATAGTCTCTGCCTAACAAATTTATTGAGCTAAAAAAAAGTTCTGAAGCAGAATTGAGAAACTATAATTGTGGAACTAAATCGAAAGTACAATACAACTATACAACTAGAAGACACGGTTCTATACATATAATCAACAATTATTGTGGAACTAAATCCGACTTCTTGAAGCTTTATAGGCCCCATGACAATAGTTTAAAAAACAGAGACATAGTAAATCTCTTTTCTCTGTGTGTGTGCGCGCGCGCGAATTTCTAGGGCAATACAAACCTCTAATCTTAGTTTTGACAAAACTAACTCTTACATTATTTAAGAAGGAAAAATAATTTCTTCTAAATAACTTCCATCTTGTAATTTTCTTGATCTCTTGAGCTTGACACCAGATTTGGGTGCTATGAGTGTTCATTGATGCTTAAGCTCTTGGACCTCTTAGATGATAGCTTCTAAACTTGTGAGTATTGAGTTAAGCTAATCATTTTTTTTGATATTTTTGAAACTTATTTACCAAAAGTTTGTTAATAAAAATAACCTCATGAGTTCCATCATCATCAAAACTAAGGTTAAAGGCCTTTGGGCTAACAAATTCTCATCGACTTAGTCATTGGCGAAGTCGTCATCTACGTCTTCATCGAAATTAGAATCTATGTTTGAGTGATATGTAAACTCTTTAAAATCAGATTCAACCTCGGGTTAGGTGTTACATAGCAGTGGTGGTTTGTCATGAAACTTCTTTGGGACATCACTAAATTCTTTTACTACTAGAGTGAATATCGGAGGAATATTGCTATCAGGCTTATCCATAACTTTTCTAACTATGGGGATTACACAATGTACGCGTCGGAAAAATCACAATTGTAAAATTCTTTTGATTGAATAGAAGATTACAAAGGATACAATCCGATTAGAAAAGAGAGGAAATTTTTTGATTGATTTTCCTCTTTATTTAAAGCTGGGTTCTTCACGTGGCGGTGGAGAGTGAGTCTTGTTCCCCGTTGACTGGCCGAATGTCAAGCTTCTCTTGTGGATCCTCTCTTTGGATCTACTGACGGAGTAGCACAGCTCTTATCAGTAATGGAATCTCAAAGAGATTTAAAGAACTTGAACTCAGCAAGTTAATAAAAAGAGTTGAACTTTTCCCAGGCTACAAGAGCTTCGAGGCCAAACTCTGCTGAGGTAGCTCTCCCCTCTGCCTATGGCTTCTTAGATTCCTTCACTAGGGCTCTCCTCTTCAACCCCTTTTTAGAGGTCCCCCTCTATAGGTCCCCTTACATCCCCTTAAAGAGGTCTCCTCTTTTTTTCTCTCTTTCCGCCGAGCCCTTCCTCAAGGTTTTTTTCCCTCTCTAGCTATTCATAGCTATTTATAGAAGAATTGAGGTGTAACCAACCCCTTAAATCTCTCCATAATGGGAGGGTGTAACCAACTCCTTAAATCTCTCTATAATAGGAAGTTATTCCCCATTATGTGGAGAGAAAACGGGGTGTAACTGACCAAGTTCGTGGCTCAGTTATAGCAAAAATGCGGGTCTCGCGCTGGACGCGAACCTGACTCTGATATTGAGACGCAGAGCTCACAGGCTCGCATCTGTGTTGGAAAGCGGAGCTGCTCAGACTTGCGTTTGAGTTGAAATGCAGAGTTGGCTGAGGTCCGCATCTGACAAAGGACGCGAGGTCTGCATTTGGCGACCTCCGCGTCTGATGGAATGCGAGGTCTGCGTCTAGCAACCTCTGCGTCTGATAAAGGACGCGAGTTCCGCATCTGAGTCTTCGCGTCTGGGAGGTTTGCGTCTGAGGTTTTGTCTTCAGTAATTTTTTGATAGCCTACAGAACCCTCTCTAAAGTTTTCGAAACTCCGTGATTGACTGAGACAGATTTCGGAATACTTTGAACTTCAGTTGAATCAGGACTTCCTGTAATCAGACTGGCATTCTTCTGAGAGGCAGTCTCGAGCTTAATCTTGTCTGGATTCTGGTCTTCATGAGTGTACTATTGAACTGCTTGAAGCCTCCAAGAAAGATCGTTATAATTTGATTGTCGGTGTACTGTTAACCGGTGGAGTTGTCAATTACCTTTGCCAGTGTACTGTTAAACTGATTATAGTAGCAGAGATATACTCTTTGTATTGGGGGGAGAGAGGACGCAGCTCTCATAGACGCGGTTCTAGCACACTGATCAAGTGGAGACGTGAACTTCACCAAAGTTGAGATGTGACTCTTAATTGTTGTAGAGACGTGGCTCTCAATTTCTGTAGAGACACATCTTTTACTTGCTGTTGAGACGTAACTCTTAAGTTCATTGAGACGCGACTTTGTATTTGAGATGCGAAGTTCACGCTCAAAGCTTCTTTGAAAGAGTTTTAATTGCCAGAGGTGTGATATTAACTTGGCAAATTAAATAACTCTACTGGGAGAATTTTAGAAGGTTACTGTCAGAGGTGTGATGTTAACTTGACAGTGAGATCTGAACTTGTGCTTTGAACAAGTTTTGTGGACTTGTTATTCTATTAATGAGAATAACAAGTGGAGTTTGATCTGCTGGAGATTATGCCAGAGTCTATCGTCAGAGGTTTAGTGTTAACATGACAGCACTCTGCTGGAAATCAATGGAATGAAAGCTACTGTTAGAGGTGTGGTATTAACATAACAGTGTTGATTTTGCGATCTACGCAACTTAAGTGGAATCGTCATTCTATTGCGGAGAATGACAAGTGGGATTGGATTTGTTGAAGATCCATGAAGATTTTTACCGTCAGAGGTGTAATGTTAACGTAACGGGTTTGGGTTTACAATTTGAGCAAATTGAATTGTCAGAGGTGTTATATTAACTTGACAAAGATGTGTGCTAGAGATGTGATATTAACTTGACAGTACAAAAGTAAGAAGATCATTGTCATAGGTGTAATGTTAACTTAACAATGAAATGCATACTAGAGGTGTGATATTTAACTTAGCATCGAAAGGTCTCATTTTCACTGAGAAAATCAAGGAGATCACTGTTATAGGTGTAATATTAACTTAACAGTGAGGTAAATGCTAGAGATGTTATATTATCTTTGCATTTGACATCTCAATTTTGGATAGAAAGCTCAAGGAAAGATCATTGTCATAGGTGTAGTATTAACGTAACAATGAAATGGATGCCAGAGATGTAATATTAACTTGGCATTGAATGTCTCATTTTCGGTGGGAAAATCGATAGAGTCGTTATCATAGGTGTAGTGTTAACTTAATAGCGATTTATATTACGGTATGAGTAACTTTAGTCAGAAGTGTGGTATTAACTTGACCGAGAAATTCTGCGATTTGCGCAGTTTGGTGGACTCGTCATCCTATTGAAGAAGACTGACAAGTTGAAATTTTAGTCAGAGGTGTGATGTTAACTTGACCGGGATATGTCTTGCGATTTGAGCAAGTTTGGTCAGAGGTGTGATATTAACTTGACCGGGATATTTCTTGCGATTTGCGCAAGTTTGGTCAGAGGTATGATGTTAACGTGACCGGGATATTCTGCGATTTGCGCAGTTTGGTGAACTCGCCATCCTATTGAAGAGGACTGACAAGTTGAAATTTTGGTCAGTGGTGTGATATTAACTTGACCGAGATTTGTCTACTGTCAGAGGTGTGATTTTGAACATAACAGTATTTGGAGTGGACTTTTCATTCTATTGAAGAGAATTGACAAGTTGAAATTTTGGTCAGAGGTGTGATGTTAACTTGATCGGGATTTGTCTTACGATTTGAGCAAGTTTAGTCAGAGGTGTGATGTTAACTTGACCGGGATATGTCTACTGTTAGAGGTGTGATTTTAAACATAACAGTATTTTGAGTGGACTTGTCATTCTATTGAAAAGAATTGATAAGTTGAAATTTTTACCCCTGGGAAACATCAAAGCCTTACTATCGAGGTGTGATATTAACATGACAGGTTCGATTTGTAATTTATTCCACTGGGGGAATTGAGGGAAATCACTTTAGAGGTTTAATGTTAACTTAACAGTGAATATGCCAGAGGTATAATGTTAACTTGGCATGTTTGATCTGTGATTATTTCACTGGAAAAATAGTCACAGGCTTTTTGTGGTCCTACCATTCCATGGATGGGAATTGGTAAGGGATTTTGAAGGGGAAGGCGGAATCAGGTCCCTCAAGGTTTTAACAAACCTTCAGCTATCAACGGATTTGATGTGTCTTTACCAACTACCATTTGAGTTGGGCTAGCCATGCTATTCCCTTTAGCATGATGAGTTGTTGAGAATTTTTTCGTTGGGCTTAAAAGCCAACTTTTCTTTTTCCTCTATCTTTAGTCGTCGGAGGCATCAGATTGTTGTTCCACAGATAACTTATAAAATCCTGCTGAGGTTAAAGAAGTATAAACTCCGCGGGGAACTTATATGGAGATCGGCGTTCCCTTTGAGTACTCATTTGATCAGAGGTGTGGTGTTGAACTTGATCAGGGAAGAGCTTCTCGAGGTCGACCAATTTCTCGACAGAGCCGACAGGAAGCTTCATGAACCATTCAAAGGTAACAAAGCCGGCAGGCTCGTTCTCTACAGAAGAGACGCGAGTCTCGCATTTTGGCACAAAGACGCGGGACTCACATTTTTTTAGAGGAGACGCGGATCTCGCATTGCTGAACGTCGCGTCTGTGAGGTGAAACACGAGCCTCGTATTCTAATGTAGAAACGCGGGCTTTGCATTCAGTTACAGAAATGCGGGCCTCATAAGCTCCACATTTTGATACAGAGACGCGAGCCTCATGAGCTCCGCGTTTTGATACAGAGACGTGAGCCTCATGAACTCCGCGTTTTGATACAGAGACGCGGGCCTCACATTTTTCTGAGAAACAGGCTTCGCGTTCTGATACAGAGATGCGGGCCTCGCGTTAAGGATCTGAAATGTGAGTCTCGTGCTGCTCAGAAGAAACGTAGGCCTAAGCCCCGCATTCTATATCTGCTGAACAGATGGTTTTTTCAGCTTTTTCCATCTGTTGTCGACGTGTATGGTGCCTTTGTCGATGTTCAGCATTCCGATTACACTTCATGGGTTGTTGGGGACCCCCAGTAACCTTGAGTTGAGAAATCTGGAGAGGAGAGGTACGGCGAGATGGGCCTTCATCTTCATTGGCCTCGCGGGTTTCGTGGGAGACATTGACGCGAGCCACATGTGCTGTTCAGCCACTTCTATTTGCTGACGATGAGCGCGACGCCTTTGCCGTCTCTCGGTATTCTGATTGAGTCACAGAGATTGTTGGGAACCCCCAACGTCCTAACTAGTAGTGCCTTGATAGAAGGATGGCGGGAGATCGGTCTCCATTGCCATCTTGACTGTGGGTCATGGCGTGGGTCTCTGAAGAGACGTTGGGACTGACCACGTTGTCTCCACGGGAGACTCCCGAAGCTTTGGGGAAGTTCAACTTCTCTTGGTTGAATTCGATCATAAGCGATTCGACTGTGGATCTAAGTATCCGACGTCGGCTTGCGCCACAACTTTCTCGTTGGTTGAGAAAGACAAAGTATCCCCAGCGGAGTCGCCATCTCTTGTACACATCAGAAAAATCATAATTGCAAATTTTTTTGATTGAATAGAAGATTACAACGGATACAATCCGATTACAAAAGAGAGAGAATCTTTTGATTGATTCTTCTCTTTATTTAAAGCTGGGTTCTTCACGTGGCGGTGGAGAGTGAGCTTGTTCCCCGTTGACCGGCCGAACGTCAAGTTTCTCTTGTGGATCCTCTCTTTGAATCTACTGACGGAGTAGCACAGCTCCTATCAGCAATGGAATATCAAAGAGATTTAAAGAATTTGAACTCAGCAAGTTAACAAAAAGAGTTAAACTTTTCCCAGGCTACAAGAGCTTCGAGGCCAAACTCTGCTGAGGTAGCTCTCCCCTCTGCCTATGGCTTCTTAGATTCCTTCACCAGGACTCTCCTCTTCAACTCCTTTTTAGAGGCCCCCCTCCATAGGTCCCTTTACATCCCCTTAGAGAGGTCTCCTCTTTTTTTTTCTCTCCGCTGAGCCCTTCCTCAAGGTTTTTTTCCCTCTCTAACTATTCATAGCTATTTATAGAGGAATTGAGGAGTAACCAACCCCTTAAATCTCTCCATAATGGGAGGGGTATAACCAACTCCTTAAATCTCTACATAATGGGAAGTTATTCCCCATTATGTGGAGAGAAAACGGGGTGTAACTGACCAAGTTCGTGGCTTAGTTATAGCAAAGATGCGGGTCTCGCGCTGGACGTGGACCTCACTCTGATGTTGAGACGCGAAGCTCATAGGCTCGCGTCTGTGTTAGTACACGGAGCTGCTCAGACTTACGTTTGAGTTGAAACGCAGAGTTGGCTGAGGTCCGCATCTGACAAAGGACGCGAGGTCTACGTCTGGCGACCTCCACGTCTGACATTGGAATGCGATGTCTGCGTCTGGCGACCTTCGCGTCTGACAAAGGACGCGAGGTCCGCATCTGAGGCTGGAACGCGATCTCCGCGTCTGGGAGGTTCACGTCTGAGGCTTTGTCTTCAGTAATTTTTTGATAGCCTACACACAAGTGTACGGCTTTTCAGGTTCTAGTTGTGGGTCTCCAATTTGGTCACTGCCCTATTGACATTCTTTTTCAATCATTTTGCGTCTAAACGGAAGGTAACCATGATGTCAGCTAAGGTAGGTGATAGGTAGTGAAAAATGCATAATTGTCATCACATTTACTATCACATTTTCATATTATTCACACAATTATACACAATTAACTAATATTTTATTATTTATTGTGTGCAGGCCTTGAGTGTTTTTAAATAAAGAATAAAAGACTAAATGAAGCCCAAAAGCCCATGTCCAAGTCCATGTCCAAGCCCAAGTGCAAAAGTGCAATTACAAATGTCAAAAGTGCAAATACAAAGTGTAAATATTGCAAATACTACAAAGAGGGAAAGGATAGAATTCTATTCAGCCCTAAATGCTTGGTGGATGAGGATAAATAAGAGTGCAAGGATGAGATTCGTTTTTGAAGGGATTTGGATTTAGGGTAACTTGATTTCCAAGTTATCCCGAAAATCAAAAATCAAGAGTCGAGATACAACTTTCAGAAGAATTAACCCTGATGGACGGACCAGAGGAGGCCACGCGCGAAAGCGCGTGGCCAACCGACACAACTTGGCCGCAGAACGCGGCCCAAGCCGCGTTTCCGCGGCAATCTGGATGAGAGCGGGTACCAGTTTTCGTGGAGGAGTCGTTCTGGGACTCTAATTCCTTCTGCACCTATAAATACCCCTGCAGACGCAACAGAGAGGGCATCCAGAGAAGATTAGGGTTTTCTTTAGCTTTTCCTTAAATTTCTTCAATTTGTAATTTCGTTTTAAAGGCATTGTGGAGAAGAAGGAGCTTGTATTTGGAAGACATATTTTCGAATAAAGGTTACCTCCTTTGCTATTTGATTCTTATTAGTTAATTTTATTTCTTTTCTCAGTGATCTCTTGTTTTGGTTTTTAATCTGTGATCTCTTGTTTCGTTTTGTTTTTCCTTCTCTAACAATTCTTCTCATTAAGTAAAAAAATAATAATAAAATAATTAAAAAAATGATGTCTAACTAATTCTTAGTGTGGTTTGCTGATCTCTTAAGCAACCCTAGGGCAGTTTAGGAGTTGAATAGATTGATGATCAATTTTTAGAAACCCTAGGTCTAAGATTGCTTTTCTTGAAGATTAAACTGATAGTTAGATTTCTTAATCTAGGTTGCACACTTAAACAACTCTTCATGACTTCATACTTAAGAACTAAAGACAGCATAAATTTAAGATAACACTTTTCTTATGCTGTACTTAGAAGTTAGGATGAAACTTTGTTTAGTTTTTGGTAATGCAACTTAGTTAAATTCTAGTATCATCTTTTCTTGCTTGAATCCTTCTTAATAAACCTAGGGTAAATCATATATATCTCAAGATGACATTCAACTTCCAAGACTTGCATAGTGGGTTGTGGTAGTAGATCAGTAAAACCATACCTCTTTAATCATATTTCAAATCTAATCTCTCCTTTGTTTTATTTGAAGCATACAGAGAAATCGGCCGAAAAGCTTGCATCGCATCCTTCCCTGAGGATCACGACCCGCTTTGGCCCTTGCTACAACGGATAACATTGAGACTGAGAATCCTAACTTCAATATTTTTCTTTATAAATTCTCAATTTCAATCAAAATTTTGGCGCTGTTGCCGGGGAGGGAACGACACGATTTTCTCAAAACTAACTCTTTTATTTTTTTTTTCTAATTGCAGGTTCAGAGAATAGGAAAACTAAATAGCAGAGAGGACACATAGCAACTCTGTGCCTCTACCCTCGAAGGCAGAGCAACAGGGCCTACTACAGAGCCGCGGGTCCGCGGCAAAAGCCGCGTTTTCGCGGCCTGAGTAGTTGACTACTTACCCATTCTTCTGCAGGTTGCTGAGAATTGCAATTCTGATTTACTGCTGCTTTAAAATTCTCTCTGTGATCATCCTGCAACTGCTAATTAAATAACATTAACTCATTTGTTGATAAATAAAAAAATTAGACTCTTGAATCTAGGGCACGTGTCTATTTAATTTTTTTTTATTCTGTTGAAGAGTGCTGGCGACAAGGTACGTTTGCATTGCATTTAGATTAGAAAACACTCTTGGCTGTTTTACTGCTTTTTGAGTGATTACTTTTCTACTGCTTTACACGTACATAAAAATATCTTAAGGGCAAAACCCATAAACAAGATAAGGTGGGGATTTCATCACCCTTCCTTGGCCCACAAATCATCTCCGTCACACTCACAACCCTAACCTTAAGTAAAATTTGACTAGACGTTGGCCCTAGGTTAACTTGGACTCACTAGGAGATTGACCGAAGGAGGAAAGTTGTTCGAAATTAACTCTTGCCAAATTGGTGTCTAGGCAGGGGATTGAGGGCCGAAAGCCCGAAGAACGGTGGTTATTTAATTAAGGAACGTCTTTGACGGAAAACCTCCCACCGGTCTTGCCACCTGCCTGGCCGATTAACTTGTGGTTAAGGTCGACAATAGACCTCCTAAGGACAGTCTAAAGTTAAGAGTCGTCTAGGTTAAGGCTTACCCTAGAATATGATTTTTGTTTGTTTTTCTTTTTTATTGATTGATTGGGTGAACTTGTTTGCTAATTGTGGATGTGCGCTTGGTCGAGAGACTCACTTACATCCAGGCTAACTAGAACTAGCTCACCACCCGAGCAAAAGCCCGACTCACACATGGCACAACCACCGTCACTCCAAGATAGGTTCTATCCTATTAGGACCTCTCTTCCTTCGTGCATTAAGCTTACTGATGAAGGTGTTTACCAATTTGAGCTCAAACCACAATACATCAACACCCTTCCCAAATATCATGGACTTGAATCTGAGGATGCATACTTCTTCATAAGGGAATTTGAAGAAGTATGCCTCATGATGAAGATACCTAAGTTAGGAAAAGATGCCATCAAACTTAGGTTTGTCCCCTTTGCTTTGAAGGATTTAGCAAAGAAATGGCTCTACAGTCTAGTGGCCGGTTCAATATCTTCTTGGGATAATTTCGTTAAGGCCTTCTTGAAGAAATTTTATCCCGTTCACAAGACTGCATTGATTAGGAAGAACATCCCACAGTTTAAGCAAATAGCCAATGATTCTTTTTGGAAATACTTCGAACGTTTTAAGGACCTCCTTGCCCAATGCCCTCACCATGGGATAGAGAAATGGCGACTTTGCCAAGTTCTATATGATGGATTAGATTATCAAACTAAAACACTGTTAGAATCCATGTGCCAAGGAGGATTTCTGCAAAAGAATGAAGATGAAGGATTGTTATTATATGAAGAATTAGCTGATAATACAATCCAATGGGAACCTACTCCGGAAAAATTTAGGACTAATGACCCTACTTCTTCTAAAGGAGGTATCCATTCCATTGAGGCCAATATAGCAACCGATGCTAAGTTAGCTGCTGTGATGCGAAGACTAGAGGTTCTTGAAATTAAAGAACCAGTCTCTGTGAACCAAGTCAGCCCAACACCTTCGGCGGGCTGTACTTATTGTCAAGATATGAACCATGTGTTCGAGGAATGTCCCGTCTTTATCGCGCATCAAAGCATGCCCGAACATATGAGTGCGGCCTTCACAAGGCCCGCCAACAATCCTTATTCGCCCACTTATAATCCCGGTTGGAGAAATCATCCTAATTTTTCATGGGGCCCAAGCAACAATGATCAAACTAGGCCCAAATTCTCCAAAAATTTCCAAATCCGCCCTATCAATAAAATTTCCCTAGTCAAAATCCTCCACCATCTTTTCAATATTCGCAAATGGAGACAAGACTCTCAAATTTGGAAAGAAAGGTGGACACTCTAGTTAAAAGCCACAACACGCTGGCTCAAGTCTTAACTAGGATAGAGATCCAATTGAACCAACAAGAGAGACAGAGGGGAACTCTACCGAGTCAGCCATTGCCAAACCCAAGGAATCCTAGGCAAGCCAATGAGGCTCAAGAACAAAACCACTGTAACTTGGTTCATACACTAAGATCAGGGAAACAAGTTGATAATCACGTATCCATGCCACCGGGCCAATCCCAGTCATCCATTCCATCTAGCTCCACTCCTTCTCCACCCAGCTCCAATGAAACTGAAGTTGAAAAGTCAGCAGGACAGGTGCACCAGCCTATAGCCCCATTTCTAAATAGGCTTAGAAGCAACAACAATGCACATATGGAGAAACTACTAGAGGTGTTCAATCAAGTTAGGCTCAACATCCCACTTCTTGATGCAATCCAACAGGTCCCTAGTTATGCCAAATTCCTTAAGGACATGTGCACCAATAAAAGAAAGACAAATGTGCCTAAGAAGATTTTTCTAGCCACTAACATTAGTGAGCTATTGTCCAACCAGATCCCAATCAAGTACAAGGACCCTGGTTGCCCCACCATCTCTTGCACCATAGGTCGAGCTGAAATCAATCGAGCACTCCTCGATTTAGGAGCTAGCATCAATTTGCTCCCTTTCTCCGTATATCAACAACTTGGATTAGGTGAACTCAACCCAACCCAAGTTACTATTCAATTGGCTGACCGCTCAATCAAAGTTCCTAAAAGAGAGATCAATGATGTCCTCATATGGGTGGGAGAATTCATTTACCCAGTCGATTTCATTGTTTTAGAGACACAACCTGTGTCTAATCCTAGGACCCAAACCCCCGTCATCTTAGGACGACCGTTCCTAGCAACCGCGAATGCAATTATAAATTGTAGAAACGGATCCATGAGATTGACTTTTGGGGATATGACCAAGGAAGTCAATGTTTTCAACTTAGGTAAGCATCCCTACGATATGACCGACCAACCCTTCGAGGTTAACTTCATTGAAAACATGACGAGTGAGCATGATGAGGAGATCACACTAGAGTTAGTGGAAGAGGAAAACTTAGAATCAAGTGATCTCAACCTTGATGAGATCGAATGGGCAGCAAATCCAAGTTCTATAGAGATGGAAAAGTCAAGCTTAACACCTCCACCCATCGAGCCACCTCCTTCATTGGAGTTAAAGGCCTTGCCTAAACATCTTAACTATGCCTACCTAGGTGAACAAGAGACGTTACCGGTCATAGTTGCATCCAATTTGACTGATAGGCAAGAGGAAGACCTATTGGCAACCCTTAGGAGACATAGGGAAGCCATTGGCTGGACTATGGCGGATATCAAGGGACTGAGCCCTACGATAGTCCAGCATCGTATTCATCTAGAGGAAGGGGTTAAACCGAAGAGGGATCCACAGCGTAGGCTAAACCCACTTATGCAGGAGGCTGTACAAGCCGAAATAGTGAAACTGTTAGATAATGGGATCATTTATCCTATTTCCGATAGCGAATGGGTTAGCCCAATGCATGTGGTCCCTAAGAAGTCTAGCTTTACTGTGGTAGAAAACGACAAGCATGAGTTAGTGCAAACACGATTGCCTACTAAGGTTCGAGTATGCATAGATTATCGCAAGTTGAACGCCGCCACTAGGAAAGATCATTTTCCTCTCCCATTTATCGACCAAATACTGGAACGATTAGCCGGTCATGAGTATTACTGTTTCTTGGACGGTTATTCAGGGTTTAACCAAATCCCTATAGCCCTGGAGGACCAAGAAAAGACAACGTTTACGTGTCCATTTGGGACATTTGCCTACCGTCGAATGCCTTTCGGCCTATGTAATGCCCCCGCCACATTCCAACGTTGTATGTTAAGCCTCTTTTCTGATATGATCGAGCGCTTTTTAGAGATTTTCATGGACGACTTCTCCGTCTATGGAAATTCATTTGACCATTGTCTCCATCACTTGGAGCTAGTACTGAGTAGATGCACCGAAAAGAACTTGACCCTCAATTGGGAAAAGTGCCACTTCATGGTGCAGCATGGGATTGTCCTAGGTCATGAGATATCTAGGGAAGGAATCAAAGTGGACAAGGCTAAAGTGGAGATCATAGCCAAACTTCCTATTTCACGATGTGTGAAGGACATTCGATCTTTCTTAGGACATGCTGGGTTTTATCGTAGGTTCATTAAGGATTTTAGCAAAATTGCTAGACCCCTTACAAACCTTCTAGCTAAAGACGTGCCCTTCATATTTGACGATAGGTGCAATAGTGCTTGGGAAAAGTTGAAAGTGGAACTTATTTCTGCACCTATCATCTCACCTCCGGACTGGTCCAAGCCTTTTGAAATCATGTGCGATGCCTCAGATTTTGCGATAGGTGCTATCTTAGGACAGCGTAAGGATAGCAAGCAGCACGTGATCTATTATTCGAGTAGGACGCTCAATGACGCCCAAATGAACTATACTACAACTGAGAAGGAATTCTTGGCAGTAGTGTTCGCTTTGGAGAAATTCTGCCCATACCTACTTGGGACCAAGACCACGATTTTCACCGACCATTCTGCACTTTGATACCTTATGCTAAAAAAGGATGCGAAGGCCCGACTCATTCGTTGGATCCTCCTCCTTCAAGAATTTGATCTCGAAATTCGAGATAAAAAAGATGTTGAAAATGTTGTCGCAGACCATCTCTCTCGCGTGCCTAATGCACCCTCCGACGAACTGCCCATCAATGACAATTTTCCCGATGAACAACTTCTAGCCATCTCTAAGGAACCATGGTTTGCTGACATAGTAAATTACTTAGTCACAAACCAAACACCACCTAATTGGTCAAAACAGGATAGATACCGGTTCTTGTCTCAAGTCCGGTATTACATATGGGAAGATCCATACCTTTTTAAATATTGTAGCGACCAAATTATTAGGAGATGTATCCCGATGAGGAGACTAGAAGCGTTCTAGCCTTTTGTCATGAGTTCGCTTGCGGTGGACACTTTGGTCCCTGCAAAACTGCCGAAAAGATCCTACAAAGTGGCTTTTATTGGCCTACTGTGTTCAAAGATGCATTCGAGTTTTGCAAGACTTGCACAAGATGTCAAATGATAGGAAGAATTTTCAAACAAAATATGATGCCCCTAAATCCAATTCTAGAAGTAGAACTTTTTGATGTTTGGGGCATTGATTTTATGGGACCCTTCCCTAATTCGTTTGGGCACCATTATATCTTGTTGGCTGTAGATTACGTTTCAAAATGGGTTGAAGCTGTCCCTTGCAAGACAAATGACAACAAAGTTGTTGTCAAATTCTTGAAAGAAAACATCATCTCGCGCTTTGGAACCCCTCGTGCCATAATTAGTGACAATGGCACACATTTTTGCAATAGAACTTTTGAAGCTCTTATGCGAAAATACGCCATAAGTCACAAGTTATCTAAGCCCTACCATCCTCAAACTAGTGGACAGGTAGAAGTTTCCAATAGGCAAGTCAAGCTCATGTTGGAGAAAACTGTGAATCAGAATAGGAAGGACTGGTCCACCAAATTCGTGGATGCCCTATGGGCATATAGGACTGCCTTTAAAACGATTCTAGGAATGTCTCCCTACAGACTAGTCTTTGGAAAGGCTTGCCACCTTCCTGTTGAGCTAGAGCACCGGGCCTTATGGGAAATTAAGCAACTGAATTTCGATATAGATAAGTCCGGTGAGCTTCGGAAATTGCAAATTTCTGAACTAGAGGAATTGAGGAACGAAGCATACGACAATGCGAAAATTGCGAAGGATAGGGTTAAGGTCTTTCATGATAAGTTCATAACGAGAAAAACTTTTGTCTAAGGACAAAAAGTGTTACTCTATAACTCTAGACTTCATCTTTTTCCCGGCAAGTTAAAATCAAGATGGACAGGGCCGTTCATTGTTAAGACCGTGTTTCCACACGGAGCGATAGAGATCTACGATCCAAAAAATGGCAGTACATTCAAGGTAAATGGTCAACGTCTTAAAATCTTTTTGGAATCAGTTCCGGAAGTGAATGCAGCCATGGGTCTTTTTGACCCACTGTATCGGTAACTATATCTTTCTGCCAATTCATGCATCCATGCATTTCATTCATACATTAGGGACAATGCATGAAACAAGTGTGGGGGAAGGGTATGTAAAGTATATGTAAAGAAAAAAAATATAAAGTAAAAACAAAAAAAATAAAAAATTCTTTATTCTTTTCTCTTTATTTATTCTAACATAAAAAAATTAAAAAATAAAAATAAAAAAAATTTTAAAAAAATTTTATAAAAAGGACAATATTTTGACTTATTTTTTTGAAAGAAATCTAAGTTAGTTTTAAGAATTAGGAAAATCATGATTAGGATTTCGAATAACTTGGTCAAAATAAATAAATTGTTTAATTTTTAGGTATAGGAGGAGAAATTGAATAAGTAATTAGTCTTGATTTTTACCTTAATGAAATGTACATACCTAGTGCATATCTAGGATTCCAAAACAAAGACCCTTGTGCCTCATATTAAAAAAAAAAGAATAATATGTATCACTAATTAAGCTGGATACATTGTGCCTCAAGAAGCATAAGTATTCACGCCTAAAGGTGAGTTTCTGAATAAAATAAAGCCCTTAGTTTTGTGGCCTAGTTCACTTGAATTTGAGTCCGCGGGGTGTTTTCTCACCTGGTGCCCTAAAGCCTACCGGTTTGGGAGCCACCGACTTTAAGTTCGCTATATGGGTAGATTAGAAAGCCTAAGAAAATTAAGAAATATTATATATGTATTAACACATCTAATAATCAATTAGTTAGGTATGAGGGCCTCAAGAAGCCTTAATACTTACACGAAAGAAAATTAGATGAGTTATACATACTAAAAAAAAAATCATAATAATAATAAGAGGCATGAGAGTCCAAGTTAAGGAATTCCTAGATTCACAAGGGTGCATATGATTTTTGGTAACAAAAAAAAGACTATAAAAAAAATTCAATTTTAATCCTTACCTAAAATGGACAACAATTTACTTTATAAAGACTAAGTTTAAGAATGAATAAAAATGATAATCCTAAAACTTATAGACTGCTTAGTCTCTTCAAATATATTTCAAATATTTTTCTTTTTATGGATTTTGTGGGTGTAATCCGCTGAAAACCCTCACGAGACAACACTCGTCCTCTAGGGTAACCTAGGGGTTTAACGGCTTGTTGCATATGCTAAGTGCAACCGTGATTCCTACGAAAGTGAGTTAGCTAGATTAGTTTTTCTTTTTCTTTTGATTTTTACTCGAGGACGAGCAAAAAGATAAGTGTGAGGGTGTGATAGGTAGTGAAAAATGCATAATTGTCATCACATTTACCATCACATTTTCATATTATTCACACAATTATGCACAATTAACTAATATTTTATTATTTATTGTGTGCAGGCCTTGAGTGTTTTTAAATAAAGAATAAAAGACTAAATGAAGCCCAAAAGCCCATGTCCAAGTCCATGTCCAAGCCCAAGTGCAAAAGTGCAATTACAAAATGTCAAAAGTGCAAATACAAAGTGTAAATATTGCAAATACTACAAAGAGGGAAAGGATAGAATTCTATTCAACCCTAAATGCTTGGTGGATGAGGATAAATAAGAGTGCAAGGATGAGATTCGTTTTTGAAGGGATTTGGATTTAGGGTAACTTGATTTCCAAGTTATCCCGAAAATCAAAAATCAAGAGTTGAGATACAAATTCCAGAAAATCAACCCTGATGGACGGACCAGAGGAGGCCACACGCGAAAGCGCGTGGCCAACCGACACAACTTGGCCGCGGAAACGCAGCCCAAGCCGCGTTTCCGCGGCAATCTGGATGAGAGCAGGTACCAGTTTTCGTGGAGGAGTCGTTCTGGTACTCTAATTCCTTCTGCACCTATAAATACCCCTGCAGACGTAACAGAGAGGGCATCCAAAGAAGATTAGGGTTTTCTTTAGCTTTTCCTTAAATTTCTGCAATTTGTAATTTCGTTTTAAAGGCATTGTGGAGAAGAAGGAGCTTGTATTTGGAAGACATATTTTCGAATAAAGGTTACCTCTTTTGCTATTTGATTCTTATTAGTTAATTTTATTTCTTTTCTCTGTGATCTCTTGTTTTTGATTTTTAATCTGTGATCTCTTGTTTCGTTTTGTTTTTCCTTCTCTAACAATTCTTCTCATTAAGTAAAAAATAATAATAAAAAAATAATTAAAAAAAATGATGTCTAACTAATTCTTAGTGTGGTTTGCTGATCTCTTAAGCAACCCTAGGGCAGTTTAGGAGTTGAATAGATTGATGATCAATTTTTAGAAACCCTAGGTCTAAGATTGCTTTTCTTGAAGATTAAACTGATAGTTAGATTTCTTAATCTAGGTTGCACACTTAAACAACTCTTCATGACTTCATACTTAAGAACTAAAGACAGCATAAATTTAAGATAACACTTTTCTTATGCTGTACTTAGAAGTTAGGATGAAACTTTGTTTAGTTTTTGGTAATGCAACTTAGTTAAATTCTAGTATCATCTTTTCTTACTTGAATCCTTCTTAATAAACCTAGGGTAAATCATATATATCTCAAGATGACATTCAACTTTCAAGACTTGCATAGTGGGTTGTGGTTGTAGATCAGTAAAACCATACCTCTTTAATCATATTTCAAATCTAATCTCTCCTTTGTTTTATTTGAAGCATACAGAGAAATCGGCCGAAAAGCTTGCATCACATCCTTCCCTGAGGATCACGACCTGCTTTGGCCCTTGCTACAGCAGATAGTATTGAGACTGAGAATCCTAACTTCAATCTTTTTCTTTATAAATTCTCAATTTCAATCAGTAGGCTCGGAGGCCATGAAATTAATGTTGGGTTTACTAGCTTCTTTACACAAATATGGGGTACCACTTCGAGTAGGCATGCAATGTATGAATGCTAATATTAATGCAAATCTAAACTAATTTTTATTTTATTTTTTTGATTTTTTAAATTGTTGGATTAATAAAACCCTTAATCTTACTAGTCCAATTGGCTAGATCGGTGTAACTCAGGTTGGAGATTTATTGCTATTGGCATTCCTTAATTACAGAACTACGTTGAGAACCATTTCTTAGTTATACACTAATCGTAAAGAATTTTAGGAAAAGATTTACCCTTCAATAATTCTTAAATTATACTATTTTTTGTTTTAAATAAAATTTAACTAGATGTAAGAAAGCAAATAAAGCAAGTTCTACCTATCTGTTTTCTGATACCAAACTGATGTGAAACGTGTACATTGTGGAAGTAATAAATAAAATAACTCAATTAAATATTTCACTAATAAGAACAATCATTGGTATTAAAACTTAAAACAGTTAATATTAATTATGTTTCTTTAACATGCATGTATTAGATCAGTTCAAATATCAAAATACTAATTAAATGTTGTTATGATGCATGTAACAGATTCTACTATCAATAAATACGTTAAGCAACTATAAAAAAAGCAGATCATACACTCGTATTTTAAAGTGGACAGTACATCGAGATCAATAATAGATCAAAGATGTATATCCAACTTGTAAATAATTAGTGGTAGATTGGAATTGTACATTTAAAAACTCTGTAAATTATATATGAACTTGTTTTTAATTGTAGTAGTTATGTATTACTCTTTTTCACGAACTCAACGCTTTAAACGGTGCGTGATTTGGACTCCGAGTGAGTGACTTATAGTTCGAATAAGTCAGCTTGCTAGTGGCTGAATTTTGCTCGTGTGAATCTCTTTTCTGCTTGGTTTTGATGGCGTGGGAAAAACCTGGGTGGCCTCGGCTTCAGCGATGAGAAAGAGGGCGGGGAGAAAGAGGGAAATAATGAGCGAAGTCGGCTGAAGACGTGGAAAAAGAGATTTGGCAATACTTTTAGAGAGAGAAAATTGTTGTGGAGAGATTGCGAGAGAAAAAATAGATTTATAGTAATCGATAAACCAATTAGGGCATCCTCACTAATTGGGATTTAATAGGGCATTCCGCCACTATTAGAAAGAGAATTCATGATTCATAGCAAACTCACAAAGAGAATAACAAATTTTTATTAATTTCATTGATTGTTTATCGAAAAAGCGAATACATAGGGTCTTTATATAGGTTACAAAATTTTAATCTCCTATTTCTATTTGGATTAATAATCAAATTCTTAAAAAAATTAAAAGTCTAAAAGAAAAAAAATACAAAAAAATCAGAAATTCTATTACAATTCTGATTTCTAAAAATCAAAAAAATTAAGAAATAGAAACTACTAATTATAATACAAATAGATTTACTAGATTTACGGCGCGCATTTTCCAACCATGTCTTTGCTTCATTGTCCGCATCAATAATTTTCTTCCTGCTCATCTACATGTATAATTTTTCTCTCGCATAGTACCACACCGCAATTGGAAAGATAATCATCTCAAATTCCAAAAAATATGAATCATAGACGAGTTCTTTCTCTGCTGCAAATTTATCCTTTAAATAATGACCAACTAACTGAGAAGACTACTTCCCACTGGTCAATGACCGAATCAGTGGCAATGATGAAGACACAGAATTATGGGCATCTTGCCAGATACAGAGATAGGGACTGGTAGAAGCAGCGTAGTTTAATGTAATGTATACTTTTAGTCTTTTCTATCAAACCATTTCTCTTTTTACTTGGTTCTTTCAACTTAATGTAGAATTAATGATAAAATATAGGAAAGCATGAAGGAACAAGTTCTATGTCAAACAAAGTTTTCAAACTAACCTCAAAATGCTCTATTTAGCTTATTAAGTTTTTCAATCAAAATACAGACTTGATCATTACAGAGGCATAATATGAGAGTACATGTAACGCCCCGATCCTAAAGATACGGGGTCGTTATGGCGACGTATATACGCGAGGATAATACCCCACGTATATACGCTAAGCCTAAGTTAACCTGAACAAGTTATAATTTAAACCAGATCACTGCAATAATACATATAAGGCTACACATGATAACATATGAATAATGACAAGAATAAGGCAGTTGAAAGCGATAAAAGATAGAGTCATGAAATAACAAGAATATAATGACAGGCTAAATGCGATATACAAGAATCAAGGAATATAGCAGGAACATGAATGCAAAAGTACCAGAATGGTGACTGGGATAAGAACTGAGTTGATATGACAAGAATCAGGAAATAATATGAAAGCTAAAAAGGTAAGAGTACCAGAACAGAATAAGAAGAAGCTCCAGCTATTCGCAAAGCGTACCGTCTCATCGAACACCTGCACATTAGAAACAATCGTCCAATAGCTGGACGTGCAAACCCAGGGTCGTCAGAACGCGACCATAATGAGAGTGTGTGTAAAGAGGAAACAGCTCGTGCAGAAGAAACCATGTGCATATATAATAGTAAGAACAACTGCAGATAGAAAGACTAAATAACACAATAAATAACTGAACAGTAACACATATGATGAAAACATGAATACAGGTAGCAGACAAATGGCACAACTGTAAAAATGCAATCAATGTCAAGGCGTGTAATCTATCACATGTCACTAGGTTGGCATCCAACTCTGGTCATAAGTCTGGTCCTGGTCATGATAATCTGGCATGGTTATAATCATGAGTCTAACACAGTGATATACAATCAGGTGATTACAGTCAGTCACAAAGCATCAACAGTTTATTATTAATTATGTTAGCGAACACCAATTGTCACATATAATAGACGCATCCCATACTACGCCTACCACACATGCCAATCGATGCCCTTAAGTTATTGAAACTGATCGGTTGGAGACATTGTCCATGCTTTAGGTGGGTCCCGTACATACCCGGGACCACGGCCTCAGTTTCCTGGCGCTGAACCAGGCCGTACCGCTAGGTACTCAGTAACAGTAACAGTAACAGTAATCTCACTGTGAAAACAGTGGAACAGTAACAGTACAGATGGGATGTCAGTCATCCCCCAGGAACCCTGCAGTGGAACCCTCAGTCGGCTACGCAACCTGTATCCTAGGTCCACCCAAAATACAGACGCTGTCTCCTCCATCAATTTTCCCAATCCCAGTGTAAGTTGTTCAATTACTTTATTATTCATTCAATTCAGTTAAATCAGTCAATGTCCATGTTCTCTAGAATACTGGGACGATACGGTGACAGTAACAATAACAGTACAGTAACAGTAAATCAGTGATCGTATGCACGGTGAACAATATCAGTAACAGTAACAGTAACAGTAACCGTGTATACGATGAACAATAGAACTGTACCGGGGTTACGGTCAAACAATCTTGTCCCAGTAACCTTAGTAATATGCACAGTACAATAACAGAACTAGATATTACTCAATAGCCAGCCTCTAACGTCATAACAAGTACACATCACATCTGAATGGATCATCATCATGTCATCACCAATAAATGAATATCAAATATGGAAAGTCCTCTACATGAAATATATCATCTAAACGAATCTCAAATGTTCACAACTATCAATCAACAACGTCCATCCCATCTTGTATGACCCGGGAAAGAGGGAGACAGTGAATTGCTGTAAAAGTTTTCCTTGAATCAAATGAAAAGGATTACAACAAGAACTGTTCCTTCCGGTTACAAGGGAGGGAGAATATTGAATCTTGAATTCCCCCTTTGTTTAAGGCTGGGTTCTTCGTGTGGCGGGGGAGAGTGAATCTTGTTCTTCGTTGACCAGATGACCGTCCTTCAGGGATCTCCTCTTCGGCAGGTAGAAAGAGTGACACAGCTCCATCTACCAAAACCCTAAAAGAGGAGGTAGGCGAAGGCTAGCTCGTACGCAGCGAACTTGCTGAAGAGTTGATCTGCTTCTTCTCTCCTTCTGATTGCCGATTGCCGATTTCTCGATTCCCGGATTGATTCTCTCCGATCTCTCCTTCTTTTCTGTTGACGCCCTCCGATCGCCCCGACGAGGCTATTTATAGAGGTCCTAGGGGTGAACGTGCCCCCTGAAAACGCTCCACGATGAGGGCCAACTTCCCCGCTACATGGGCGGTAACTAACCCACGTGCCTGCTAAAGACATGCCACGATGGGGGCTGATTTCCCTCACATGTGGGCAGTGATTGGTCCCTTAACCAAGGCGGTTATAACTGAGACGCGGGTGTCGAGCCAACGCGCCTTGATGCTGAGACGCGGGTGTCGAGCCAACGCGCCTTGATGCTGAGACGCGGGTGTCGAGCCACGCGCCTTGATGCTGAGACGCGGGTGTCGAGCCAACGCGCCTTGATGCTGAGACGCGGGTGTCGAGCCAACGCGCCTTGATGCTGAGACGCGGGTGTTAGTCCCTCGCGTCTAGAGCTTGAAACTTTGCTTTTCAATGGCTTGTCCTCCAGTAACTTTTGGACAGCCTACAGAACCCCCTTCAAAGTTTTCGATATTCCGCAGTTAACTGGGACGGATTTCGAAATACTTTGGATTTTAGCCATATTTGCTTTCATGACCGGACTGTTAGTGCTCCGGGTTTGATTTTATCTGGAGTTGGTCTTCGTGAGTGTATTGTTTGAACTCTTTGAAGCCACCAGAGTTGATCATGTTGAGTGTCTAGATGCACAGTCTAAACCTCCCCGATTGCTTTTAGTCTGTCACGGGTGTGCTTTAAGCCAGGAGTGGTTGGTCGTCTGCTTGCGTCAGTGTACTGTTGAACTGATTTTGCAGAAGCAGGAGGCCGAACGCAGGTTCTTTTTGAAGAGCAGAGATAGTACTGCTTTAAAGACGTGATCTCTGTAGGGTGCGTCCTTTGGCAATGGAAACGCGCCCGATCTTCCATGAGGCAGACGCGATGTTGGGCTCGCTGGGTCGGACGCGGACTTCGTAGAGAGACGCGACCTTCCGAATGCATTTATGGAGATGCTGACGGGGCATGTCCATCGAAGAGGTGCGTCCCTTGGGTGCGAATCTGTGCCGTGTGATGATTACGCCGCCAGCTGGCCTGGAGAACCGGCAGGATTTCACCTTTTGGCGCGCGGATTTCTCGGTTCATTAACTGAACCGCGCCACGTGTCAAATGACGACTCGCTGGGGAGTCGTGACGCATGATCTTCGCGAAGATTTGCTCTACGCGTCATGCGATGATTTGCTGCAGCTTTTATCGGGTCACACGCCGCGTATCTTTGCGAATCCTTGTGCCTATAGAAGGCAACAGTCAGAGAGACCTCTTTTCTTCTCTGAACGCACTTGCTTAAGAGAGTTCTCCTCTTCCTCTGTTGAACTGTTCATCTCCATTACTGGATTTTTGAACTGTTCATCTCCTTTTTCTGGAATTAAAAAATGGCACCCAAGACCAAGCCAACCGCCTCTTCTTCACGGGCGACTGCTGCCGAGGTCCAGAGGGGCGCTTCCTCTGCGCAGGATGTCGCTTTCCCAGGTATAATGCCTTTTGGGTGTGGGTTTCGCCATTAACGGGAGCTCATAGAACCCTAAGAATCCTTAGAACCCTAAGAATCCTCAACTCGTGTTTGATTCTCAGGCGCAGTCTCAGACGCAGTCTTTAGTTGATAACCGAGGCGCGGGTTTTGACCCTCGCGCCATTGGGTCCTGCGTTTCGGATTCTTCACTTAGAATATTTCTAATTGTGAAGGGTTCAGACGCGACTTGGTTTGCAGAACGCGGATTTGATCCTTGCGTTCTGTTCCATCAGCTGCCGATTTTGATGAATCTGGCACTTGCGTCCAAGCAATTAGAAATCTGGGGGTGTGAAAGGAAGGGAGTTACCCTCCTTAACTTCTGGTGGTTGTGGTGATGGAAGGGTTAAGGTGGATAACTCTCTTCTTTTCGCACCTCAGAAGTGACATCAAGGACATTCCATGACCTCTGGTGGTGGAGACGCGGATCCTGCAAGTCTGGACGCGGGTTTGATAATTCCTGTGTCCAGTATCTCTTCTGCGTTTGGACGCGGTTTCGCAGGTCTGGACGCGGATTTGATAATTCCTGCGTCCAGTATCTCTTCTGCGTTTGGACGCGGTTTCGCAGGTCTGGACGCGGATTTGATAATTCCTGCGTCCAGTATCTCTTCTGCGTTTGGACGCGGTTTCGCAGGTCTGGACGCGGATTTGATAATTCCTGCGTCCAGTATCTCTTCTGCGTTTGGGTTATGAACACTTAGCATTTAAGTATCTAACTAAGTGTCCTTTTCTTTTGCAGTGCCCCATCCTTCTGCCTCACTCTCCAAGACGCGCCACTTTGGACGTGTAGGTGGTGCTGACCGGGACTTGACCTTTGTGCTACGAAGGACTGTCCCTGTGACTGCTGACCAGTCGCCGGATCGCAGGGAGAGGCTCTCTAATGTTGACATGAGAACTCTCCGGGTACTTATGACCGATGCAGCATTCACAACGGATGCTCACGTCAAGCTGGAGAAGCCTGCCTTCTTCTTCGGAGATCGTATCGACGACGGCGGCTATCGTGTGTATGACGGAACTTATAAATGGCTCCGTCAGATAAAGGGTGGAAGATTCTTTCTTCCGGACATGGAGAGGATGTTCCCGCTGTCCTACTTCCAGCACATGTCCGTCCCTCGGAAGATGGAATGGGACCTTTCTCGATACGTCCCTGAGATTACTCTCGGTGATTTGGGTTCCCATAAAGTACACCGTCATGATAGCCATGACAGGTCGGTTCTCGGCCTTTTCCCTGGGTCGCGCAAGTCTGAGGTTCCGGTTGGAGAGATACCACAACTTGGCACTACCTTCCTCAACTCGTTCATGGAAGCGGAGGGTGATTATCCGGTCGGTTTCCGTCCGCCCGGGTGGGTCCATTCCACGGAGAACTACTGGTGGGGCAGGATGGTGGGTTTCGTCCTCACCGATCTTGGGGATCTGCTAAAGCGTGTGGGACTGTACCCGGCGGTCAGGGCCGTACAGTGGGGTGTCCCACCAGGCTTTCATAACTTTTTCGGGGTCCTGGAGCGCTACAATCCTCTGACGGGGACATTCTTTACCCCGGTCGGAGAGATGGGCCTTGCACTGCACGAACTACATGAGGTCTCGGGGCTGGCAACAGGGGACATTCCCTATGAGGAATATGTTCCGACCACTGAGGAGCTCCACCTCCTGAAGAAAGAGTTTCCTCGGGTGTACGAGACTTACTGGGAAGTGATGTGTCACTTCCACATTTGCGGTCAGCTAACCTCCTGGAGGGCGCAGGGAGTCAAGCAACTGTCTTGGGCCAGTTACTTATTCAACGGTGTCAATCATAAAGACAATCCGATAACCCGACTGGCTCCCAGTTCTGACGAGGAGATTGAAGACAGGATCACCCAGGCTCCTGAAGGCTTCTACACCACAGTTTCGAACGAGGACGGTTTCGATCCTGACCTGGTTTTTGAAAGCTTCCACCATCAAGCCCGGACCCCTATCTCCGATAGGGCACTGTTGGCAGGTTTCTTGATGCTGTGGCTGAAGCGTTGTGTGGTGCCCACGCTGCCACATGAAGCTATTGTTGCTGACGTGGTGTACCCGGCGGTGCTCCTGGCTCATGGCAACCCTATAGCCCTTCTCCCGGCCGTGGCGGCTGGTATTCAGAGCGGGTTGCGGGCGCTAACCAAGAGTTTCTGCGAGGCGCCGAAAACTGTCAACTCCCACGGTAAGCCATATGTTGACTCGGAGGGGAATCCGACGGTGAAGCGCCCCAACCCTCGGATCGAGCTGCCTTATACGTACCTCATGGCTTGGTACGTGATGCACTGCCCTTCTCTGATGACGGCAGTGCGTTGGAGGGAGAGTTCCGTCCCTTTTGTGCAGCGGTTGGAGGATTCGAGCTGGCGTGATCTTTATATATATTACGTCAGAAAGCGACTTTCAGATCCTGCGAATTACCAGCTCAATCGCTACTTCCCCGAGTTCTCTGGTGCATCTTTCGGGGATCTATTTACTGATTCCGCTGCCCAGACGGCTTCACGAGGTTGTCCGCGGGAGTCTTCTGGTGGTTGATCAATATTCGGCCCGGATATGTGCTTTTCCGGCAAGGGACTTCATGCACCATCGAGCCGTACATGCTGAGTCGTTTCGCTCGACAGTTTGGTTATGATCAACTGTACGTCGGGAATCCCAATGCTCGACTTGCCTTCAAAGGGAACTTGTTCGAAGGCGCTCGGGCTTGGTACTACAGTGTGGCCGGAGGGACGGGAGCAACTTTCCGTCTACCTATCGAGGGATTCAAGTGCCGTATGAGCTTCAGCTTCTGCACTTGGTATTTCCAAGCCATCCAGACATCAGACTTTGTTCCGCGTCTTCATGTATTGAGAGCATCAATGCAAATCTCGAGGCAAGGTCAGAGTCTGGTAAACACTCGAAACTCACCGACCAGTACCTGAAGGCCCAGAAGGAGGTCGGGAGAAGATCGGGAAGGGAGCCACGAGCAATAAGGGCGGAGCCGCGACCAACAAGGGAGGAGCCGCAAGCAGCAAGGGCGGAGCCACGAGCGACAAAGACTCGACAGGCGGTAAACAAGCGTCGTCAGCGCTCTGCTTCAACTGCTGAACCTGCTCCCAAGAAGGTTCGGAGAGACTTGACAACCGAAGTCTCCCAATCCGAAGACATCCCTGCTGTCGTTGAGGTACCGAGGGAAGAAGATATAGCTGAGGAGGATGTTCCTTTAGTCCGTGCCTCTAGGTCGAGCAGCAGAGATCGTAGGTCTACGGAGGAAGGGGAGCTCGTTGACAGAGCCACCACTGCTGACGAGGATGAGCAGCTAGAGGTCGACATCATGAGTGGAGGAGATGTCGATATTCCAGGGATTTCAGTTCAACCCGGATTTTTACTTGCTCATGAAGGGAGAGATGAGGCACAGCAACCTGGGTCACCTTGTGTCTTCATTTCCAGTCCTCGGGCAGTTGACCCTAGTCCTACCACTGGGGTAATTGGTGGCAAGGCTCCGGCTGCAGAAGTCTCGTGCGGGGCGCTATCGTCTTCCTCACTCTCAGGGGAAAGCGATTTTGAAGACGAGGTCGACTACGGCGATGAACCCGCTCTTCCTGATCCGAGTAAGTTCTCCCACATCTCAGAGGAAGAAATATACGGGGGTGAGCCATCAACGGTATCACAGCTGGTGATTACTCCCACTGAAGGTACTCTTTTCACCTTTTGACCTAATTTCCCTTTTCATTTTGAAGAAGATGTTTTAACATTCTTCTTTTATGCTGCAGGGTTGGCCGGGGACATTGAAGCTGTGATCTCCTCGCATATCGAGGAGACGGTAAAAGAGCTGACCCAGTCCGAAGGAGTCAAGGCCTCAGTTGCCGAGATAATTCCAGAGAGGGCAACTACTGAAATTGGGGAGCCTTCGATTTTGCCGGAAGAGGAGGCGACTCCTAAGGCTGGGGAAGAACCCACTCTGCAGGGTGAAGAGGTTACTGTTGAAGCCAGGGAGACTTCCACTCCGCTGGGCTCGCCCAAGGATTCAACATCTCTGGACCCCCCAGAGGTTGCGCTTACTACTCCATCATTATCTGTGGAGGCTCCTGCAGCGATAACACTTTCAGAAGTGCCAGTGGCCAGCACGACTCTCGCGCAAAAAGGGTCGGCTTGCACCCCTTTCTTCATGATAGAAAGGGGGTCGGGGAGTACCTCAGGTGATGACACCATGGATTTCCTGACACGCAAAACGGTGCAGCAGTTCCTTGACGCGATGCGATCGTGCATCGATTTTATCCTGTCTGGGCGTAGCTCTTTTGACTTTGCCCGAACGTTTCTTGGAAACATGGCCGGTAACATCGAATTAACCGGAGGCTCCTTGCTTGCCAAGTCGTGTATGTTGTTGGTGGAGCGACTGGGAAGTGACCTGAAGGAGCTGAAGTCTTTGGACAATGCTAGTTCTTCTCAAGAAGCCCAGGTCATCTTGAGTAGGCTCCTAGCCACCCAGGAACAAGAGCGACAGGAGGTGGAAGCACAAGTTGCTGAAGAGGTCCGCAATCTCAAGCGTTCCCAAGCTGAATGTCAGAAACTGGCTGACGATTCAATGGAATCCGAGTTCATCCGGCAAAACGCAGAGCTCGCCATTACCAATGCTCGGTCTGCCATCGCTAAGGCGGAAGCCATGATTGCGGAAAATGAGAAGACGCTTGCCACTGTCCGGAAGAGGCTGGAGGAGCAACAAGCTGCGAAGGCACGAGCTGAAGAAAGCCAGACCATTCATTCCTCCAGGCTGGAATCTCTGCGAGCACAGCTGGCTGCAAAACCCTTTTTATCTGAAGAGGAGCTGCGGGTCCAAGCCATGATGGAGGCTGAGAAGGCGCGTCAGCACGAGATGCATCGTCTCAGGGAGCGCATCCATTCTTTGCCGGATCAAGACTTTTAGCCTTTTCCCCTTCTTCCCTTTTTTTTTTTTTAAGAAGAGGACACTCTACTAGAGTGTTTGTATCCACTTTTACTATTTTCGATATAATAAAAGTTTTTGAAGTTTTTGTCCCATCTTCTTTGTTTAGATGTGGATGAATTCAACTCCCTGATCACTGGCTGTGAATACTGAACTTAGATAAGACTAAGTTCTTTCAATGAGACGCGGCATTGATCCATAGGGTGAGACGCGGTCATCCGTCCATAGGAGCTTAGATAGAACTAAGTCCTTTTGATGAGACGCAGCGTCAATCACAGGGTGAGACGCGGTCATCATTCCATAGGAACTTAGACTTCACTGAGACGCAGCGTCACTCCATAGGGAGACGCGGTCATCAATTCATAAGAACTCAGATAGAACTAAGTCCTTTGAGACGCGGTATTGATCCGTGGGGACAAACGTGGCTTTGAGTAACGCGAATTTGTCCTGTCAATGAAGACGCGACTTGAGCGGATGCGAGGGACGCAGCCTTGCGTATTTTCCACTAATCTCAGAATGGACTAAGTGTTTTCCCTTAGAAAGGGCCCCGTTTGCTGAAGGGACGCGACTTTGAGTCACGTGGACGCTCCTTTAAAACGCAGGTGAACACCTCCCAATTTGAGAAAGGTGACGCAGATTCTTGGACGCGGCTTTCCCATCTGCGTTCAATGCAGCCGGACGCGGCATCCCTATCTGCGTTTAATGCAGCCTGACTTAAAGATTTTCAGAGATCTTTGACCGTCAAGTCTTCGCTGACGATTGGGAAACCGGGTCATCCGTTGTTTCTCGAAGCAGATGTCCACGCGTCGGTTTTCCATTGGGCTTGGGCGTTAATGCCCTTTAATGCAAAACCGGCGCTGACGGTTTGAGATCAGCGCCTGCGATGCCTCCCGAAGCGACGTTCCACGCGTCAGCCTCCCGTTGGGTTTTGGCGGTCGTGCGGTCATTAAGGCCGGCGGTTTTAATTAATGAACCATTAATGACCGTTATCAGGAGTTGCCTATAAATAGGACTCACCCCCTTTCTTCAACAGCGGCTGCTTAGACCGTGCTCTGTTTGAGAACGAGTACTCTGAGGGACTCTGCCTTCTCCCTTCAAGGACTCTATCAGGGGTTTGCCTCCATGGATGAAGGTGCCTCTGTGGATGAAGATGACCCAGAGCTTTCATGCTTCTGTTTGGTCTCTTCAATGGATTATCACTGTCAAGTGATTTCAATGGCTGGAAGCGTCTCTTTTAGCACTTTTTACGTCCGCGTCTCAACGCAGATAGTTCAACTCTTAACAGAGGCTTCTGCGGGTATGCCATGCCCACTTACCATGATATTTAGATCCAACCAAGTTTGAATTTCAGTACGCCCCTTAAAGAGATACCATCTGGACCTTCTTGTGAAGTTGTGGTTGGTGCATTCCTTCTGGAATTTGCGCCGCCGACTTAAACTTCCTTGGACGCGAATATAGAAGTCTTTGGTGTTTGGCTGCGGCTTTACTCATGAAGCTCGCGTTTTAAGGCCACTGACTTGGATGAATTCCAACTCGAGTTGAAGGCTTCAGACCCGAATCTTGCAACTCCTGTTCCTCCAACAGAGAGATGGCAATTTTCGGCGTCTGAGTCTTATCGTGTTTTGCAGATGCAAATCTTAGACTGCGTTTGAATCCTGTGTGTGCGTCTGCAGTCACCGCGGGGATTTTGGTTTGCTGCGCGGATCATTCCCGCGTCTGTAGTCTTTGACAATTCGTTGCGCGGATGATTCCCGCGTCTGCAGTCTTTGACAATAGCCGCGTCTGTGACTTAGTTTTTCTTCTGTTGAAGTGTACTAAGCTCTGAATTGTCTGATTCCCTGTTTGCTTTTTTGCAGGTAGGCTTGGTCATCCTTCTTCATGTTCGCTAAGTCCGTGGGAGAATATATCGGACGGCGAACTTGTTCGATGTTCGTCCACAAGGGAATATATTATGGTCCTCGTCGTCCACAAGGGAATATATTATGTCCCTGACGAGGAATCGACTCTCGCCAAGGTCTTTTCAGATCCACTGCACCAATCATGCCTGCTGGCAAGAGATGGTCAGGGTAAGTATGGTGGCGAGGAGGTTACGGTGGACACGGCGGCAGGTAGGATCCTCTTCCTCTCCCACCCCAGAAGTAACATCAAGGAATCCTCATGTCTGCTGGATGGTCTGCTGGGGGAAGAGATGTTCATAAACGAAGGGTTGCCGGACTTTCTGCTTCCACCGGACCTCAAGAACACCATTGCTCTTAGCTTAGTCAGCTAGGGCTCTTTCGATGTTTACATCATGCATCGTGGTGTAACCAGCTTCTATTGTAGCCACAAAACATCGCGCACTTGGAATCAGACGCGGCTTTAAGGAGTGAGTGCATCCTCTGAGAGGGAGAGGGACTTCTTTGTACTCCTTAATTGTAACACTCCATCTTATTGTAAGAGAGCGTTTTGACTGTAACACTCAATCTTATTGTATAAGAGAGCGTTTTTGTATCACTTTCATGTACCTGAAAATAAATAAAAGTGACACTTCTCTTTTTGCCTCTTTCATTGTCTTGAACTTTTTTTTTATTAGACGCATAGAAGCAAAGAGTCTTTGACTTTGTCAAAATTATGATGGAAATTTTAATAAGTCAAACTTTGTGGAGAAAGATCCTATTTCAGGAACTCTCACGATACTGTCAGAGGTGTAATATCAACTTGACAGAGGTGAAATTTTTTGATAGACCTGCCACTTTATAAGAGAAAGTGACAAGTAGAATTGGTACCCCCAGGGAGGGTGTACTTTTATCAAGTGTTTGGGATTAACTTGATTGAGCTCAACTGGGGATTTGATGGAAACACTGTTGATGGTGTAGTATTAACCTAACAATGTTTTTAGGTAGACTTGTTATTCTGTTGAAGAGAATAACAAGTGGGACTAGACTCGTGGGGAATCTAGGAAAGTTTGTTACCGTCAGAGGTGTGATATTAACTTAACGGGTTGAAAGTGGTCTTGTCGGAAGTGTAATGTTAACTTGACAAGGATGTGAGTCAGAGGTGTGATATTAACTTAACTCAGAAGTGTCACTGTCATAGGTGTAATGTTTAACTTGACAGTGAGGGTAATGCTAGAGGTGTAATGTTGAACTTAGCATTGGTCATCTCGGCTTGCATAAGGAAGTCCGAGGGAAAGTCATGGCCATAGGTGTATTGTTGAACTTAGCAATGACTTGATGCTAGAGGTGTGGTGTTAACTTAGCATCATCCATTTCAGCTTCGATATGGAAGTCTGAAGAAAAGTGACTGTCAGAGGTGTAATATTAAACCTGGTAGAAACTTGATTACTGTTTAGAGGTGTGGTGTTAAACTTTAACAGTAATTTGTCAGAGGTGTGATATTAACTTGACAAAGATTGACTCATGGTAAGAGTAATTTGAGGACCTGTCATTCTATTGGTGAGAATTGACAAATGAAAATTTTGAAGTGCCAGAGGTGTAGTATTAACTTGGCGGATTTGAAAATATGATACTCCGTGTAGAGTTGACAAGCAAGATTTGTACTCGACAAGGAATATTGAAAGGTTTTCATTACCAGAGGTATAGTGTTAACTTAGTAATGGTTGTATTTTGTAGACCTACCATTCTATGGATGAGAATTGGTAGGGGATTTTGGAGGAAAGAGTGGAGCCAAGTCCACTTTAGGATTTTTAGCAAACCCTCAGCTATCAACGGATTTGAGGTGCCTTTACCAACTACCGTTTGAGTTGGGCTAGCCATGCTATTCCCCTCAGCATGATGAGTTGTCGAAGACTTATGTTGGACTTAAAAGCCAACATTTTCCTCTATCCTCAGCCGTCGGAGGCGTCGGATCAAATGGGAACGTGTCCCTTAGGATTTTTACCAAATCCTCAGCTGTCAACGGGTTTGAGGTGCCTTTACCAACTACCATTTGAGTTGGGCTAGCCATGCTATTCCCCTCAGCATGATGAGTTGTCGAAGACTTATGTTGGACTTAGAAGCCAACATTTTCTTCTATCCTTAGCCGTCGGAGGCGTCGGATATTGATGAAGAAGCTCTTCTTGTTTTGATCAGAGGTGTATTTTTAACTTGATCAACGGGAGAATACCATTTAAGGATAGTATTTCTTCAGAAACTTGCCATTGATTGGCATCATAAGTGTATCGTCATTCAGGGTTATGAGGCGATATGACCCATTTGAGTAGACTGACTCTACTACAAATGGTCCTTCCCATTTGGGTTGGAATTTTCCTTTTGTCTTGTGCGTCATTACCATGGGTCTTCTAACGGCTAAGACAAGATCGCCTTTCTTGAAAGTTCGCACTTTAACTTTCTTGTTGAAGGCTCTGGTAATTCGAGCTTGGTAGAGCTCGATTTGCTGTTGGGCCTGCAGACGCTTATCATCTAAGGCCTCCAGTTCTTGGAGTCGCTGTCGATGCTTCTCCTCGGTTGTCATCTCCGCTGTCAAGGCGACGCGTAGAGATGGAATTTAGATCTCTAGCGGGAGTACGGCTTCGCACCCATAGACCAAAGAAAATGGCGTAGCTTTAGTTAGGGTTCGCACAGTTGTGCGGTAAGCCCATAAGCATTCACCCAATTTGTCGTCCCAGTCTCGTTGACTTTTCGAGACGAACTTTTTGAGAAGCTTGCCAATAGTCTTGTTGAAAGCTTCTGCGAGGCCATTAGCGGCAGGATAGTATGTCGTTGAGGACACACTCTGGATTCTGAACTTGGCACAGAATCTCTGGAAAGCCTGGCTAATGAACTGGGGCCCATTGTCGTGGATAATTCGCCGAGGTACGCCGAAACGGTAAATAACATGGTGTTTCACGAATTTGATCACGTTCGACGATTTGACCTCCTTCAAAGGGATGGCTTCGGCCCATTTGGAGAAGTAATCGGTTATTGCCAAAATGAACCGATGTCCTTTTGACGATGGTGGACTGATAGGACCAACCACGTCCATGCCCCACATTTCAAATGCCAGGTAGAGGCCGTAGAGTGGAGGTACCCTGGTGCTTGATGGATGAAATCGCCGTGCACTTGGCAGGCGTGACATCTCTTGGCATAAGTGACGGCATCGACAATCATCTTGGGCCAGTAGTAACCCAATCTTTGGAGTCGATGTGCCAGTTTTGGGCCAGGTTGATGGGCTCCACACATGCCGTCGTGGGCTTCTTTCAATACCTCTTGAGCCTCCTTTGGTGAGAGGCACCGGAGCAAGATCCCGTCATGCGATCGACGATACAATGTTCGCGTAATCGCATTATAATAGAATTTGGGGGCTTTCCTTCGAATGGCAGCCGCCTCTTTGGTGTCTTCAGGCAGGATGTCGTATAAGACGTAGTCGATATAGGGGAATCGCCAGTCTTTAAGCTCTGGACCGGTTGATGCTTCAAGTGTTTCTTCGCGGTGACGACCTCCCGTTGACTCCTGATAATCCTCGAGAGCATTTCTCGGGCAATACAGGTCGTGGCTGTAGACGAATATCTTCTCCATTGCTCCAGCTGGAAGAGCTAAGGAGGCAGCCAGGGATGCGAGTGTATCTGCGTGCGCATTTTGCCTGCGCGGTACATGGTCGATGTAGAAGCTTGTAAACCCCTTGGCCATGCGGATAGTCGTGTTGTAATAGGGTACTAAGTCTTCATGTCTGACTTCGTACTCCCGCGAACTTGACTGACGATGAGTTTGGAGTCACCGTATGCCTCGAGATTTTTAACGCCAATCTCGTCGGCGAATTGCATCCCAATCAAAAGAGCGTTGTACTCTGCCACATTGTTAGAACAAGGCTCAGTTAATGAGACAGCTCGGGGAATCACATAATTTTGTGGGGATACGAGTACTACCCCCACCCCTGCTACTAAGTGTCCCTTCGGGCTTGTTCTTGATGCACCGTCGAAGAAAAGTTGCCAGACTTGACTTTCGAACGATGTCTGAGTCAGGCAAACTTCAGCAACTTCATCTGGGAGATCCTAGTAGACTTTGGCTGCCCTCGGATCTGGGTGCTCAGTTAGGAAATCTGCGACTGCTTGTCCCTTAATGGCCTTTTGTGGTAAAAAGCGCATCTCATATTGGGAGAGCAATATGGCCCATTTTGCCAGTCGGCCATTTAGCGATGAAGGTTTAGTCATAAGTAACCTCAGGGGGTTGATTTTTGATATGACGTTTATAGTTTGGCCTACCAGATAGTGTCGCATCTTCTGGATAGCGAACACTAGTGCCAAACATTCCTTCTCGATCGGGTTATACCGATGTTCGGCTCCGATCATTGTTCTACTCAGATAGTAGATTGCTTGCGCACGTCCCTGATCGTCATTCTGAGCTAGTAGAGCTCCCAAAGAATGATCCATTGCTCGGACGTACACCAGAAACGGCTTTCCGGCTACTGGAGCTGCAAGGACTGGCGGTTGAGTGAGGTATTGCTTGATTTCCTCGAACGCTTGTTGGCAAGCGTTATCCCAAGTGAATGAGATACCCTTCTTCATCAGCTTAGCGAAAGGTTGGCATCTTCCGGAAAGGTTTGAGATGAACCTGCAGATGTATGCCAATCGTCCTTGCAATCCTCTGAGTTCTTTGAGATTTCTCGGAGGTTGCATCTCCTGGATAGCGCGAACCTTTTTCGGGTCCAAGTGAATTCCGGTGGATGTTACAACAAATCCTAAGAATTTGCCACTGGCCACCCCCAAGAAGGATTTTGTGGGATTCATCTTCAATTGATGATCCCGCATGATGTCGAAGACTACCTTCAGGTCCTCTATGTGATTACCTTTAGTGCGGCTTTTTACCGCGATGTCATCAACATAACATTCCACCGTTTTGCGCATTTGCTGATGGAAAATGGCGTTCATGGCCCTTTGGTATGTTGCTCCTGCGTTTTTCGGTCCGAAGGGCATGACGGTGTAGCAATATACCCCTAGAGGAGTTCTGAAGGAAGTATGCTTTTCGTCATCAGGATACATTTTGATTTGATTGTATCCTGAGAATCCATCCATGAAGGACATTCGTTCGAATTCACAAGTATTGTCAATCATGACATCTGTGATTGGCAATGGGAATTCGTCTTTGGGACAAGCCTCGTTTAGATCACGGAAGTCGATGCAAATCCGGATCTTCCCGTTCTTCTTGGCGACGGGGACAATGTTGGCTACCCAGTCGGGATGTTGTTCTTCCCTGATGAAGCCAGAATCAATAAGTTTTCTGACTTCTGATTGAATTGCCTCCATTATCTCTAGACGGAACCGCCGCTGCTGTTGTTTGACAGGTTTTACGTCCGGATTGATGTTGAGGCGGTGCATGGCCACTTGAGGATCAAGTCCTGGCATATCCTCATAATTCCAGGCGAAGACATCTATATACTCTTGTACAAGAGATATTAGATCTTTCTTCTCCGAAGGTGACAGGCCGTCACTTATGAAGATGGGCTTTGGGTTAGCCTCATCTCCTAGGTTGATCTGAACAACCTTGTCTTCTGTGGGTGGCTCGCGCTGTTCAAAGCGGGTATCCCAAAGAGTATTTAAATGTTTGATCCAAGGATCTGTATCGGATTGGATCATTTCTTCATTTTCATCTTCCAGGTAGTTTGTCGAAACCATGTTCACTGAAAGTTCCTTGAAGATGTTGCCGACACTGACATCTGACTCCCAAGATGATGTATCCGAAGAGTAATCATTGCTCGACGATCCTTGAGAATCGGAGGCTGATGGGACCGGAGTTGATACATAGCCCAACCCCCGGCGTGTCCGATGATAATAATCGGGGGCTTTCCCTTTCGGCACAAAGGATTGAAGTAACGTCCTCCTTCCTTTGCCGAAGTTCAATCCGGGTTTGTTGGTCAGGTCGTACCCCATGGATCTCATTATCTTGAGCGCTTTTGGTTCGTAATGACCGAACTGAGGGGATTCTTCCTCGCTTTCGATTCTTTGCGGGGCGTTAGTTCAGACGAGATTCGCCCAAAAAGAATTGGTTTTTGGCCTTTCCGTCTTGCTGGAACCATAAATATAGATTCTTGCGCATTACCATTGTCTTGGTATGTCTCGAAGGACGATTTTACTGGTACATGCAATGATGTTAAGGCACCCATTGCCGACCAGAGATCGTCATCTATATCAGTGCTAGTATCTGATGGTATTGAATCAGAAGCACACACAGAAAAATACGCAAAATCTAAATCTTCATTAATATACCAACCGCCTACATCATCGGTGGTATTATCAACATCGGGTTTATTAGTGCCCGTTACAAGTGGTTCTAACTCCCACAGACACTCTTCTTTCTCAGGCTCAGTGTCAGCCTCATTACCAGAGTCTGGCTCCTCTGGTTGTGGGGTTTCATCCGTCTCCACCGGATCTTGGTACAACAAAGAGTCGGTGAAATAATTCTCGACCCCTTTGAACGGATGCCTTTCGGCGATCAACGTCTGCACATTCCCACTCCCGTCAATGTACTTCATGACTTGGTGGAGAGTGGAGGGAACGATGGAGTTGCGGTGGATCCACGGTCGTCCCAACAATAGATTGTAGGAAGTGTCGGCGTCGATGATGTAGCATGTCACTTCCGACTTGAGACTTCCAATCTAACACCTGAGCTTAATCTTCCCCATCGGACGGGTCTGGTTGGCATTGAACCCATAGATAGTTGTCTGGGTGGGGCTCAAACGATGGGTAGGAATGCCGAGATGTTGCATGACCCGGCGAGGCATGATGCTCAACGCGGACCCTGGATCTACCTGGATGCGGTTTACCTCGGACGATCCAATATACCCTGTGAAGTACAGGGGTCGATCATGCTTCCCTTTCACCTGCATATCATCTGCCGTGAAGGTGATGCAGGGGGCATTCTGGGAGGTGTGGAGGCAATCCTCTACATCTTCATTTTTCGGCACCTGGGTCATGAAGACCTCAGCATTTGCCAGAGCTTCTTGCAGAGCTTCCCTGGTCGACTTTGATAGTCTAAGAAGTTCATACAAGGTAATGCGTGCCGGAATGTTGGCCAACTGAGCCAGGACATCAAAGCGGTAAGGTGCCGTAGATCCTTCCGCGATGCCCTTTTGAAGGGCTCGAGAAAATCGAGTCCCCTTCTGCTTTTCCACAGGTGGCTTTATGGAGGGCCTGACTGGCTCCGCAGTTGGTTGTGGAGGGGCTATCGTCGTCTCGTCGTACTGTTTCAAGTACGCCTGTCCTGAACGGGTTCCCGCCATCGGTTGGTTGGGCTCTGCGGCCAAGACTATCGTTTCCTCCTCTGAGTCAGTCAGCGAAGGGATATCCGTCTCCGCTTCTCGAGAGGAGGCACCCACTACATTGCAGGATGAGGCTTTTGCCTTACCTTTGGATTTCCTGTTGGTCACAGTAGTCCATTGCTGCTCATTGACAAGGTCAGGGTGGACCCACATGATTTCCCTTGAGGTGTAGGGACTGGTACTAAGCCTTTCTCATGCTGCTGGTGAGGGTCTGTGTTGACCACTCTCAGCTCTCCTTTCGGAACAGGAGTCACCCCCGCAGGCGTTGGAGGTTGTCTCCCGAACTGGAGAACCGACGTCACATTAGCCGTCACCTTCTTCTGCTCTGGTCGGAGCTTTAACACCTCCGCGTCAATCAGAGCCTGAAGGATGTCCTTGAAGACGTAGCAGCTTTTGGTGGGGTGTCCCAACATCCTGTGATACATGCAGTAGTTGGGATTGTCGGTCTTGCCGACCTCCTCTGGGCGTCGAGCTTCAGGGAGTTTCAGTCGGTTGCTCTTGTTGAGTAGTTTAAAGAGCGAATCGACATGTTCTTCCTTGAAGGAATATTGCTTGTTGGCGCATGGCTGGCTTGAAGAGCCACTCGCCTTGCCTGATTGAGGTTTGGCGGGAGATTTGGTCTCCGTTGCCAAATTATCCTTCCGCTTTGTTTGGAGGGATGTATCTGGCGCACGCCTTGTCGACCTTTCCGGCCTAGGCTTACCTTCCTCCGCTCTGACGCGGGCGACAATCTCCTCCGCCTGTTCACCTTGTTGGACTAATTGCTTCCAGGTGCGGCTTTCAGCAACTCCTATTTGAGCAAGGAGCGAGGTTTGGAGATTGTGGCGGCATGTTTCCACCAGGGTGGCCTGGGTCATACCGCTTGGACACCGGAGTGCCATGTTCCGAAATCTTTCCACGAAAGATTTGATGGACTCCCCTTTTCGCTGTTTGGTAGCCAAAAGGGTTGGCATCGTGACCTCGGAGTCATCCTCGAAGAAGCGTGTTAAAAAGAGCTTCTCCAAATCGCCCCAGTTCTTGATAGAACCTTCTGGGAGCTTCATAAACCATTCAAAGGCCAACCCTTTTAGGGTGCCGATGAACAGGCGTGCCAGGATGGCGTCATTATCTACTACATTCCCGGTTTGTGATTTGAAGTAGTAGATGTGCTGGTTGGGTGACCCCTTCCCATCAAAGGCTTGAAGAGTTGGAGCTTTGAACTTGGGCGGGTACGGAACCAAATCCCATTCAGCCGGGTAGGGCCGGACCACTCCTACTTCTTGGAGGTCTTTGCGATTGGCAAGGGCCTCGAGGCTTCGCTCCAGTTGACTCATTCTTTTAACATGAGCCTTTCCCTGGTCTTGGTCGCCTTTTACTTACGACGAGGACTTGGACGAGCCGGAGGTAGATCGCCGCGTCTCCTCAGAAGGTTCGGAAGATGAGCTTTCTCCCTTTTTCCCTTTGCCCTTTGACTTTTTAGGAGGGGACCTCCTCCTGTCTTCGAGCAGCTGTGCAATCGCCTGCTTGAGGGAGTTGATAGATTCCTGTTGAACAAGAATCATATCCATTTGCGCCTTCTGGATCTGCTCCAAATGTTTAGTCGTCTCCTCAGGAGCGCCTGTCATGTAGGCGGAGGTCTCCTTCTCGACGGAAGAGTTCGAAGCCCTTGATTCCGCTACAGCGGAGTGAGAATCATTAATGCCATAGGCTAAGGCATTATAATCAATTAGGGGAATGGCCCCAGTCCGGGTGCGAGTGTGTCGATACACTCCTTCCGGTTCAAAGTCAGACTCGGAGTCGTCTGAGCTGACTGCAAGTTGCTTTCCCTTACTCCTACTTGTCATGTTCGCAGTGAGCTCCGGGTACTCAACGTCAGAGAAGGTTCTCCTTCTGTGGGAGCATCTTCTTTTAGCTGACGGAGGAATCAGGGTCAGCTGTCTGACTAAAGACTGCTGGTGCACGCCTGATCCGCAACGGCACTCAGTGAGCATATGGATGAGCCGTTGGCAGCAACACGACGAAGTGGCCTGACTGGCACTTCTTTTCTTCGTCAGATAATCCCTCAAATCCATGGGAGGGGGATTGAAAAGATCAACCTCGCAACGTCGAAGACGGGAGGCATCCATGTGCTGCACAGCCTGGACGCGGGCTTCAGGGACGCGGTTCTCGCGACGCGGCTGTGTAACACGCGTCTGGCGTCTCTGCTGAGATGAAACGCGAGTCTCGCGTTGCTGCCTGGTGCGTCTGGGCAGAGACACTTGAGAGAGGATAGGCTGCTGGGCCCCACGCCTATGAGCTCGTGCCTCTTGCGCTTGACGAGGCGCAGAGGTCTCACCTTGGCGTTTGATGAGTTGGTCCTCGGAGGACCTAACTGAAGGAATCTCGCGCTTTGGACGCCAAACACGAATTTCACGTACTGGACGCGGCGCGGGCAAGGCGCGAGATTGTACGTCGCGTCCAGCCTCAGTTGGACAACCAACGGTTCCAACTTGCAGCTGACGCGCACGTCTCCTCTGCCGACGCTCAGCGTTTCGATTGCGTCGAGGAGGTGGAGAGAGACCAACAACATCCTGATGTTGAACATCAGGGATTTTGACCACGCGGGTCTCCTGAGAGACGCTGACACGGGTATTCTGTGCGACGCGATTGGCCGCAAAGGCAGATGTGCCTGGGACCACGCGGGCCTTCTGAGAGGCGTTGGCGCGGGTACCTTGCTTGGCACAGTCGGCAGCAGGGGAGCTCGAGAAAGCCACGGATTGGGCCTCGAGGCCATTCCCCGTCGAGACCCGGCGGCAGACGCGGGTCTTTGGGCTCTTGGAGCCGGAAGAGAGAAACTCTTCGTACTTCGCCTGGTCGAACTCGACAACGAGCGATTCGACCATCTTTCCCTTATAGTGGACGTCATCTTGCGTCACTATTTGCTCCTCAGTGACAAACGTATTCCCCAGCGGAGTCGCCATCTCTTGTATGACCCGGGAAAGAGGGAGACAGTGAATTGCCGTAAAAGTTTTCCTTGAATCAAATGAAAAGGATTACAACAAGAACTGTTCCTTCCGGTTACAAGGGAGGGAGAATATTGAATCTTGAATTCCCCCTTTGTTTAAGGCTGGGTTCTTCGTGTAGCGGTGGAGAGTGAATCTTGTTCTCCGTTGACCAGATGACCGTCCTTCAGGGATCTCCTCTTCGGCAGGTAGAAAGAGTGACACAGCTCCGTCTACCAAAACCCTAAAAGAGGAGGTAGGCGAAGGCTAGCTCGTACGCAGCGAACTTGCTGAAGAGTTGATCTGCTTCTTCTCTCCTTCTGATTGCCAATTGCCGATTTCTCGATTCCCGGATTGATTCTCTCCGATCTCTCCTTCTTTTCTGTTGACGCCCTCCGATCACCCCGACGAGGCTATTTATAGAGGTCCTAGGGGTGAACGTGCCCCTGAAAACGCTCCACGATGAGGGCCAACTTCCCCGCTACATAGGCGGTAACTAACCCACGTGCCTGCTAAAGACATGCCACGATGGGGACTGATTTCCCTCACATGTGGGCAGTGATTGGTCCCTTAACCAAGGCGGTTATAACTGAGACGCGGGTTTCAAGCCAACGCGCCTTGATGCTGAGACGCGGGTGTCGAGCTAACGCGCCTTGATGCTGAGACACGGGTGTCGAGCCAACGCGCCTTGATGCTGAGACGCGGGTGTCGAGCCAACGCGCCTTGATGCTGAGACGCGGGTGTTAGTCCCTCGCGTCTAGAGCTTGAAACTTTACTTTTCAATGGATTGTCCTCCAGTAACTTTTGGACAGCCTACACATCTCAATACAGATCAGGCTACAATATAAGGAACACAGATTCTGGATAACCTCTAACTCAAGATCAATCTAAGTCTCACTCAACTAATAGGGTCATAACTGATATGTCCTCAATACTCAATTAATAAAGTCACGTCCAACTACTGATCATCATTCAATGTAAGTAACATAAGTCCCAGGTCAATCTAAAGTCATTACAAACAACTCAGATTCCAATAGTTCTATCATCATCTAGTGTCAAAACACAACAAGTAATCTGATATAATAATTGATGTTCCAACATATCACAATGTCCAATACTATTCCTCTCACTCTACCATACAACTCTGACTCCCAAGTCTTCACAATTCCCTCTTCTATTAAGATCAGTCATTATATCCCAACACTCGGAAAGACATCCAATCCATGCATATAAGATCTATCATAATAAGTCAAGTCATTACCACCAATATCTATCTCTCGAGATCGTAGTCATCCATCAATAATCATTACATAACCCATAGGTGAAGTCTACATCCAATAAACAAGCTATACCCAGCTGACAGCCACATATTAGTCGACTAAGGGGAAGTGAGTAGTCGACTAGAGGGATGTCTAGTCGACTAATATGATGGTCCCAGTCGACTAATCAAGGGCCAAGTCGACTATACTAATAGGGCAAGTCGACTGACAGAGAAACAGATCAGCAACAGAAACTACACATCTTCCAGGACACCCTATAGTCGACTAGGGGCAAGGTGTAAGTCGACTACTAAGACTATCAGTCGACTATAGAAGAGGTCAAGTCGACCAGCAGGGAAAATACAGAGAGTTCACCAATTCCTGGAAGCCACATCAGTCGACTAGGGGGATATTATTAGTCGACTAACAGGGGTATTAGTCGACTGATAACAGGTATTAGTCGACTAATCAGCCTCTGTCAGCCACTAAAAAGTCTGAGATACTCCTACACACAATCCCATATTCTCTCCAATACACACCTACTCTCCAACATGTAATGTCCACACTAAAAATCTAAACTCTCCTAGGATGAACATGGGGGGTTCCAACATATATCAATAATCATGCACATCATATCCTTATGCATTCAACATATAAAATAAAAGGGGGATGACAGTCCACATCCATACTTATTGACCTCCATATAAAATCATATAACACATCAAATTACATTACATACACAACATGACTATGATTACTTAATGAATAAGGAGAGAGGGAGAGAAAAACACTGATTTTGGGAAATCTGGTCGTCGCCGGGCGAGTCGCCGTTACGGTCGCTGTGGTGCCGTTCCTCGCTATTGGACTGCATGGGAGGGTGGCCAAGGTGCTGGAGAAGGCCACCGTGCTGGTCTCCGACAACAGGTTGGCGCGGATCAGGAGAACTCGCTGCTCGCCTGAACTTGCGCTGGATCTGGACAGCCGCTGCAGATCTGATCTGGGCTGCCGAGTCGCTGTTGGAGGATGCCACGGGTTGTTGGTTGCTGTCCGGGTCTGCTGGGGAACTTGGCTGGCCTGCTGGCGGTGTTGCCGAGTCGCCATAGAGGGGATCTGGTGCTCGTCGGAGGTGTTGCGCAGATCTGGACAAGGGGCTGTCGCCAGATCTGCTGCTGCCGCTGTTGGATTTGTTGCTGCCACGCTCGCTGGTGGCCGACCTGCTGCTCTGTAGGATCCGGGGCTGGTCTGAGATGGAAGTGGAGGCGCCCAAGAGGACTCGGCCAAGCTGCAAAAGGGAAAGGGCGGCTGCTCCGTGGTCTGCAGTCGCTGCTGTTGGCGTTGCTGGTCTGGACAGCGCCCAGGAGAAGGGGGCGGCTGTCCTTGCAGGTGCTGCCATTGCCTGGTGATGGCCGGCCTGCTGCTGGTGAAGAGAGGGGGCGCTGCAGGTGTTTGCGGGTACTGCTGCCTGTGCTCGACTGGGGGCTGGATGTGGTGCTCGGCCAGGGGCTGTTGCAAGGGAAAGGGGGCGCCGGGACTGCTGATCTGTTGGATAGCCATGGTTGCAGGGGGAGAGAAAGGGGCTGTCATGGATGGAGGTGTGCGGCAATGGACTTGGGAGATGGAGATGTGGCAGCCATCAAGGAGAGAGGGCGGCTGCAAGGGGGGCTCGGCTTGGAGCTCGCACACGCAGGGAGAGGAGGTACGGCTGGGAGTTGTTGGGATAAGATAGGATTTGGGATTTGAGGAGAGGATTAGGGAGAGAAAATCATGGGATTAGGATTTGGTGGAGATTTTTGAGGGGATTAGTTAGGATTTAGATATTTGGGTAATGGGTTTGGGTTTGGATTGAGTAATGGGTTAGGATCCAAATAAGTAAATGGGTAGTGGGTTTATATGGGTATATAGATTCAATTGGGTGAACGGGTGCAAGCGGTTGAATCCAAATAGTGAGAGGGTCATAGGAGGTATAATGGATAATGGGTAGACTCAAGATAATGGGTTAAGAATCCAGATGGGTAAATGGGAAGTAGGGTGAGAGCCTAGCAAGGAGAGCACAACCTGAATGAATAATATTAGTACCAATGCCACTATTAAAATAAATAACTAAAATAATAGTAACATAAATAATAATTGTTGAATGCTAACAATAGAATAATAATACGTTAACAATAAATAATAATCATAATGGAAATAAAAATATTAATAAAGAATAATAACCTTAATGAGATAATGGAAATAATAATTAAGTGTCAATCAAAAATAATAATGGTAAATATAAATGTCAAATCACCATTTATTGTCTCAAGAATAATTTTCATACTTAATAATAATAATCTCAGGAAAAATAATAAATTAACTTGATTAAATAAAAATACTCAGTAAATCAAAATAAATACTTGAAGGAGTTAAAATACAGTAGTTTAGATTAGGGATATTACAGTACAACCATGCAAAACAATTTGGAAAATTTACTAACCTTTATTTAGCTCAATTTAAGCCATCCATCTGTTCCTTCATGATGAGGATTAGAGTGCAATTACAATTCTTTTTGTTGAATTAGAGCACAACTGCTTGACAATGTGGTGCAAAGTATCTGTCAATTCCACAACATACTAAATGATTTAAAGAAGTCTTAGCACAATCAAACACAGAAAAATCAACTGAAATTAACGTTATAATGCTTCTCTTTAGCTTGGTAGTTTGTTGTGAATCTTAATTTATAGGTGATAACAGGCACAAAAAATAAATAAACCATACAATGTGGGGTTTGTGTGTTTTCCTGAAGGCTTACTTTTGTTCAATTATTTTGCAGTACACGGTGACAATGACGAGTATATCTTACATACCATGTGCATTTAACCTGGTGACCTACCTTCATAACAACATGCATATAAGTGTTGCAAAAACTTCGACCTTGACTACAAATTTCTTTGGAGCTGCATGTGCCTTCTCTCTGTTGAGAGCATTCCTATTGGACTCGTACATCACTAGATTCAAAACTATGCTTGTATTTGGGGTCTTTGAGTTCTTGGTAAATCTCTCTACCCCTCAATTTATCCATCTATGCGCAGAGTTTCCTCATATTTTGAAGATAGAGACTAGTTTCAATGATAAAGTTTATAGAGTATTTCAAAATAAAAATTTTTGGTACCTTTTAGGATGAGTTTTGAGAACGAAACATGAACCAGTAGAAAAGTTTAGTTTGTAAAAGAATAGAATTTCAGTCTGTAACTTTTATTTGAGTCATGATTATCTATTTAGTGTCTGAACACAAAGGTATATGTATAGAAGGAACTTGATGAAGCTCCATGTTTTGAAACAATCTAAACTATCGACTAACCCAAGGGACATAAATGTGCCAAAATACGCAAGTATACATATAATTGAAACTTTATCACGTTAAAATTGGGGGTGTTTCCCCTACCTTTCTTAAAAAAAAAAAAAAAAAAAAAGGAAGAAAAACTATAAACAATTGTCTATCTGAGGATCAAACCTTTACAATAAACATTGTGTAGTTAAATCTGACTACTTACCAGAGAGCTTTGCTGGAATCCAAATGAACATGAGATCCAACAACAGATGCCTTATTCATTGATTAAGTAGTCTTGCAAAAGATAATAATCTCACTAATGTAATATGGAGTCTGCAGAACAAAATTGTATTAGTTATGATATACTTACAAGTTCTTTGTGAATAAAAGAAATGTTCCGTATGATTTACTGCAAATAATAAAAAGTTGAGCTCATGCAAGATACAAGAATGCAGATCATTCTGCATTTTGCACATGACCATGTTCGTTCAGATTCTGACAAGCTTAATTATGATAAAACCAAAAAGCTTTTAGCAGTAATAGTAGTTGACTGTAAATTTGTAATCAACATCTACTACATAATAGAAGAGTAACAAGCATTTATACAATCAACAAAATCTTAGAAACTAAAGGTTCAACAAACTTTCCTCTTCATCATCAGGTGCTATCTTTTATACCAAAGCAAGCTATTTTTTAACATAAAAGAAAAGCAAAACTATAAGACATGTAAGTATGTTCTTACATCTCTGAAAGTAGTATGGACTATGTCACGCCCCACAACCATAATACTCATAAAAAAGGGTACGTGACGAGAGCCGGCGACGTATTTTCAAAACAAATACGTTAAGCCTCAGTACATTAATTCAAATTATAAAGTTTATCAATTATTCCAGTTAGAAGAAACCAAACATTTAATGTCACCAAGATTTCACTTATTACAACATAATAAAATAAGGAAAAGAACCATAAAGTCTCTCACATAATGAGAATAAAAAAAATTCGCCTACTGGAGATCAGCAGTGTGCTCGAAGTACTCTAATCCTGTGGAGTCCGTGAATCAGAGACTGAGCAAACAAACTCAGGATCGTCAATAGCGACCTAAGCGAGTGATAAAAAAAGGATGGAAGAAACATGCAAAATATAGCAACACATGCATAGTCAGGTATGTTTAACATACTGATATCCAGCATACAAGAATCAAAATAAAGCACAGTGACATACACTATACAACCATTTAATAAACAATATCTATCCTGTATAGAGTCATGTTGTCAAGATGTCTGTGTATGTCTATTCTTATTATCTTGTCATTTGAAACCGATAGTTGGAGACGAAAATCTGTGTTTTAAGTGGGTTCCATGCATACCCGAAACCACGGCCTATATGGCTGGAGCTGAAACAGGTCCTACCGCTAAGTAGTCAGTAACAATAAATAGTACACACAGTATTAATATAGAACAATAGAGTAATATAATAATAACAGATAGGATGTCAGTCATCCCCTGAAATCCTACAGTGGAACCGTATTTTGGTTGCACAACCTGTATCTTAGATTAATCCAAAATACTGATATCGTCTTCTCTATCAATTTTCCCACCCGGTATAAGTTATCTAATAATCATGTCATATAAATTACTGGCATGAATAATAACAGTAGTGATGACAGTGTAACAGTAGAAAAATATACATTCCCCAGTGACTTTGATAACATAATCCATCTCAGTGTCATTATGATCCTGTACAATAGTATCTTGTGATTTCAGATAAATAATAGTCTTCTCACCATCTTACAAATTTAAATATTTTAAAATACTAGAAAATTCATCATCAATATAATAATTTACCATTTAATAGCAGAAATAAACAGACATTTCATAATAAAAAAAAATAATACTTATAAAGTGAGTAAAAGAATACTCACCTGGGCTTTTCATGCATCCAATTACCAATTGAAGAAATCTACATTAAATGTATTCGAATTAGAATTTATCGATTTTACATGAGATATCCTATTTGATGTTATTCAATGTTTTAAATTAAAACACGAATGGTCCAGATCTTAAAACATGGTTGTATAATGATGCATTGAGTTTATTGTATTTAACTTTTATTTCCTGATTTTTGTGGGGTTTAATGGTTAAAAACATGAAAATTTCTTAACGGTTCTGAATGTTGAAATAGCGGGTTTCAACTTAGAATGAAGTGGTTCAGTACATGTAATTAATTCCAAAATTTTTAGTAGATTCTAGGGTTATCTAAATATTTATTCTTATTTTTACTTTTTTTTTAAATTTTTATCTAGTCAATGACATTGTTTTTTCAAGAAGTTAACGGGTCTGTTTGTATTTGGGTCGGGTTCAAATAGATTAGAACCCAACTCAGTGGGCTGAACTGTAATTGTGCTTCAAGATATATATATGTGTGTGTTCTTTTTTTTTTTTTTTTTCGTCCTGGCTCTCGGCCCAAAATTTTTTTTCCTTCTTTCCTTGGCCTGGGCCAGTGGCAGCCCAAGCCACTGGCCTGGTCCCCCTCCCCGAGTGCGGTCTGCACTCGGGTCGGGTGCAGACCCGGCTGCACAGAGCAGTCTCAAATTATTTTTTCTTTTTTGTTTAATACTTTCTTCTCCCTTTTTTTGTTATATATAAATTTCAAAATTTTTAAAAATTTTCCATTAAATAATGTATGGGTACATTACCCTATCTATTTAATTTAGATTGTTAGGGTGAGTTTTTTTGATAAAAAATGGGTTTATAAAAGGAGAAATCTAAGCATGATATTTCAATTTTAAATAAAATTTTAATTCGTACAATTATTTTATTTGATCTGCGGGTGAGATTTTAAATTCATGAAAAGAGAAAATTAAACAAGATATTTAAATAAATTTTTAATTCATACAAATTGTTTTATTTAGATCTTTAGGTAAGATTCTTGATGGAAAATCATGGAAAGATGAATCTAATCATGATACTTCAATAATTTTTAATTCATAAAAATTTTGATTTACTTACTTGGATTGATTCCCTTAGCCTGCTCCTCAATCTCCATGTCTCGGACACGTTCCTCTGTCACGATCGATTCCAAGGAGAGAGGTGAAGGGAGGATGAAGAAATTTGGATCTGAGTTTCTTTCTTTTCGTCGTTCTTTTTTTTTTAGAAGTAGGAGAAGAGAGATTACATTAATATAATATGATAAGATCTTTAGGTTAGGATTTTTAGTACGTAAGTTTCAACAGAAGAAATCAGGTTGTTAAGATAAAGATTAATAAGAATCTCATGAGATCTTTCGGTTGGAATTTAAAATTTAAAATTTACTTTGAGTTTGCTTAAATAAATTAGATCACCTACCTAACCAAATGCCAATGTGGCATTATGATATAGATATTAGGATTTGGTAAAAAGGAACATGAGTTCGAAACTTGGCATAAACAAGTTAAGCACACAAATACATTTTTATTATTATTACTATATTTTTTTAAAGTTTCTTTATTTATTTTATTTTATTTTTGGGTATTGCATAACAAGAGTATTATAATCTACCCACCTATATAAATATTTCGTCCTTGAAATTTAAATTCAAGAGGAAGAAAGGAGTTACCTAATCATCCTAAAATAGGTGAGGATGGCGATCACGAATAATGTCCTCTCGTTCCCACGTTTCTTCTCACGGAGATCGCCTGCCCAAGATACCAGAACAAGTGGAATGATCTGTTTCTTCAGTTCCCTGATGGTCCGGTCCAAAATAGTTATAGGTCTTTCAATATAGGATAAATCCAGCCTAAGTTCCAGCTCAGTATGATCCAAGACATGATTGTCATCTCGGACATACCTCCTCAACTGAGAAACGTGGAAGATATCATGCACACCAACCAAAGATGGGGGTAATGCTGGTCTATAAGCCACTTCCCTCAGTCGCTCTAAAACCTCAAAAGGTCCAATGAATCTGGGACTTAGCTTTCCCGACTACCAAATTTGATTACTCCTCTCGTTGGAGATATCTTCAAGAGTACCTTATCTTCTGCCTCGAACTCTAGCGGCCTTCTGTTCAACTCTGCCCATTGTTTCTGTCTATTCTAAGCTGCCTTGAGACGCTCACGATGACCTTAACTTTTTTCACTGTTTGAATTATAATCTCTGGTCCCAACAGTCACCTATCACTTACACTTTCTTCCATACAAGACTTCAAAAGGCGCCATCTTAATACTAGCTTGGTAGCTGTTGTTATAAGCAAAATCCGCCAAATGCAAATGGTCCTCCCAAGACCCCTTGAATTCCAGCATGTATGCCCTCAACATGTCTTCAAGTATCTGAATCTTCAGCTCTGATTGTCCATCAGTCTGCAGATGATATGCAGTGCTGAATTTCAAGCGAGTTTCCAATCTTTCTTGGAGACTTCTCCAGAAGTGGGAAAGACATCTAATGTCTCTGTCAGACACAATGCTGACTGGCACACTATGGAGTCTCACCACTTCCTTCATATACTTCTCTGCTAACAATTTCGTAGATTGTCCCAGTCTGAAAGGAATGAAATGTGCTGACTTCGTGAGGCGATCCACTATAAACCATACTGCATTATTACCTTTTTGGATGTGAGGTAAGGCAGTGACAAAATTCATAGTGATGTGCTCATATTTCCATTTCAAAATTGACAGAGGTTGAAGAAGTCCGGCCGTCCTCTGATGTTCCGCCTTCACTTGCTGGCATACGAGGCAATTTGCTCCATACCAAGCAATCTCCCTTTTCATTCCATGCCAGCAGAATTGTTGCTTCAGGTCTTGGTACATCTTCATCTCCCTGGATGTATGGAATAAGCTGAGCTATGGGCTTCAGCTAACACTTCTTGCCTAACCTCTCCCTTCGGTACACAAATTCTGTTATCAAAACAGAGCGTTCCATCTGCATGTATCTGCATGTCTGACCTCAACCCAGCCTCCACTTGTTCTCTGGATTCTTGCAACTTGAGATCTTCACTCTGAGCCTCCCTGATCTTCTCCAATAGGGTTGGTTGAATCTATATAGCCATCAATTGGCTGGGAGATATTGCCCTTCTAATCACCATCAGGTCCATCCGTCTCATCTTCTCGAATAAGTCTTTCTGTTGAGTGATATATATTACCATAGATGCTTTCTGCTCAAGGCATCAGGTACTACATTGATCTTTCTAGGGTGATACTGTAGATCAATCGTAATCAGCCATCACTCTATCCATCTCCTCTGCCTCATGTTCACTCCTTCTGAGTGAAGATATACTTCAAGCTCTTGTGATTATTGTAGATCAGTACTTGGTCACCCAACAGATAGTGTCTCCAGATCTTTAAGGCGAAAATAACTGCTGCCAACTCCAGATCATGTGTAAGGCAATTCTTCTTATGAGGCTTAAGTTGTCTGAACGCATATGCTATTACATGTCTATGTTGCATCAGCACACACCCCAATGCTCTCTCTGACGCATTGCTGTAAATGACCATACCACCAGTCACATGTGGCATCTTCAAGATTAGAGTCGTCATCAATCTCTTCTTCAAATCTTCAAAAGCACTAGCACACTCCATTGTCCATACGTACTTTTTTTCCTTCTGGGTAAGCTTGGTAAGAGGTCCTGCAATCCTTGAAAAGTCTTGCACGAACCTCCGGTAGTATCCAGCTATCCCCAGAAAACTCCAAATTTAAGTTATCGATTTCAGCGTAGGCCAATCCTTTACCGCCTGAAATTTGCTGGGATCCACTGAGACGCCTTCTCCCCGAAACAACATGCCCAAAAAATGCCACACTCTTAAGCCAGTGCTCACACTTGCTTAGTTTGGCATAGAGCTTCTTATGCTGAAGGGTCTGTAACACGATTCTCAAGTGTTCAACATGTTCCTCTTCGTTCTTAAAATAAATTAGAATATCATTTATGAATATTACTACAAATTTATCTAAGAATGGAGAGAACAACCAATTAATCAAGTCCATAAAAACTGTTGGAGCATTGGTTACTCCAAAAGGCATGACCAAGAACTCGTAATGACCATCGAGTCCTAAAAGTGATCTTCGAAATGTCCTCCTCCTTCACCTTTAGTTGATGGTATCCAGACCGAAGATGTAACTTTGAGAACACCTTAGCTCTAGTTAGTTGATCGAACAAGTTATCTATCCTAGGCAAAGGAAATCTATTCTTGATTGTGACTTTGTTCATTCTCGATAATCAATGCACATCCTCCTGCTACCATCCTTCTTCTTCACCAATAACACCGGAGCTCCCCAAGGTGAAACGCTGGGCCTGATAAAGCCTTTGTCCAAGTATTCTGCAATTGCTTCTTCAATTCTGATAGTTCCACAGGTGCCATCAGCCTCAGAGATTGGGGCAATACCTGGGATGACTTCTATAGGGAACTCAAAGTTTCGATTTGGCGAAAGTCCTGGTAGGTCCTCTGGAAACACCTCTAAAAATTCCTCCACCGCCGTATCGGCTTCTCCTGAGTTTCTACAATAGCATAGTCCCCTTGCTACTTCTGTCTGGATGCCTTCGATTCCCCAACGAACAGAAACTGATGTGGAATTCTGAATATCACGCTCTTATTCCGACAATCGATCACCGTATGATACTTACTAAGCCATGGCATGCTTAGGATCACATCATATCCATCAGTGTCTATCATAACATATCTGCCCTTAACTGTCTTCCACAAACCTCCACAGAACAATATTTGCATACCCTACTATGGTTATAACCTTGTTCCAAGTATTAATCTTCCATTAGGTGTCCATATCATTACAGGGTATAGAATGCATCATAACGAATCTAGTAGATAAGTAGCAATGGGAAGCACCAGAATCAAATAACAATATAGCTGGAATTGAATGAACCATAATGGTACCTGCTACGATTTCCTCTGATGCCTTAGCTTGCTCTGCAGTCAGGTTGAAACCTAGCCTCTTCCAATTCCTGCCCTCCTCTGGGCCTGCTCGAACACCAGCCGCTATGAAGGAAGTGGAGCTCCTCTACCTGCGGGTACTGGTTCCCCTAGCTGCTTCTGATGTTGGAGGGGCAGGCATGATGCTTCTCTATCTCATAGATGGGCAGTTCGCTAGTTGGTGACCTCTGGATCCACAAGCTAGGCATTGGCCATTCGCCCACCTGCAATTCCCCCGTGAATGTCTAGGCCTCTAACAGAATCCGCAGACGATCAAGGGCGGGGAAGGAGAGAAAGAATGCCTGCTCGTGGTGCAGGGCTGACCCTGGCAGGAGGTCCCCTGACAACCTGGTCAAAAAGTCGCTTCAGTGGTCTTGTCTGCAATCTGCTCTTGTTCTTCTTTTCATCATCTTCTCCAGACCACGAGCAGCATCGAAAACCCGAGAGTAAGTCCTCAATTGCTGTGTGACCAAAAGTTTCTGAATGTCCAGTCTCAGTCCCTGCTGGAATCGATTAGCCTGGTCTTCATCTTCTGCTACCATTTATGGAGCAAACTGGCTCAGATTCAAGAACTCTGCAGCGTGCTTATCCACCGTTAACTCCCTTGTTGTAAGTTGATGAATTGCTACTCCATCTCCCTCCTAGCAGTTTTGGGAAAGAACCGTTATAGAAGCTCTCAAAGAACCTTACTCCTGTGATAGGCCTCTCTAATCATTCCTCTTCAGCGAGCCACCATGTTCGAGCCATATTAGCCAGTTGAACCTTGACTACTTCCACTTGATCTTCCACCGGAACACGAGCTGCATTCAGGAGATTGGTCATATCAACCAACTACTGATCTGCTTCCAACGGCTTTTCTGTACTAGCAAAAGTGGCTAGTTATAACCTTCTGAAGTCTGAAATGTTATCGGGTTTTGGTCCCCGAAGAGCCGCAGACCTCTCCATAGCCACCGTGGCTGTCTGTTGTTCTGCCATCAACATATCTCGAAGAAGTGTCGTTTGCTGCTGCTGCGATTCTATCATGCCACGAAGTACACCCATCAAATCAGTTGCATTTCACGAACAACGATGCGAGCGGAGGGAGGTCGTTGAGCCATTACTCTGAAATAAAATAAAATTAATGATTTAAAAATATGGTAGACATACTTGTACTTGTAGCTGGATTATTAAATCTTGTATTGTCAGTAAGAGCTTGACTATTTGTATAATTATACACTCAAAAAACCTGGCTCTGATACCAAAGAAATCCTGTCACGCCCCGCAACCATAATACTCATAGAAAGGGGTACGTGACGAGAGTCGGCGACATATTTTCTATACAAATACGTTAAGCCTTAGTACATTAATTCAATAACAAGGTTTATCAATTATTCTAGCTAGAAGAAACTAAATACTTAACGTTATCAAATGTTTCACTTATTACAATATAATAAAATAGGAAAAGAACCATAAAGTCTCTCACATAATGAGAATAAAAAAATCCGCCTACTGGAGATCAGCAATGTGTTTGAAGTACTTCTGGTCCTGTGGAGTCCTCAATCAGAGCCTAAGCAAACAAACTCAGGGTCATTATAGTGACCTAAGCGAGTGATAAAAAAGGGATGGAAGAAACATGCAAAATATAGAAACACATGCATAGTTAGGTATGGTTAACATACTAATATCCAGCATATAAGAATCAAAATAAAGTATAGTGATACACTATACAACCATTTAATAAACAATATCTATCCTATATAGAGTCATATTGTCAAGATGTCTATATATGTCTATTCTTATTGTCTTGTCATTTGAAACCGATAGTTAGAGACGTGAATCTGTATTTTAGGTGGGTTCCGTGCATATCCGTAACTACGGCCCAGATGCCTGCTGTACGCGCCGAAAAAAAAAGGGAAAGAAGTCTTTACTGTAAAATTTTCCTTGAATCAGATGAAAAAATTACAACAAAACTGTTTTTTCCTTCCAGTTACAAGGGAGGGAGGATGTTGAGTCTTGAATCCTCCCTTTGTTTAGTGCTGGGTTCTTCGTGTGGCGGTGGAGAGTGAATCTTGTTCTCCGTTGACCGGATGACCGTCGGGATCGTCAGGGAGTCTTCTCTTTGGCTGGTAGAGGGAGTAGCACAGCTCTGTCTACCAAAACTCTCAAAGAGAAGGTAGGCAAAGAACAACTTGTACGCAGCAAGCTTGACGAAGAGTTGAGCTCTCTCCTGTCACGGTCTGTCTCTCTCTGTGATCTTCTGATGCCAGATGCCTTTCTGATCGCCCTTGTGTCTATCCCCTCTCTTTCTTGATTCCTTCTGCCTTTTTTTTTTGACCTCATAACAAACGAGGCTATTTATAGAGGTCCTAGGGGGTGAACGTGCCCCCTAAAAATGCTCCACGATGAGGGGCTAACTTCCCCACTTCCCCGCTATGTGGGCGGTGACTGGCCCAATAACCAGGGCGGTTATAACCGAGGCATGAGACGCGGGTGTCGAGCCCACGCATCTTGAGGTTGAGACGCGGGTGTCGAGCCCACGCGCCTCGATGTTGAGACCGGGTGTCGAGCCCACGCGCCTTGATGTTGAGACGCGGTGTCGAGCCCACGCGCCTTGATGGTGAGCCGCGGGTGTCGAGCCCTCGCGCCTTGATGGTGAGCCTTCGCGTCTAGAACTTGAAACTCTGCTTTTTAATGGCTTGTCTTTTAGTGATTTTTAGACAGCCTACAGAACCCCCTCCCAAGTTTTCGATATTCCGTAGTTAAATGGGACGGATTTCGAAATACTTTGGATTTTAGCTGAATTCACCTCTATGACTGGACTGTTAATGCTCCGGGTTTGATCTTATCTGGAGTTGGTCTTCGTGAGTGTACTGTTGAACTCTTTGAAGCCCCAGAGTTGATCATGTTGAGTGTCTAGATACACAGTCTAAACCTCCCCGATTGCTTTTAGTCTGTCATGGACGCGCTTTAAGCTAGGAGTGGACGATCGTCTGCTTGTGCCAGTGTACTGTTGAACTGATCTGCAGAAGCAAGGACTGAACGCCAGTTCTTTTTGAAGAGCAGAGATAGTACTGCTTTACAGACGCGACTTTCGTGGGGTGCGTCTTTTGGAAATGAAAAACGCGACTGATCTTCTATAAAGCAGACGCGATGTTCAGCCGGGCTGGAAAGACGCGAACTTCTTAGAAAGACGCGACTTTTTGAATGCATTTATGGCGGTGATGACAGGGCATGTCCATCGAAGAGACGCGACCGTCAGGTGCGAATCCGTGCCATGTCATGATTGCACTGCCAGTTGGCCGGGGAACCGACGGGATTTCACCTTTTGGCGCGCGGATTTCCCGGTTCATTAAATGATATGTTCTACGTGTCAAGCGATGACTCGCTGCAGAGTCATGGCGCATGATCTTCGCGAATCATCAAAATGATTTCTTCCACGCGTCAAGCGATGACTCGCTACAGAACTAATCGAGCCACGCGCCGCGTATCTTCGCGAATCCTTGTGCCTATAAATGGCAACAGTCAGAGAGATACCTCTTCTTCTCCGAGCGTACTTGTTTAGGATTTTTAAGAAAAAGAGTTCTTCTTTCTCTGTTCATCTCCATTACTGGATTCTTATCACCAATGGCACCCAAGACCAATCCTATGGATAGATAATGCAATGGATAGCTCAAAGTGATTGTGAGAAAAACTAGGATGGAAATGGTGGAGGAAAACTCAAAGAATCTCTTTTAACACTCTTAATAAAAACTCCCCTTTTGATTGGAAGTATTAGCTCTTAATTTTGTGGAGAAAAACCTCTGAAAGAAGTAGGAAAAACTGGCTCTAAAACTTCTCTAAAATCTTGTATCAAAACAATGACCAAACCCCCAAATTTATAGGCTGTCAAAAACTAGCCGTTGGGGTCTGTCAGACCTGTCGGTCAACCGCCCGGTCGACCGCCAACGGTCAAAAATCAGACCGTTGGAGCCTCCGGTCGACCGCCCGCTCGACCCAAAAGAACAGAGAGCACTGCTCTCAGTTCCGGTCGACAGGGTCGGCAGACCGCCCATCTGCCACGTCAAGGCGTGCACGTCGTGCACGTCGGTCGACCGACTTCAGAGTTAGTCGACTAGCAAGGTAGTAAGTCGACTATCTGAAGCCTGAAAATAGTTTTTTCTAGGATTTAAAACTAAGTCTTTTGATTGAAATAAAATCCCATAAAATACTTAAAATCTACAAAAATAGTTTTACCATATACTTTGATAAATAAACATGCTTGCACAAAATCAAGGCATGTTATAAAGGATTTGGACTATTTTTGTAATATGGAAATATTGGCTCAATTGAAAACTTGTATTTTCCAAAATCTTGTTTTTCCAAAACTCCTTTAAATAAAAACTAGATATTTTGAACTCATTAAAGCATAGTGTGTATGGATATGATCCACTACACAAATAAGATGAAATATCTAAGTTTTTGACATTAAACTCTAAACTTGATTTGGATTAAAACATGTATATAAGAAAACACCAAAAACCAAAATGTATTTTTCCAATATGAAAGTCTTTTCTAAACTGAAAATTCTTTTATGAAAACATATCTATCAAGAGTGTGTGTGTAAATGTACTTGAGCAATCCACCAACTACTCTATCCTTTACATTTTATCTAAAACAAAAATCTTATACCTAGACACAAGTCTTGATCTTGAAGTCTTCCTTGAAGTCTTCTCATCATCTTGACTTGGTCCAAACACGATCCAACCATGATCACTAGCTCGTTGGATCAAACCGGTGTAAGCTCCAAAACTTGACTTTACATCCTTTGTTGAAGCTCCACACCTACTAAGATCTTGATAACAAATCTGTCACTAATTAAACACAAGATCATTAGTAAACATAACTACATGAGTTGATCATCATCAAAACTAGAGTGATGGGCCTTTGGGCCAACAATCTCCCCCTTTTTGATGATGACAAAACTCATGAAGTTATATATACATGGATTAAAGTAAAGCTTCAAAGAAAGTTCCCCCTTAACTCATGCATAACAAATAAACGATATAATATGGGAATGAAGCACATGACATGTATGCAAATCAAGGAGATAAAAAAAATCAAAATTTTCTCCTATTTGCAAAACAAAACATATATGCATAAACATAAATCCTTTAATAAAAACATGCATATATAGCAAATACCTCTCCCCCTTTTTGTCAATCATCAACAAGGGTTTAAGGTAAAACAAAATCATCAAATCTTTCTCCCCCTTTTTGTCATAAACAAAGAGATCAATAAGGGGTCAAACATATCATAAAAGGTTATATGCGATATACATTCATGAAGAGGAAGACGCTAAGTTAGCTTCCCTACACATATGCATTACATGAAGAAGGGATGACAAGCCCCAATTCACATAACACATATTATGTAATGCATAAGAGGAGATGTGAAGCTCCCCCTACACACGTGTACCACATAAAGAAGAGTTGTCAAGCTCCTCAATATACAATACACTCAACATGAATCTATATGTAGAAGAGATGTTAAGCTCTCCTTGCATATAAGAAATACAAATCAAATTTTTTTTAATTTTTCTTAATCAAATTTTAAAGGTATCAGAGCTTTTGTAAAACAAACAAATTTTAAGATACCAAAATGAAAATAATCATTATTGTAAATTATATTGATACCAATTGAAATTTAACAAATATGAAGTTGAAACATATTGATACCAATAGTAAACATAATGATCAAAAATTTTTATTTTTCATCATAAACTTTGTGCTTTTAAAAAATGTGAATCAATTGTAAGTTAAGCACATGAAAATCATATATATGTATGAAATGAGTATACCAATTGACATTGATACATACATATATAAGAAAACAAATATGAGTATATACAAAAATTATCAATTTAGATACCAATTGAAAGAATCCAATGATACCAATTGAAAATGACAATGTAAATCAAGTATATAACTCATAACTACCACCCAATCATGGTTCAAGATTTAAATGATTTTCATTATAAAGCATATATGAACATGATCTCCCATCCATCCTCCCATGGATGGTAGAGTTTTCAAAAATAGATTTGAAATATTCTAGCATGAAAATCACTACCAAATGAAGAACAATAATTAGTTAAAATAATTTTTGAAAAACTAGTTAAAGATCCTTCAAAAAAACATGAAATCAAAGCATATGTATTTCATGAATCATACCAAATACAAGAATTGACACTCGATCTATGAAGCTCAAAAATATGTTAATGAATCAAAGTCATGACAAAATAAATAAAATGTGAGTGTTCAAAAGTCATGTAAGTAGCATTTTCATGAAAATAGACATTGAAGCTCAAAAAGATCATAAGTCACTTTTTTTTAATAATAAAAATTTTCATTAAAACACTAATCTTCATGGTATATGTATGATTTATCCAAAACAAACAATACACATACATATCCCAAACATAAAAGAGTCTATCAAATATATTTGCATGAAGGCAAGAGACTCACGGGTATACATGTATATTTATTAGATTTGAATTAAAAATACATATACATGAAGTAAAGCATAAAAATTGGCAAAGCATGTATAAATGAGAATCATCAAAACTAGGCTATACATGTGCATATAGTGGGTACAAATGAGCATGAAGTGCAAACATATATAAGTCAATTTGTTGCTCACTATTTGTACATGTATAAATCAAGTTTTGATAAAAACTACATCTAAGCATGTTTTTATCACATGAAGCACATAAAACAAATAAAACATGATCATGCTAAAATATCATGAATGAACAAGTATGAACATAAAAAGTAGGAGTTTAGAGATTGTTACCAACTCCAAAGCTCCAATCATGGTGGTCTTTCCCACCAAAACCTCCTTGATAGCGGTGCTCCAAATATGTGTCCTTTTAGTTCAAGTGCACCCACCATCAAGGCACCAAGTCTCTCACGTCTTGAGAGATCCCTCACCTACATCAAAAACATGGGGTAGGGTTTTTGGTACCCATATTTTCTGGGTCCTTTGGGGTTAGTCTTGTAAGGAACCCAAAATTTTTATTAGCAAAATTTAAAGAATGCAACTTGTCAAAACAAAATTTTGCTAAATGGCCTTTGCGGCCACAATGTGTACATTTGTACACCTTAAGATGCTTATGTGAATGTTTGTGATCGTGTTGTGCAACATAAGCAATTGCATGATGAAGATGATGTGCATGAATGTGTGGAGTTTGTTTCTTTGAAAACAAGGACTCCAATCTAGTATGGTTAAATGCACAAGAGTTCAAGGTTGAACTCAAACAATCCATTTTATTTTTCAAAACTTTTATCTCATTTGTGGTGGCATGTAAAGCATGATGAGATAAAGAATCATTTTTCTTTTTCTTTTAAAAAACATTTTCTTTTTCTTTTTCAACAAATTTTCTTTTTAAAGATTTATTTTCTTTAAAAAAATAACTTCTCTTTGTTTTTTCCACCAAATCAATTTTATTTTTCAAAGTATTATTTCCTTCACATAAATCATTCAATTTTGAAAAATAAGGAAACATTCTCATTTTTCAAATCTTCCTTTTCTTTTTCTAAGCATGCAATCTTGTTTCTAAATAAATCTTGTTCTATATGCATGCAATCAAATTTCTTTTTCAAATTTTTATTTTCTTTCTTAATCATGTCATATTTTTCAAGTAAGAGTTGACAAAAAGTGTAAGCTCATCATATGACATGTCCTCATCCTCGGATTCGGTAGTTACCTCAAGGGGGTTATTCCCTTGGACCATGTAGCACTTTTTGGAGGTGTCGCTTCCAACATCCGAATCGCTCCCTCCATAGTATTGATCTTTTTCACCAAGGGAGATGAGGGTATTCCATACTATAAAAGCTAAACCAAAGTTATAAACTCTAAATAAATAAACATCATCTAGGGTAGACTTTAAAGCATTAAGGGCTTTTGCATTAGCCTCAATATTCTTATCATATAAACAATAATCATTATTAGTGATGGCAAGATAAACATGATAACCTAAGGCTTTGAGGTACAAGGACATCTTCACCTTCCATATATGGATGTTAAGAAGGTCAAACATGGGTGGTGACATGAAGTCCATGGTGTGTGTACAAAATATTGTGATTAGCCTAAAAATGAGGATCTTTAACTCTAGGTTGTTAGACCCAAATCAGAGTACCAAGCTCTGATACCAATTGAAGGTTCACCTAGAGGGGGGAGTGAATAGGTGATGCCTAATCTAATGGTCACTTAATGCCAAATAATGCGAAAGCTAAAAGCAATTATGACCTAAACAAACTATTTAAACTAAACACCACGTATAACACAAGAGTGTTACCGAATTTTCCGTGAAGGGCTCTGGACAAACTCCTCTAGATTCCCCTTGAATGGGTTGAGGTGCCGCGTTGGCTCTCTTGGTTGAATACAAGTGTTAGCAAACAAACCCAAGCAAGTATATCAATATGAGCACACAAGTATATCATGCATATAAAGATAAACACAATAAAGGAATGCAAGATATAAACAAGAGACAAAGAGAGAGAGAGTGAGCAATCGCAAACACAAGGGATTTGTTTCGAGGTTCGAGCACCCTTGCTCTATATCCCCGCCTTCGACACACGAAGGATTTCCACTATACTCGATCCCAATGGATCACCCGGTGCCGCAACACCTACAACTCTCGGACTCCCTAGTCCGTACACACTGCAAGCCCACCGGCTCGCCGAGGCCGCACCTCAAACAAGGAGTTCGCACCCGAATCCGAAACACCCGAGTCCACACTAGGACCCGAAACAATGCGAACGCACACGTCCGCCTCCTCAAAGAACAAAGTTGAAATCTTGGTGATCTAAACACTTTGATCACCAATAAAAACTCTCACAACACAATCCTATGGATAGATAAAGCAATGGATAGCTCAAGTGATTGTGAGAAAAACTAGGATGGAAATGGTGGAGGAAAACTCAAAGAATCTCTTTTAAACACTCTTAATAAAAACTCCCCTTTTGATTGGAAGTATTAGCTCTCAATTTTGTGGAGAATAACCTCTGAAAGGAGTAGGAAAACTGGCTCTAAAACTTCTCCAAAATCTTGTATCAAACAATGACCAAACCCCCAAATTTATCGGCTGTCAAAAACTAGCCGTTGGGGTCTGTCAGACCTGTCGGTCGACCGCCAACGGTCAAAATCAGACCGTTGGAGCCTCCGGTCGACCGCCCCGGTCGACCCAAAAGAACAGAGAGCACTGCTCTCAGTTCCGGTCGACAAGGTCGGCAGACCGGCCATCTGCCAGGTCAAGGCGTGCACGTCGTGCACGTCGGTCGACCGAGCCGGTCGACCGACTTCAGAGTTAGTCGACTAGCAAGGTAGTAAGTCGACTATCTGAAGCCTGAAAACAGTTTTTCTGGGATTTAAAACTAAGTCTTTTGATTGAAATAAAATCCCATAAAATACTTAAAAATCTACAAAATAGTTTTACCAATATACTTTGATAAACAAATATGCTTGCACAAAATCAAGGCATGTTATAAAGGATTTGGACTATTTTTGTAATATGGAAATATTGGCTCAATTGAAAACTTGTATTTTCCAAATCTTATTTTTCCAAAACTCCTTTAAATAAAAACTAGATATTTTGAACTCATTAAAGCATAGTGTGTATGGATATGATCCACTGCACAAATAAGATGAAATATCTAAGTTTTTGACATTAAGCTCTAAACTTGGTTTTGGATTAAAACATGTATATAAAAAAAACCAAAAACCAAAATGTATTTTTCCAAAATGAAAGTCTTTTCTAAACTGAAAATTCTTTTATGAAAACATATCTATCAAGAGTGTGTGTATAAATGTACTTGAGCAATCCACCAACTACTCTATCCTTTACATTTTATCTAAACAAAAATCTTATACCTAGACACAAGTCTTGATCTTGAAGTCTTCCCTTGAAGTCTTCTCATCATCTTGACTTGGTCCAAACACGATCTAACCATGATCACTAGCTCGTTGGATCAAACCGGTGTAAGCTCCAAAACTTGACTTTACATCCTTTGTTGAAGCTCCACACCTACTAAGATCTTGATAACAAATCTGTCACTAGTTAAACACAAGATCATTAGTAAACATAACTACATGAGTTGATCATCATCAAAACTAGAGTGATGGGCCTTTGGGCCAACAATTTCATAATAAACAAAAATAATACTTATAAGTGAGAAAAGAACACTCACCTGGGCTTATCACGTGTCCAATTAAAAATTTGAAGAAATCTACATTAAATGTATTCGAATTAGAATTTATCGAATTTTACATAAGATATCCTATTTGATGTTATTCAGTATTTTAAATTAAATACGAATGGCCCAGATCTTAAAATAAGGTTGTATGATGATGCATTGAGTTTATAAGATTATTTAGATTTTATTTTCTTATTTTTGTGTGGTTTAAATGGTTAAAAATATGAAATTTCTTAATGGGTCTGAATATTGAAATAGCGGGTTTCAACTTAGAATGAAGTCGTTCAGTCCTATATGACATGTAATTAACCCAAAAAAATTTCAATAGATTCTAGGGTTATCTAAATATTTATTCCTATTTTTACTTTTTTTTAAATTTTTATCTAGCCAATAAAATTATTTTTCAAGAAGTTAATGGGTCTGTTTTGTATTTGGGTCGGGTTCAAATAGATTAGAACCCAAACTCAGTGGGCTAAACTGTAATTGGGTTTCAGGATATATATATGTTTTTTTTTTTTTTGGCCTAGCCCAATAAGCCAGGCCCAGGGGCTGCCCTCGACCTAGCTGAGGGCAGACGCAATTTTTTTTTTCTTTCCTTGGCCGTGGCTAGTAGCGGCCCAGGCCACTGGCCTGGCCCCCTCCTCCTGGGTGTGGATCTGCACCCTGGTCGGGTGCAGACACAAAGAGCTGCTCTCCGTCTTTGGCTGAGAGCAGTCTCAAATTATTATTTTTCTTTTTTTTGTTGAATATTTTCTTCTCCTCTTTTTTGTTATATATAAATTTCGAATTTTTTCTAAATTTTTTCCATTAAATAATGTATGGGTACATTATCCTATATATTTAATTTAGACCGTTAGGGTGAGTTTTTTGATGGAAAAAAGGTTTATGGAAGGAGAAATCTAAGCATGACATTTCAATTTAAATAAAATTTTAATTCGTATAATTATTTTATTTGGATCTGTGGGTGAGATTTTAAATTCATGAAAAATGGAAATGAAACAGGATATTTCAATAAAATTTTAATTCATATAAATTGTTTTTTTTTAGATCTTTAGGTAAGATTCTTGATGGAAAATTCATGGAAAGAGGGATCTAGTCATGATATTTCAATAATTTTTAATTCATAAAAATTTTGATTTACTTACTTGGATTGATTCCCTTAGCCTGCTCCTCAATCTCCGCGCCTCGGACACGTTCCTCCTCACGATCGGTTCTAAGGAGAGGTGAAGGGAAGATGAAAAAATTTGGATCTGAGTTTCTTTTTTTCTGTCATTTTTTTTTTAGAAGGATGAGGAGAGGGATTACATTAATATAATATGATTAGATCTTTAGGTTAGAATTTTTAGCACATAGGTTTCAACAAAAAAAAAATTCAGGTTGTTAAGATAAACATTAATAAGAATCTCATGAGATCTTTCAGTTGGAATTTGAAATTTAAATTTGACTTTGAGTTTGCTTAAATAAATTAGATCACCTACCTAATCATACGCCAATGTGACATTACGGTTTAAATATTAGAATTTGGTAAAAGGAACATGAGTTCGAAACTTGGTATATACAAGTTAAGCACACAAACACATTTTTTATAATTTTAATTGCACTACAAGCACATCTCCCCTCACTCCATCCTCCACCCTGCAGCACCTGAGGCCAATGGAGTGACTGCCACAAAGTCCATGGCTTTAACTGAGTTCTTCTTTACATAGGGCTGTATACAGTTGCTCTGGGAGTAGGCAGCATGCAAGCATGTTTGGCATCTTTTGGGGAAACCAGTTTGACAGTGAAGACCCAGTTGAGTCACGGCTCCAATCCAGCTTCTTCAACTGGTTTGCTTTTGGGATCACAGTAGGAAGTTTCACAGGCTTAATTCTCATAGCTTAGATGCAGAGCAACAAGGGATGGGACTACTGCTTTGGTGTCTCAGCTCTCGTGGTTCTCATAGGATACTTAGTTCTAGCTAGTGGTTTCCCTTTATACTGTAATTAGAAACCAGAAGGAAGTCCTCTGACTCAAATTTTACAGATGAGTTAATATTTCAATATTTTGGTAATGTTGAAAAGAGAGAGTTTACTGATGGGGAAGTTGATAAGGTTCATCGAGGGGTCGTCTAGTGATCGCCGAGGAAGTTGACGACGAAGACGAAGGGAACAACAGCTGGAAATAGCAGCAGCAGCAGAATCAGGCAGGGTCGGTCGACCGGTCCGGTCGACCGACATGCACAGCATGCACAGGCCTTAGGCGGTCGACCCGGCCGGTCGACCGCAATTCCCTGACTGTAAGACCCGAACTCTCGGTTAAATTCGGTCGACCGGGCGGGTCGACCGAGGTGGAGGTCGGTCAACCCGGCCGGGTCGACCGACAGTCGGGTTTGGGCGAAAATCTGCTGCTCCGCAAATTTAAGTATTTAAGCCTAATGTTGATTTCTAGGTTGTATCTTGTAGAAGATCTGCGAAAAGGAAAACGCTGGAGCTCTCTTGCATTCAAAGAGGCTGCTAGCCATTGTAATCTTCTTCCATAGCAATTAAATCTCTCTCTGATTGCTCCGAGGACGTAGGCGTTGAGGCCGAACCTCGTTAAAATTGATTGTTTGCGTGTGTTCTTTTCTCCGGTGATTATTTGTGCTGTTGGGTGTTCTTTGTCCTTGGAGATTTGTGAGATCCTTTATTGGTTGTTGTCATCGGCGCACAACAAGTGGTATCAGAGCTTCCAGATTGCGCTTGGGATTTCTGAGGATTCGAAGGGCTCGAGATCTGATCTGGTGGAGATCGTGTGTCGATCTCAGATCAGAGGTATTGGTGTTCGAGAAGATCGTGTGTCGATCTCAGAAGGACGCAATGAGGGCTCGTGGAATCTGTGGTGGAGTAGATCCGGTGAGAAACTCGATTTAGGGTTTCAAGGGACAGGTAAAACTCCGATTTTTATCTAAGTAGAGATCTATTTCTAGTTGGTTATTCTTCCGCATAGATAGAGGATCAGAAATCTCAATGGCAGAGGAAAGTACTTCTGTTAAGACCATGCATCCTCATCCGAGGATCGACGTGGTGAAGTTCAACGGTACAAATAACTTCGGGATGTGGAGATGTGAGGTTATGGATGCACTGAATGCATCGAACCTCGAGGACACTCTCCTACTGGAGAAGAAGAGGAGCACGACCACCGATGAAGAGTGGGCGAAGATGAACAGGTCGGCATGTGGCTTGATACGTTCATGTTTGTCGCAAGATATCAAATATCTTGTACAACATGAGACGTCGGCGAAGAAACTGTGGGAAACCCTTGCGAAGAAATACTTGACGAAGAGTGTTGAGTCCAGGTTGCAGCTTAAGAGTAAACTGTATCAGTTTTGGATGAAGAAGGGAGCACAGTAAATAAGCACATCAACCGATATACGACGCTTCTTACAGATCTGCTAAATGTGGATGTCACGGTAGATGAGGAAGATAAGGCGGTCATCTTTCTGAATTCACTTCCTGCAGAGGAGTACGAGATATTCACACTGACCTTCATCAATGGAAGGCAGACCTTGGATTATGATGAGGTGTCGTCTTCACTGTCGAGTTATGAGACGAGGAAGAAGGAAAGGCATCCTTCACAGTCAAGCTCAGTGACGGAGGCACTGGAAGTAAGAAGCAGAAGTTCATCGCGGAAGGGTAAGGAAGTTAGAGGAAGATCGAAGTCCAGGCCGGGCTTCAGAAATCTGAAGAGAAATTAGTGTGCCTTGTGCAAGGAACTAGGACACTGGAAAGCAGAATGCCCGAATGCCAAAGATAAAAAGGTGGAGTCAAAGACCGAGACGAATTAGCATGGGCAGATAGATCGGATGATGACTCATCTGTGTTCTCTCTCTCTCGGTTACTACCCCTACTATTTGTAACTCAGATAGTGCTGAGTGGATCTTGGACAGCAGAGCCACCTATCATGTGTGCCCGAACAGGGCCTGGTTTTCTAGCTTTGAGAAGCTGGATGAATGTTACACGATCATGGGGGATGACCATCCGTGTAATATAGAAGGGATGGGTACAGTTCGCATCAAGATGGATGATGGGATAGTTCGAGAGTTGAAGGAGGTGAGGTATGTACCTCAGCTCAAAAAGAATCTTATCTCAGTTGGCACTTTGGAAGCATCGGGTATGGTGATATCTGTTCGAGATGCGATCTCAGGATGATCAAGGGCTCGATGGTGGTGATGAAGGGCGTCCGCCGAGGAAACCTCTACTACTTGAAGGGTAGTACGATTACAGATCAGGTGGAGACTTCGAGTTCTTCAGATGATGTTGGCCCGGGGATATGGCAGGGAATGGTCGGACAGGAAGAAGAAAAGTCTTTGTGAGCTCCTGCAAAGAAGGAAAGGGAAGGTGCTGCTACCTGCAATTTGGAAGGTGGACACAGTGTTCTGGACAAGAAGAAGTGAGATTCAGCACCAGTACTCACCACAATGAAGGTCTTCTTGATAGTGTTCACGTGAGTGTATGGGGACCTGCTAAGACGGCATCGCTTGGAGGTCACAGATACTTTGTCTCTTTTGTTGATTCTTCATCTAGGCAGGTTAGGATATATCCTCTGAGACAAAGGGGTGAAGCCCTAGATGTGTTGGTGAAGTGGAGAGGAAAAATGGAGAGGCAGATAGGTAGGAAGATAAAGGAGCTTCATATTGGTAATGTTGGAAAGGACATGTACCAGTTCCTACAATTTGGCCAGAACATAGGTATTGCAACTCACTTCACAACAGGTACAGATGGGTTGGCTAAGGAGGTAATCCGTCCCTTGCTGGAGGAGGTTCGGAGGTTGTTGTCTAATGCAGGATTGGACAGGTCATTTTGGGCTGAGGCGACAGAGTATGCTAGCCATCTCATGAACAGGTCGACTGCGATAGGAGGTAAAGCTCCATTGGATATTTGGTCTGGGAAAGCTGCTCAAGGTCATTGTTTGCTGCGGGAGTTTGGAAGTCCGGCCTACTTTAGTGCCAAGAATGGCAAGGTGAATCCGCGAGCAAAGAGGTTTGTCTATTTGGGCGTCAAGGGAAACAGCTACAGGTTGTGGGACCCCGAAGACAAGAAGATCGTGATGAGCAGGCATGTCACTTTTGGAGAGACTTCAGGGTTGAAGTCCACCGTCTCTCAGCAGGTGGAGAGGACGAAGACCAAGGAAGGATCACAGCGGGTGGAGGTTGATGCTACTCCATCATCTCCAGTTTGTTCGGCATCAAAGGATACTTCAGCGGAGGTGACACCGGGTGGAGTTCATGATACCAAAGATGTGCTGAACAGGTTGACGACATTGTTGAGGATGTCGAGTTATTTGCAGCTATAGGAACAAAGGTGAAACCACGCTTGTGGGGAAAGAAGCATGAATCTCAGCTTGTGATCATGACAAGCTGAAGTTGAAGGCCGTTGCTCTCCATGATGGTCAGGAAGAGGTTCATATGACTCGGTCAGACAGTTCGCTGCTGCAAATAGAGGTGCAAGTGCTTGAGCTTGATGAAGCTCATCTTAATGAACTACGGTTGGCTTGATCCTTTTGGGCAAAGGTACGTAGGCAGCCGTAAAGGCGCAGCCATTTGGTGATGCAACTCTTATGAAGCTATTTGGGTTCTCGAGATGTTATTTTGGATCTTCACGTAGAGGTGAAGAGGTGTGGCCGTTTGGAGCTTCACGTAGAGGTGGAGAGGCTTCATGTAGAGGTGAAGCATTGTGGCCAGTTGGACTTCACGTAGTGGTGAGGTGTTGTGATCTCAATGAACAGGTGATCTTCCGGTGAGAAGATGTTAAGCTTGCATAAGGAGGGGTGTGCATCCAGTTGAAGCCAATGATGTTTGGTGGGCTCTACGCAAACTTGGTTGGACCGTCAGTGGAAGACATGTAGACTAGATAGAGCTAGTCAGTTGGAGAGTCATTGTTGGCTCATGAGGAAGTCTTCGTGAGGTCATGAAGTTGAGGAGTAGAAGCCATGTTGGTGATCGGCATGTATGAAAATTCTCCTAAGGTGAAGTGCAAGGAAGGCATGTGCGATGTTTTCCAGGAATAGTTGAGCAAAAGATTCCAAGCCGAGATCGTGTGTCGATTTCGCCGAGATCGTGTGTCGATTTCGACCGGTGCGCGCAAGCCGAGATCGTGTGTCGATTTCGCCGAGATCGTGTGTCGATTTCGCCAGGTGATAGACTGGGGTAGCGTTGGAGATCGGCTCAGATTTGGAAAATCTTCGCCGAGGTGGAGAATTGTTGGAAAGAGAGAGTTTACTGATGGGAAGTTGATAAGGTTCGTCGAGGGGTCGTCTAGTGATCGCCGAGGAAGTTGACGACGAAGACGAAGGGAACAACAGCTGGAAATAGCAGCAGCAGCAGAATCAGGCAGGGTCAGTCAACCGGTCCGGTCGACCGACATCCACAGCATGCACAGGGCCTTAGGCGGTCGACCCGGCTGGTCGACCGCAATTCCCTGACTGTAAGACCCGAACTCTCGGTTAAATTCGGTCAACCGGGCGGGTCGACCGAGGTGGAGGTCGGTCAACCGGCCGGGTCGACCGACAGTCGGGTTTGGGCGAAAATCTGCTGCTCCGGAAATTTGGATATTTAAGCCTAATGTTGATTTCTAGGGTTGTATCTTGTAGAAGATCTGCGAAAAAGAAAAGGCTGGAGCTCTCTTGCATTCAAAGAGGCTGCTAGCCATTGTAATCTTCTTCCATAGCAATTAAATCTCTCTCTGATTGCTCCGAGGACGTAGGCGTTGAGGCCGAACCTCGTTAAAATTGATTGTTTGCGTGTGTTCTTTTCTCCGGTGATTATTTGTGCTGTTGGGTGTTCTTTGTGCTTGGAGATTTGTGAGATCCTCTATTGGTTGTTGTCATCGGCGCACAACAGGTAAGAGTTCTCTAATTTCATTCAGTTGATTTATTAGTCTTCTTCCTTTTTTAAGGTTTTTTCAGCAGCATTCCAAGAGAAATCTCACTATGCCTGAAACAATAGAGTAGCTGCAACAGCAAGAAGGGAAGGAAGAGGCACTTGACACCCGAGAAAGAGAAGCATAATTTAAAGAAATATGCATGGGAGAGTAAGAGCTGAACTCTTCACACACTGAGCAATTCCCTTTGCATCATTATTTAATTTAGTCTTATTTTTCATGTTGGCAAATATGTACATTTATTTTGTTAAGAAGTCTGACTTCACGCTTGATGACAAAGATTGATTCTATAAGAGAATAGTCCAACATAAGAAATCAAGTATAATAGCAGAGTGATGAGCACAACTGGGCCATGGAAAGTTACCAACATTGAGGTCACTGTTGTTACCACTTGTTTGACAAGGGTGTTGTCATCTGCAGAAAATCCCTTTTAATACATAGTTTTTTGGTTCCAAAGCTTTAAAAAATGAAAAGGGTTTTGTGGGAACATAATATAGTATGGAGATCTCTATGAAACTCAATAGAATGAGAGTTTGCAACTAATCTAGATAAATACATGAGGGTTTTCTGTACTTCACCATTTCAGCAATATATCAAAACAAAATAACTTTATTAACCCATCAAATGGAATCTTTTTTAATGAGAAACTACTTCTTTTTCTAAGTAAATAGCACCCTTCATGATACGCTTTAACCAGATTCTTTCATTGCATGGCAAACATTACCTTAGAGCACCCGAGAATAACCCCAATAGCACCAACATGGCAACATCGGCTAAATAATTAGCTTCTAAGTTACTCTCACGAAATACCCAGAAAGCCCGAGAGCTGTCAAGATCACCAATCTACTCCTAAACACCATTGATCATCACCTCAGCAAGTCCGATGCTATCACTCTTCTATCAATCAATGAATCAAAATCATAGACTCACCTTCAAGCCATGCACGCTTGTGGTCAAGCTCGTCACTTGTTGTACAGTCTCGTGCTGTTGTGATTTCTACAAGGAGAAAAGCCAAGCCCAGGACTTTCCAACTCTTAGCCGAGAAAACAATGTTAATCTAATAATTATTCTATTAAAGCTCCACGTATAAACTAAAAGCCTCTTTATCAAGCTCAAAAAGAAGGAAAATTTTAGGTATATATGATTCCATCATAAAAGGGATGCCGAAGGTGGCACAATCTCGAGGACGCCGGAGTTGAGGGAGGAGATTTCTCTCCAGCCACCAAGATCTCTTCTTGATCCTTAGAGGAGATGAGAGATTAGGTTATAATAGATAGTTGGAGGTAGAGAAGGAATCCTACCCATGATATATAACAACAAGGGATCCCAGTTCAACTCATCATAAATCTAAACCCTTGATTTATAACACGAGTTCCACACGTGTAGATGAGTCTCACATCTTAATTTAAATACACTTATGGCTAAGTGTAATTGAAAAATGTTTAGACTCAAACCAGGCTTGATGAATTCTTTATTAGATCCAACAACATAGACTCATAGAGACGGGTGTATAATCCAATCAGACTTGTATAGACCCAAATTAATTTAGACTCTAATCCAAATAAATCTAACAATCTCCCACTTGGGTCAAACAAATAAATATAACTTTATGGTACCAAAATTTTAACCGTTAATAAATCACGTTTCACAATAATTTGGTCTATTAAGTATCCTACTACCGAACATGGTGGTCTTTATCTTCTGTATAATCGAGATAGGACCTTCCACATCACAAGTTTCAAAACCCTTAACGATATAGGTCAAATGTGGACGTGTGGCATGAAAATATCCTTTGATCAAATAACAACTGATTTCCACTTTATGACTCTAATGAGTCTAACCTTATGACTCCAATGAGTCTAACTGCTAATTCAACAAACTCAAATGAAAAAAAGTAGACTTTAAGAAAAACAGTTATAATTTTATTTATCAAAATCAACAAATATACATAAAGTGCACTTAGAAATAATGTCTGTTACATGAAATTATCCATTCCCACTAAATCATGATATCATCATGACTAGTCATCCCTATATGAGCAATATGCTCTAAGAAGATTTTAAGTGAAAGTCTTTTAATGAGTTAATTTATAATGTTAAGAATAATACTAACACTATCAACGACACAATGTGATTCTGAATTTTATCATTGAAGACAAGAAACTTGATGTCGATATGATTCGACTTTGCTGAACTCTTGTCACTATTGCAGCAGAGCTCTATAGTTCTTATTGTCACAATGTAGCTGTAATGGCCTCTTGACTAAATTCATCGTCTTCCTGCAATCAGGAAAATGTAACCTGCAGTAGACTTCCTACATCCAACATAATCTAAATATGTGTATCCGACCAGTTGCAATTGATCAGATTTTATATAGTTTTCTGTAGATATCACATTACCTTCTTAACAGTCCTCCAGTGATCAATCCCAAGATTGATCAGTATCTGCCAAGTTTTTCAACAATATATGCTATGTCTGGACGGGTACAAACTTGAGCATAAATCAGACTTTCAACCGCCGATGCATATGAAATGTCTTTCATTTGTTTTTTTGTAGGTCGTTTTTGGACATTAGAGTAGACTCAATTTATCTCCTCTAGAACAATTATTTATATCATATCTATCTAGCACCTTATCGATATAGCTCTTTTGTGATAAACCTAATATTTCACAAGTCCTGTCACGTTGACTCTGGATGCCTATCACAGAAGAAATGTCTCCAAGATCTTTCATCTCAAAATTCTTTTAGAGAAAATTTTTGATCTCAAGTAGAAGAGCCATACCATTACTTGCTAATAGAATATCATCCACATATAACAAAAAAAATATAAGTCTACTCTCTTTAAATTTATGATAAATGCACTGATCAATTACATTCTCCTTAAAATCAAAAACCAGATATTACTTGATCAAATTTCAAATACCATTAAAGGGAGGCTTACTTTAAACCATAAATGAATTTCTTTAATTTCAAACCAAATATTGTAAATCTTTGACTTCAAAACTGTTTGGTTGCACTATATAAATTTCTTCTTCAATGCTACCATTAATTTAGATAATCTTAACATCCATTTGGTGTAACTCTAGGTCAAAGTGGGCTATTAGTGCCATGATTATTCTAAAAGAATCCTTTATGAGACCGGGGAGAACTCTACTTATAGTTAATGCTCTTTGTTTGAGTGAATCTCTTTGCGATAAGATGTGTCTTATACCTTTTGACATTTCCTTTCGAGTCCCGCTTGGTTTTGAAAACCCATTTACAACCAATCAGTTTTTTTTCTTTAGGAAACTCTATTAAATCTCAAATATCATTGTCCTTCATGGATTTTAACTCATTTTTCATGGTATTTGACTACTTAGTGGAGTGAATGCTGAGTTTGGCCTCATTCAAGAATGTGAGGTCATCTTTTAGCCCTATGTCAAACTCATGTTCTTGGAGATAAACTATATAGTTACTTGTAATAGCTTATCTTCTCTCCCTAGTTGATCTCCTAGGCACTTGTGGTTGAGACATTTCAGGTTCTACTTCATCAACAAATCTGCTTCAGGATGAACTATATGTGTACCTTGTAAGGGTACAACTGTATTTTTATGCTGAAGTAGAATAACTACTTCATTATTTGGAACTGTTGTCATGGGTATAACAATCTGTTCTTCTTCAAATATAAAATCTCTATGTATTTGACTCCCACTGTTCTGAATATCCTCAATAAATTTAGCATTATCCGTCTCTATTATGTTCTTAGTGGAAGGACAGTAAAACTTAAAGCGTCTATACCTCTCAGAATATCTTACGAATAAACAGCTAACTGTCCTTCAGTTCATCTTTTTCTTATATATATGGCTAAGCTTCTGCTGGACAACCCCAAACATGTAGATCACTAATACTGATAGATTTTTCAATCCATAACTTATATAGGGTTTTAGTTACTATTTTGTTAGGTACTCTATAAAGAAAGTAGACAACCGTTTTTAAGGCTTCACTCCATAATGACTCTAGTAGAGTAGTGTGAGTTATCATACTTCTAACCATGTCCTTTAGTGTGTGATTTTATCTCTCAGCAACACCATTGTGATGAGATGTCCCTGATATGGTGTACTGAGCTACAATACCACACTCTTTCAGAAAATTGGCTAAAGGTCCTGGACATCTACCTGGTCCGCCATATCTGCCATAGTACTCACCACCACGGTCATATCTAACGGCTTTAATCTTTCTATTCTATTGATTTTCAACTTTAACTTTATAGATTTTAAACATATCCAGTGATTGAGATTTCTCATGAATCAAGATAGGTACCCATAATGAGAGTAATCATCTTAAAAAGTGATGAAGTATCTGTGACCATTCTAGGAAGCTGTAGGGAATGTGCCATAAATGTCTGTATACACCAAATCTAAGACTCCTGAACTCCATCTAGCACAAAACTTTCTAATGTTCCTTTAATTAATGTTCGCTTAGTGCTAAGCTATTCACATATAAAGATTCAGGATATGAAACATGAAGTTTCAATTTATATAGCCGTCAATAAGAATTCTATTACCAACAACTTTAGATTTGAAAAGTAGACTAAGCATTTTATTAGCAAGAGTGACAGTAAACCATATCTGTCTAATAATGAAATAAAAATACGATTCCGCCTAAAAGACGGTACATATAAATTCTCATCCAAATCTAAAACAAAAAATTTAGAATCTAATTTAAGGCTACAAACTCCAACAGTTTTAACTGCAACTTTAGTTTCATCACCCATGTATATGTATCGCTCAGTTGGGCTATGCGTCCTTTGGGTTTGAAAGTTTCGTATTGAATTGCTTATATGAATTATCTATCCACCAAGTATAAAGTAGAACTAAAGCTAAATTAATTCCAGAATAAATATGAATATGAGATATACCCTTCTTAATTAGCCATTTCTAATGCTTTATACAATCCTGCTTGAAGAGGCATACTTTTTTTTGCAGAAGAAGCATGTAATGATCTTACGTTTCTTCTTTTACACTTTTGTCATTGTGGGATTAGCAACTATAGTAGTGTTTATGTTCTTCTCTTTACTTTCACTTTTTTTTTCTTATTAGAAGTATTATCCTAAATGCTAAATGAGCACTTTTAGTCTTTTCTTATTTCAATCTCTTTTCTTTTCAGACACAGTGACTGATGAGCTCAATGGGACTCCACTTTTCCCTTTGAGCATTATAAATAATCTTGAAAAAAAGGTTGTGTAAGAAAAGAGATCAGAATGAAATGTACTAGAATCTCTTCAGAGAGTTTCAATTTCAGTGCCTTTGTTTAAAAATAAGATTGAACATTTTCATAATATACTCCCTTATATTTTCTTTGCCATTGTAGCGCATACTTATCAACTTGTTAAGACGCTTGCTGGACTCAACTTTGTCCGGTTTAATAAATCGGTCAGTCATTTCAGCTGGAAAACTCTTAGTACTGACTTTATCAGGTATAGACCACTAATAGTTATTAGGAATATTGTGATTTATGATCATTAGACATATCATGTAAGATCTTTATCACTTATCATAATTGATCTTTTTTTAACTGAAATTTTATTTGTGATGATAGGGGTCCATCAGTCCTTAAGGTGTAGTTTAGGTCCATGAATCAAAGAACGATCTTTTACGGGTTTTATCACTTCTTAAAGTTTGTACCATTCAATTTAGACTACATAAGCGCTCAATTTCTCATCAATTTAACATAAATATTGCATTTAATAAAATTCTATTGTAATGCCATAAAAATTGAATTTCAGAAAATGCAATCAGTGTCTGATCAATAGAGCTGTCAGTCAAACTTTCAGCACAAGTTGTGTCTCTTTATGCCAACACTATACTGGCCAATATAAATACCCTAAAGTTTAGGTCCTATATAAGAGAACAACCTTCCTTTGGGCTGACTGTCCCTTTATAGAATTGGTCCCAAAAATTAAACTTATCTATATTAACCATATAATGTGTGTAATGGCCTGGCTATAATCAACTTTCCTTTGAGCCGATTGTCACATGCATGAGCTACACAAATTTACGCATTTTTATTCTTTTTCTGCCGTCGGACTAATTGATGAGGGTAATGCAATATGGGCCTATAGTGTGGCAAACTTCCTTAGGGTCGATTATCACATACTAAGGTTCTCCCACTTACATTATCCATATCAAGTATCTGACGTCGTACATAATTCGGCTAAATAATAGTCTTTCTTTGAGCCGACTATTATCCGCATGAAATATATACGCAATTAAATAAGCTCTTTTATAAATTCTTTAACTTGAATATGTGTATATCTTTATCTGTGTGTTATCAACTGTAGTACACATTAATATTCATCATGCTAAAATAATATAAGTAATATAATAAATATTGATGAAGCGAAAGCATGTAAGAATACATATAACCATGGTAAACATACATTTCAATGCCTATTTTATATCAACTAGGTATTGTTTTGTCATGTATAGTATCTGTAATACTGTAGTGCTCATCAAGAGCTTCGAAACGGCTATTTACACGTCCAAAACAGAGGTCAGATGAGCCCGCACGGCTAATTGAAGTTTCTATTTACAAAATGGATCTGCAGTGCTTACGGGTCTGGATCTGATCCGACCCGCAATGATTAAGTTATGGGTTTCTTTAACGGATATTGTTTAATAAACTGAATAAAACTCGATTAGCTTAATTTGAGATTAATTGAGATTAAGTCTTTTTATTTGATTAGAATTTAATCATAATTTTTCTTAACAGACTAGAATTCTATCTTAACAAAAAAACAAAATCAATCTCAACAATCCCAATTAAATTTAGTATGAGATTAATTAGGATTAGATTTCTTTATTAGATTAAAAATTCTATCCCTAAATTTTCTAATCCTAGTTAATCTCATAATCCCACTGAATTAGAAAAAAACAAAAAACAGTTAAGCTTTTTTTTGTTGCCGTGGCTGTGCGCGTGCTGGGGCATGCACCATGCATGCACGCATGCAAAAAAATCAAGGCCTGCATGAAAAAATCAAGCATGCATGCGGCGCTGCATGAACTTTTTTTTTTTTTAATAATTTCCAAAAAATATCTGAAATCATAACACGTAGAAAAATTCCAAAAATATATATACATAATTTGATTTAATCATTTCAATTTAATTCAATTATTTGAGATACAAAAAATAATTCTTTATTGAATTAATAAAAAGATCGACTCTAATTTTAATAGACCGAGATCAAAAAATTTTTAGATCCCGATGATCTGATAAAGAGGAGGCTCTGATACCAATTATTGTATCTAATAATTATTCCATTAAAGATCCACGCGTAAACTAAAAGCCTCTTTATTAAGATCAAAGGGAAAGAGAATTTTAGGCATACCTGATTCCATCACGAAAGTGATGGTTGCAGGATGATGCCGGAATTGAGGGAGGGGATTCTTCTCTCTAGGCATCAAGTTCTCTTCTTAATCCTTAGAAGAGATGAGAGGCCTCCAAGAAAGAGATTAGGTCATAATAGATAGCATCAAGGAATTCTAGTTCAACTCATCATCTAGACTCTTGATTGATAATACGACTTCCACACGTATAGATGAGTCCCACATTTTAATTTAAATACACTCATGGCTAAGTGTAATTGAAACGTGTCTACACCCAAACCATTATGCTTGATCAATTCTTTATTGGGTCCAACAATATAGGCTTATAAAGACAGGTGTATAAATCTAGTTAGACTTGTACAGGCCGAAATTAATTTAGACTCTAATCCAAATAAGTCTAACAAACAACACCACAAGCATTGCGGTATAACATAAAAGAACCAACAGAAAAGTCATTCTTTACGGAGCCCTCAAATTTTACCTCAACTTCAGTCAGTTATGGGGGCACGAGAATTGACGGTAGAGAAAGACCATCCAAAAAAATTGTATTGTTGGGTCCATGTTGTTGGACTTAAATCAACAAGATTTTTACTTAGAACCTGCTATGCAAATTTTTTGTTGCATATCCTGCTCTATTGCAAAAACTATAATCCACTTGATAATCATAGAGCAGAAAACAGTTGAATTCATATCCAAGAAAATCCAAGCTAACGAAAGTTTCCAATTCTGAAGAAAGCCAGTTGTAGAACTATCAATTTATCCTCTCCTAAAACTACAATCAGATTACCTGCTTACAAGTTTTGAGTAATAAAAGGGTATTGAGCTTACGAGGATCTAAAAATATTCTGCAAGAGTGAGAACAGCGAGGAAGGAGAACAGTCTCTTTTCTTATTGCAATTTTATAAAAATGCACTAAAGACACTGCTTGGTTAATTAATCCTGGAAAGATCACAACAGTGTACCTAATTCTGATCAAAGCTTTATGTATTTAAAGGAGGGACAGTACTAAAGAGTAATTGTATAAGAACTAGATGGAAATGTTAATTTTCTTGGTCAACTTTTCTGATGAGAAATCTCATCAGAAGATGGTGAGATGTCCATTTCTCATCTTCGTAACTTATGTACTAATCAACTGGTTGGTCCCCAAAACAAAACAAAAAAAAAGTCAAATGCACAGTGAATAGATTAATTTCACAAAAGTGTGCGCGTGCGCGTGCACAAGGAGCACAAAGCGTTTCCTGCAAATGTATCAGAAACAAATTAATGACTTGAAATCATCCTGAAAGATACGAAGAGGTGGACTAGTCTGAGAGAACAACGGAGACAAAACGTGATTACAAATTTCTAACACAAGCTGAAGCCTAACAACCCCTAATTGTTCTTTATATATTGGTGGCACCAGATAAATAAAGAGATGAGGAAGACTTATTTGTACAAAGACAAGATACCATTAGCTATGGTTCTTGGTTGTATATAAATATACACATATTGGTCACATGTTTACACTGATTTAGGAGATACAATAGGAAAACATTGACTGATAAAAAGAATAGAAAAATATTAGCTGAGAAAAAGAATGAGAAACACATGGTGCATGAATCCTATGAGTCCCATGTGTTCCTATAATCATGGAGAGATTTTAGGATCTGGTTGATTTCATGAGGGGTGTCTTTTACATGGATCACGTGTTATCATTGATATCTCTAACACCCCCGCAAGCGAAGTGGGTTCGAAAGAACTGAAAGCTTATTCTTCTGCATAGAAAATCTGAATGAGCTCAAAGGCTTAGTAAGGTTGTCTGCTAGTTGGTCTGTAGTGCTGACAAACCGAACATCCATGACTCTATTGGCGACATAATCCATCACAAAATGAATGTCGATCTCAACATGTTTGGAGCGGGAGTGACGAATAGGATTGATCGAGAGATATGTTGCACCGAGGTTGTCACAGAGAACTATTGGGGGAGATTGCGGAACTCCAAGCTTACGAAGTAATGACTGCAACCAAACGACCTCGGCTGCAGCATTGGCCACGCCCCTATACTTTACCTCAGTGCTAGATCGTACCACAGTGCACTGCTTATTCGAGCTCCAAGAAATGAGATTTGTACTAAGAAAGACACAGTAGCCACTGGTAGATTTCCGATCATCGATCGACCCTGCCCAATCTGCATCGGTGTAAGCAGTAGGCTGTACGGAAGAATGATGAGAGAGAAAAATGCCATGTTGAATGGTAGATTTGAGGTAACGGAGGATCCGTTTTACAGCGCTCCAATGCTCATCGGTTGGATCTTGTATGAACTGAGCGACCTTGTTCACCGAGAAGGCAATATCGGGTCTGGTAAAGCTTAAGTATTGTAGAGTCCAAATAGTACTTTGATAGACAAAAGGGTCAGAGAGAGACTTGCCAACAATCTTGGATAGCTTACAGGAAGTGGTCATAGGCGAGCTGACAGGCTTGACACCATCCATCTTGAGTCGGAGAAGTAAATCACGGATGCACTTTTGTTGAGAGAGAAATAGAACTGAGGGTGTACGATGACACTCCACGCCCAAGAAATAGTGCAGTGGGCCGAGGTCTTTTAATGAGAACTCCCGGCCTAGTTCTTGAATAAGACGAGTGACAGCCCATGAGTCATTGCCTGTGATGATGGTGTCATCCACATAGATAAGAACCAGAAGAAGATCTGTCCCGACCCGTCGTAGGAAGAGAGGCGTGTCGGACTTGGAGCCCACACAGCCCAATGTGACTAGATAACTGGTGAGGCGAGAAAACCAGGCCCGTCGAGCCTGTTTGAGGCTATAGGTACTGCAGTGAAGCTTGCATACATGATTGGGATTAGCGGGATTGATGAACCCCAAAGGTTGTTCCATGTAAACCGTCTCAGTAAGAAAACCCTGCAAAAATGCATTATTCACATTCAACTGTCGAATAGACCATCCCTTAGAGACGGCTAGACTGCACACGGTACGGACAGTAGTCGGTTTGATGACCGGACTGAATGTCTCACCATAGTCTAATCCTGGTTGTTGATGAAAACCCTTGGTCACCAGGCGGGCTTTATACCTGTCAACAGAACCATCATATTTATGTTTTAACTTGAAAACCCATTTACAACCAACCAGATTCATGGAAGGGTGGTATGGCACAAGGGACCAGGTTTTATTCTTAAGCAAGGCATTCATCTCAATGTCCATTGCCTGGCGCCATTTGGGATCTTTAGAAGCTTGCGTGAAACATGTGGGTTTGACAGGAGTGGTGGCCAAGTCAGCCATGAGACAGGTAGGAATGGGATACCGACTAGACTTTTGGTGTTCTGGTGTTATCTTGTGTTCTGGTGACCATATGGTGGGTCCTGATAAGAGGGGGACTGGGAGAGCCTGAGGATGAGGACGAGGAGAAAGACTCATCGATGGGTGCTGGTGGAGGTGGTAGAGAAGGAGTATGTGATGGAGGTGGTAGTGGAGGAGGAGAAGAGTCAATGGTGGGGCCCACATGAGAAGAGGGGACTGGAACAATGGAAGGTAACAGAGGCATGGAGATGGGGATCGGTGGTGAAGGCGTGGGAGTAGGGGGAGAGAGGGAGGGCAGAGGAGAATGGAAAGGAAAGGAAGATTCGTAGAACACAACATCCCGAGAGATGTAAATACGACCAGAGGGGACATGCAAATATTGATAACTTTTATGCGAAGCCGAGTAACCTAAGAAGACACATTGACTGGACCGAAAATTAAACTTATGAGTTTGGTATGGACGCAGATGAGGGTAGCAAGCACAACCAAAAAATCGCAAGGAAACATAGTCAGGTGCTTTATGAAATAATTTCTGGTAGGGAGACAGATTATGGAAGACGAGGGTGGGCATTCTATTGATGAGAAATGAGGCAGTTTGAAAAGCATAAGGCCAGTAATGAAATGGAACATTTGACTGAGCCAGAAGAGTAAGGCCGGTCTCGACAAGATGGCGGTATTTTCTTTCTGCGATGCCGTTTTGGGCACTAGTGTATGGACGGATAAACGATGAGCGATACCCTGAGAAGACAAGTAAGGTTTAAATTTGATGAACTCGCCACCACCATCAGTTTGGAGTGCTTTAATTGAACGCCAAAAAAAAATTTCCACATGAATTTTGAACTCAAGAAAAATGGAGAAAGCATCACTTTTATTTATTAAAGGATAAAGCCAAAAATACTTACTGTAGTGATCTACAAAGCTAATATAATAGCGATGACCACTTACAGCGGACACAGGAGACGGACCCATAGATCGGAGTGAATAAGCTCTAAAGGAGCACTAGCAATCGTGGAAGATGACGAAAAAGAAAGACGGTGACTTTTTCCTTCCTGACAGGGGATGCAGAGAGGGGTACCAGCACGGTCAGGGAGGAAAGGAAGTTGATGCTGAGATAAAACACTGAAGACAACTCTGGTGGAAGGATGACCTAGGTGCTCATGCCAGAGGGAGGAAGATGCACGCTCTCACCAAGAAGAGCCTGGGGAGAGGCAGTGAAGTTATGATTTCCCAGGGAGAAGACATATAGACTATTAATTGGTCACTAATATTGCACATTTAATATCATATTCTCCTACTTATTTTAGAATAAACTCTGCATGTTCCTAATTAAATGTTTAATTTATTTGCAGGCCCATTCCTAAAGGAAAGTGAAGAGAAATGAGCTCAAAAGCCCACCAAATTCTGACTTAATTCAGAATAAATTCAAAATAAAGAAATCAGGGCAAAATCTTGGCATATCAAGAGGTTGAGAAGAATCCTCCCAGAATCGATCGGTTAAAGTCAAGAATCAAAGGCCATTTCGTCAAAATCACGGACTTAAATGAGAAATCTAACTGAAGATAAACCCAGAACGCGGACCCGGAAGCTCCACCAACAGGGTGTGGCCACCTGGCCACACCCTGGCCGCGAAAACGCGGCTAGAGCCGCGTTTCCGCGGCTCTGTTGGGGAGTTAGGGGGAGCGTTTGCTCCCCCTATCTTCATACTCTCCTGTAGGTTGGGTTTTTGCCTATAAAAGGGTAGGATTTGCACTGAAAATAGGACGACCATGCAGAGATAGGATTTAGTCTAGTTTTTCATTTTTTTAGTATAGGTTTTTGTTTTTCTTTTCATGTAATTTTTAGTTTTAATTTATGTAATTCAGAGGAGATCAGACTTTCATAGAAGAACGAGAACGAAGCTTGTGCTGAGAGTGACACAGGTGTAAGGTTTCTTTCTTTTCTTTTATTTTTCTTTCTTTTCTTTTATTGTTATGAAATCGAATCTGTATTTTCTTTTTGTATGTACTTCGTTTAGTGTTCTTCTTCTTCTTCTTTTCTACTTCACTCTTCTTTTGGTACAATTGTCTTCCAAGTGAGTCTACAAGCATCGAAAGAGCCTTGCCTTTGCGAGTGCCACCGATAGCTCATAACGATGGATTTGAGTCTCTCTGTATCATTTCATGCTTGTTTTGTCTTGATGATGTAATGTGGAAGAGACAATAATCATCTCTTATGGGCTATGCGCTAATTGCCTCCACTTCAAGGTAACATCGTCGCCAAAGATTCAAGGTAAGCTTTTGGTCAAAAGAAAGTAAGTAATTATTTTTAGTTCTTCTTTCTTTTCTTATAACTTTTAGTTTAGATCATCAACACGACATCTTCCATATCTCTTTCACTCTTTCATTTTCTTTGTACATAGTAATTTTCTGATTTTCTCCATCTTCTCATCTATCGCTTTCTTTTTAACTTTAACCTAACTCTCTTTTTTCATTTTCATTTCTTAAAACAAAGAAGAACCTTCGTTTATCTTCACAAAGATTTCAATACAAACCTTGAACGCTTCTATCGCTAACCCTCCTTGTGGATCACGACCCGCATAGCCACTTGCTATTGCGGTAGAATTGAGTAACTTGCACATCTCTATTTTAAAGTTCTGAAATACTGTATTTTTGTGCAGGTTCAAGCTCAATCAAATTTTGGCGCCGTTGCCGGGGAGGGTAATGATTTTTATTGACTTTTTGAAACTAAAACGAATTTTTCTTCTCTGTTGCAGGTTACAAGTCAAAGAAAACAGGAAAGAAGACTTGCAGTAACATATAAGTGGTCTTGGGCCTCTGCTCTAGAAAGCAAAGACCAAGTACCCTCTGAATTGCCGCGTTTGCTCGGCGCTGGCCGCGGCTCCGCGACAAGGAAGAGTTCACTACTGACTGTTTTTTTTGCAGGGCTGCTTGCTTTACAAAAATTAGAGTTTCTGCAAACTTTATTTATTGTATGCTATCATCAGGAACCTGCTAATAAACCAACAGTAAAATACTTGTTGAAAAAGTTAAAAAATTGATTAGACGTTTACATTTTAGGCACGTGTCTTTTCAATTCATTTACTTTACTGTTGAAGAGTGCTGGAGTAAGGTACGTTCGCATTGCATTTAGAATAGGACTCATCTCTTGGTTAATTTACATCGCTTTGAGTGAATCTTGTTTGCATATCTTGTACACTTGCACAAACTAATCTTAAGAGCACCACCCAATAATAAGATAAGGTGGGATTTAATCACCCTTCCTTGGCCCAAAAATCAGATTCCAAGCACTCACTAACCCGAGCCTAACAAAAAATGAGTAGACGTTGGCCCTAGGGACATCTCAGACTCAATTAGGAGATTATCCTAAGGGGAAAGGTATTAGAATTTAACTCCTGCCAAATCAGTGTCTAGGAAAGGGATTAAGGGCCGAAAGCCCGAAGATTGGTGGTTATTTAATTAAGAAACGTTTTTGACGGATAACCTCCCACCAATCTTGCCCTGACTTGGCTGATTAGCTTGTGGTCAAAATCTGCATTATACCTCCCGTGGACAGTCTAACCAGTTAGGAGTCGCCTAGGTCATAGGACTACCCTAACTTAGGTTAGAAAATTTTCTTTTTTGTTTGCTTATTTGTTTGTTTTTTTGCTTGTTATTTATTGTGTGATATGGCTTATAACAACAATTTTTCCAATTTTAATAGTAATCCATATTATACACCGACTTCTTTTTCGGATATTACCAACCCGGCATATCATAACTTTAACCAACCTAGTGTGCCGGATTAGTCATATCCGAATCAATATAACCCATGTCCCCAATCTTATAACCATAATTTCCATGATAATTTCAACTCTTCACAGAGTCAGTGGGATTCACCTCCCCCGAGTCCAATTTTCAACCAACTTGTCCTCCTTATCCACCTAGTCCACAATATTTTCAAGATTCATACTCAGTTCCACCAGTCCAAAATAGAAAACCATCAATTTTGAAAATGAGTATGTGTGAGTCCAAACAAAAATCACAAAATCTGATGGACTCACAATTTCACCACCAATTCCAAGACAACACTTCATCTTTTCAACAAAACGATGAAGCAATCAACTATGAAAAGATGCTTGAAGCCATGACTCAGGCTCAAAACGCTCGTAAGCGTGACATAGATATGATGGTCCAATCTGAAATCACCTAGAGGGGGGTGAATAGGTGATAGAGCTAATCTAGAAACTAAATGCGGAAGCTAAAACAAATTTGCAACTACACTTAGTACAACCAACGAGTGTAGCCGAATTCCCCGTGAAGGGCTCTGAACTAACTCCTCTTGATTCCTCTGAATAAGAGTTGAGGTGCTATATGAAGCTCTCATGATTAAGTACAAGTGAGGCACACAAACACAAGCTAAGCATATAAAGATGATAAGCAATATGAAATAATGCAAGGCACAACACAAGCAAATATGATATGAATGATATGAATGATGCACAACACAAATAAAGAGAGAGGGTTAAGAGATAATGGATCAAACGCAAACGCAAAGATATGTTCCGAGGTTCGAGCCCCTAGCTCTAGTCCCTGCCTTCACCGAGAAGGATTCTAATCCACTAGGAGTACCGAACTCCTCTCTCAACCAATACAATGCCACCGAGGCAATGCAAACACCACCTAACACAAGAGGGGTAGGCCCTTAGCCAAACAACCAATCACCTCAACACTTGAGGGATACAAATCCAACTCCACCTCATACAAGAGGGAGTAAACCACAACCTCAACCTCTACCAAAGAGGGAGCACCCCACAATCCAAATCAACCTCTACCAAAGAGGGATATCCAACAAAGAAGGGGTTTACAACAAGTGATCACAAAAGACCACAAACACAATCTTTTTCCACAAAACAAGTGATCCTATAGAGAGGATAGAATGATAGATCAAGTGTGGAAATCAAGGTGTTTTTGGAAATCAAATAACAAAGAAAACTACTTGGGAAATATCTTGTAAATGATAGAAATGAAAATCTAAAATAATATCCCAAAAACCTAGTTTTCTTTGATTTTTCCAAAACCCTTGAAAACAAAACAAAGAATAGCAATTTGATTCAAAAACTTTTTGTTTAAAACACCAGAAGAGATCTGGAATTTTTGGCTCTAAAAATCTTAACCAAAAACTCAAAGCAATGGGGTATTTATAGCCCCACAACAAAACTAGCCGTTAGGCTGAATTCTCAGCCTGAGACGGCTGGCGGCCGACCGCCCGATCGACCGCCAACGGTCACAAATATGACCGTTGGAGGAACCTGGTCGACTGTCCGGTCGACCGCCCAAAAACAGAGAGCAAAGCTCTCTGGCCGGTCGATCGACCGGTCGACCGAGCCTGTTCCTGGCCAACGTGCATAGGTCTGTGCACGCTAGTCGACCGATCGGTCGACCGACTCTGGAATCCGGTCGACCGGCACGGCCTGGCAGGCTGGGTTTTGGGTCAGAAAAACTGGTTTAAAAATAATCTAATAAATTCCATAAATTTTCTAAAATTCCACAAAAATAGTTTTATCATTTATATTAAAATACAAACATGTGATAAAAATTTCAAGACAAATATCAAACATTTTGAAACATTTTTGTGTCTTACAAATATTGTCAAAAACCAAAAACTGTATTTTACCAAACTTGGATTTTTCAATAGGAAATCTGATTTTTCCTAAAACTCATGAATAAACATATCAAAATAAGTTTTTCTAAGATATGAAGCATGTATGTATATAGAACACATCTAATATACATAAAACCTTTTAAACTTGTTTTGATCTAAACTATTCATGAAAACCAATATCCATAAAACGTAAAACGTGTGTGTTGTGAACTTGAGCATATCACACTATTTAATCTTTACAAATGGATCTAAAACACAAACTAAACTAGGATACCTAAGTCTTCTTGACGATCTTCCATCTTCAAGTCGACTCGATCCAAAACTTCGTGATCCACCGAGCTTGACTCCAACGAGTGCTATGTTTGATCTTGATGCTCGGGCTCTGGAATCACCATGTGAAAGCTTCTAAACCATCTTGTTGAAGCAATCACCAAATAATATCTTGATTAATGATCTGAAACTAAACATCACAAGATTATTAGTAAACATAACTATATGAGTTAATCATCATCAAAACTAGAGTGGAAGGCCTCTGAGCCAACAATCTCTCCCTTTTGATGATGACAAAACTCATGGAGTTATATATGCATGGATTAAAGTTAAGCTTCAAAGAAGCTCCCCCTTAACTCATGCATACCAATAAATCAAAAAGATATGGCAATAAAGCACATAAACATGAATGCAAGTACATGCATAAATAAAACAAATCTTCAAAACATGCTCTTGATATCAATTAAATAAAACAAATAAATTGTCAAAACATGCTCTGATCCCAATTGAAATTGAAAATAAATTGTCAAGGCATGCTCTTGATACCAATTAATCAATACAAACAATTAATCAATACAAACAATGCTATCAAATTTTTTAATAAACAAAAACATGCATATAAACTCAAATACCTCTCCTCCTTTTTGTCAATCATCAACAAGGGGTCAAAGTAAAAACAAATCAATAAATTCTTCTCCCCCTTTTTGTTTGAAACAAAGAATCAACAAAGGGGTTAAAAGCAATAAAATAATGTTCTCCCCTTTTTGTCTAAAACAAAAAAAATGATGTAAGTAAGGGGTGACAATCAATTAAGATACCAATTTAAAAATATGTCAAACTAGCATCCTGATACCAATTGAAAGTGAACATATAAACCAATGAAAGTAAATAAGACATTGATACCAATTTTTGAGAAAAACACATAAAAATCTTGATACCAATTGAAAACATTCAAATAAACATATTGATATCAATAAAGAGTATCATTCTTTTTAAGCAAATGATACCAAATGAAATTATAATATTCTACAAATTTTTTTAAATCATTTTCTATCATAAAGTAAGGGAGTGAAAATCTAGGGTAAACAAAATACCAATTGAAAGATAAAATATGAGTTTTCTCCCCCTTTATGAAATACCAATTGAAATTATGCAAAAGCTTGTTTAAGATACCAATTGAAAACTAATCAACTGAAACATGATATTCATTAAAACTCAAGCTTAGCATAAACCGAATTTGTGCTCAATAATATAGAGATATAGTAAGCACAAATAAAACATGTATATGTATGAAAAGTTAGATACCTATCGAAATTGATACTATTTGAAATGTAAGCATACAAACATAAAAACAATATATATGAGTATACAAAAATGTCAATATTGATACCAACTGAAAAAAATCCAATGATACCAATTGAAACAACAATAATATCAAGTGTATATCTCATATCCTATCCTCCCAACACATACTTATGTTTAAACTGATTTTCAATACAAAGCATACATAGGCAAGGTCTCCCATCCAACCGCCCTTTGAAGGTAGGGGTTTTCAAAAATAGGTTTAAAAAACATTGTATGTATGAAAACTCTACCATAACGAAGAATATCGCAACTAGTTAAATGGAAAAACTTGTAAACTAGTACGAAATCCTTCAAGTAAGGAATAAAACAAATATATATTTCATGAAAAACATGTAAATCACATAGTCACTAAACACTCAATAGTCCATAAAGCCCATATCATACTCATGAAAACATAATCATGAGAAACATTTAAATGAAGTGAGTGCATAAGTGTTATGTGAATCACATAAACATGAAATTAGGCAATTAAGCTCAATATTCCTTAAATATGAAAATCATCAAAACTATTTCTTCAAGGCATATGTATGTCTAGTACAAACTAAAATATACATACATATCCAAAACATAATGAGTCCACAAATGTATATGCATGAAGGCACGTGGCTCAAAAAGATGTATATGTATACCCTATAGTTTGGACAAGATGGACATATACATGAAGTGAAACATAAACACATAAAAAATGGATAAAATATGAATACAAGTCAAATGCATGAATCATCAAAACTAGACCATACTATCACATCTAATGGGTACAAATAAGCGTTCAGTACAAACATATAAAGATCTATTTGTGGCCCACTCTATGTACAAGTATAGATCCTAATCTTAATGAAAACTAACATTTAAACATATATTCAAATCATGAAGCATAAAAACAAAAGTCATAAACATCTATATGATCATTATGAATATGCATGTGCATTAGATCTAGGACATACATATTTGTTAAAAACAAAGTGAGAACACATATATATAGATCCATATTAAACATGGGTGTCTCAAATAACTAAACATGTATATCACTATCTAATAAACATGGCATAGCATAATGAACAATAAACAAGACATGCTATAAAACAAAGATATGAAAAGCATGCAAATAATAAACGGGAGTTAGAGATCGATACCAAAACCGATGAAGACACCTCTCTAGTTCTCCAAACCAAGGTGGTCCTCCCACCAAACATCCCTTGAAAGTGTTGCATCCACATAATACTCATGAAGCTCGGAATGCATCCACTCAAAGGTACCTCAACTCTCACGTCATGCGAGAGCCCACACCTACATCAAATACAATAGGAGTGGTTTTTGGTACCCATACTCTTTTGGGTGCATGGGGGTAGTATCTTTTCTAACCCAAACAAGTTTATTTGCTAAATTTTCATCATGTATTCTATCATAGCAAAATCTAGCAAGGTGGCCCTTACGTCCACAATGTGTACAAGTGTACACATGAGCATACATGTGATGGTGGTGACCGTGAGAAGCATGTGCATGCCGTGAAGGGTCTGCATGCATAGATAGAACTTGTTTCTTTCGAAACAAAGATTCCAAACGTGTATGACTCACAACACAATGGCTCAAAGTGGAGCCCAAACAATCTACACTCTTCTTAAGCATGGATATATCATTTTCAATTAAAGAAGAAGTGTGGCATGCAATAGGTGATGTGTGTGATACTACACTAGCATGGCAAACATGTGAATCAATTTTATTTTGCAAAAATTCATTTTTCTTTAAACAAATTTCTAAATCATTTGAAATAGAAATTATTTTGTTTTTCAAAGAACCATTCTCTTTTAAAACAAAATCAACTTTTGAAGACAATTTTTCATTTTTCTTCAAAATAATTTCACAATCATTTTTAGATTTTAAAAGTTCATTTTCTTTTAGGCCAAGATCAAGTCTAGATTTTAATGAATCTCTTTCATTAGAAATCTCCACTTTATCTTGCAAAACCAAATCAAGTCTTGAACATAAATCCTTATTTTCTTTATTAAGTTCAAAACTCTTCTTTTTTAAAAGATTATATTTTTCCAATAATTTTTCACATACAATGGATAGTTCTTCATTTAAGGCATTATGATCCACATAATCATCACAAGAAGAACTAGCATCATTACAATCTAATTGAGATTCCGAGTGTACCTCAAGGGAGTCATTTCCTTAGACCATGAAGCATTGTGACTCGGATTCTCCACTAGATTCCTCCGGTTGGATTGGCAATTGAAGCTTGGAGGTGGAGGTGGTCAACTTGTTCCACACTACAAAAGCTGAATCAAGGTTAGAAACAAGCATAAGATAATCTTTGTTAAGCGTGCTCCTAATAGCCTCAAGGGCTTGTGCATTGGCCCCTATATGATTGCTATTACCAAGATAGCATTTCTTTGTAGCGGCAAGGAAAACATGCAAGCCTAGGGTTTTCAAATACATGGACATCCTAAATTTTCATGTGTCAATGTTGGAAACATCAAACATGGAAGGTGACAAGCAATCCATGAGTGTGTGCAAACAAATATACGTGCAAATGCAAATGATAGATTAGCAAACCAAGATCTCACTCCTAGGTTGTTAAACCAAATATCAGGAGCGTAGGCTCTGATACCAATTGAAATCACCTAGAGGGGGCGTGAATAGATGATAGTGCTAATCTAGAAACTAAATGCGGAAGCTAAAATAAATTTACAACTACACTTAGTACAACCAACGAGTGTAGCCGAATTCCCCGTGAAGGGCTCTGAACTAACTCCTCTTGATTCCTCTGAATAAGAGTTGAGGTGCTATATGAAGCTCTCATGGTTAAGCACAAGTGAGGCATACAAACACAAGCCAAGCATATAAAGATAAGCAATATGAAATAATGCAAGGCACAACACAAGCAAATATGATATGAATGATATGAATGATGCACAACACAAATAAAGAGTGAGGCTTAAGAGACAATGGATCAAACGCAAACACAAAGATATGTTCTGAGGTTCGAGCCCCTAGCTCTACGTCCCCGCCTTCACCGAGAAGGATTTCTAATCCATTAGGAGTACCGAACTCCTCTCTCAACCAATACAATGCCACCGAGGCAATACAAACACCACCTCACACAAGAGGGGTAGGCCCTTAGCCAAACAACCAATCACCTCAACACTTGAGGGATTCAAATCCAACTCCACCTCACACAAGAGGGAGTAAACCACAACCTAAACCTCTACCAAAGAGGGAGCACCCCACAATCCAAATCAACCTCTACCAAAGAGGGATATCCAACAAAGAAGGGGTTTACAACAAGTGATCACAAAAGACCACAAACACAATCTTTTTCCACAAAACAAGTGATCCTATAGAGAGGATAGAATGATAGCTCAAGTGTGAAAAATCAAGGTGTTTTTGGAAATCAAATAACAAAGAAAAACTATTTGGGAAATATCTTATAAATGATAGAAATGAAAATCCAAAACAATATCCCAAAAACCTAGTTTTCTTTGATTTTTCCAAAACTCTTGAAAACAAAACAAAGAATAGCAATTTGATTCAAAAACTTTTTGTTTAAAACACTAGAAGAGATCTAGAATTTTTGGCTCTAAAAATCTTAACCAAAAACTCAAAGCAATAGGGTATTTATAGCCCCACAACAAAACTAGCCGTTAGGCTGAATTCTCAGCCTGAGACGGCTGGCGGTCGACCGCCAACGGTCATAAATATGACCGTTGGAGGAACCCGGTCGACCATCCGGTCGACCGCCCAAAACAGAGAGCAAAGCTCTCTGGCCGGTCGACCGACCGGTCGACCAAGCCCTGTGCCTGGCCAACGTGCACAGGTCTGTGAACGTCTGGAATCCGGTCGACCGGCACGGTCGACCGCCAGAGCCTGGCAGGCTGGGTTTTGGGTCAGAAAAACTGGTTTAAAAATATTCTAATAAATCCCATAAATCTTCTAAAATTTCACAAAAATAGTTTTATCATTTTATATTGAAATACAAACATGTGATAAAATTTTCAAGACAAATATCAAACATTTTGAAACATTTTTGTGTCTTACAAATATTGTCAAAAACCAAAAACTGTATTTTACCAAACTTGGATTTTTCAATAGAAAATCTGATTTTTCTTAAAACTCATGAATAGACATATCAAAATATGTTTGTCTAAGATATGAAGCATGTATGTATATAGAACACATCTAATATACATAAAAACCATTTAAACTTGTTTTGATCTAAACTATTCATGAAAACCAATATCTATAAAACGTAAAACGTGTGTGTTGTGAACTTGAGCATATCACACTATCTAATCTTTACAAATGGATCTAAAATACAAACTAAACTAGGATACCTAAGTCTTCTTGACGATCTTCCATCCTCAAGTCAACTCGATCCAAAACTTCGTGATCCACCGAGCTTGACTCCAACGAGTGCTATGTTTGATCTTGATGCTCGGGCTCTGGAATCACCATGTGAAAGCTTCTAAATCATCTTGTTGAAGCAATCACCAACTAATATCTTAATTAATGATCTAAAATTAAACAACACAAGATTATTAGTAAACATAACTACATGAGTTAATCATCATCAAAACTAGAGTGGAAGGCCTCTGGGCCAACACAATCTCTACATTCTCACCGTTTGACCAGTTCTGATGTTGCTAACCATTCTGTTAGAGCCGAAGAGTCATGTTATTTGGAAATCAAGTTTCCATTTTAGAACAATCATTTGAACTTGCCCAAACTCCAAATTTTGAAAATGATATTGACAGTTTGGCAAGTTATTCCTTTCCTGAAATAGAACTTGAGAATGATTATGATCATGAACCTCAACTTAGTGATTCAATTCTACTTCCTGATTCAATTATGACTCCGGTGTCTTCACCTGATTTCAATCTTTTTTCCGAGTCAACATTGGATCATGTGCCAATTCATAATGAAATTGAATCGCCTATCTTTAATGATCATCATGTTGAACTTGACCAATTTTATAATTTTGAAAATCCCATTGATAAATTGACAAGTTCTCATTTTTATGACATTGAACTCCATGAGAAATGTGACCTAGATTCTCAAATCTGTGATCCAGTTCAAATTCCCGAATCAATATTGACTCCTGTTTTGTTACCGGACTTGAGTAATATTTTAGAGTCAGTTTTGATTCCCACACCTATCATTCTTGAACTTGAATCACCAATATTAAGTCACATTCCATTGTTGGAAAATAAATGTGGACTTGAGTTTCAACTTCTTGACTTGGACCCACTTCCTGAACCAATTTCGACTCATGAACCTTTACTTGACTTAAGTCACCTTCCTGAGTCGGTATTAGTTCCTGTACTTCCTGAGTCCAAGTCAATCATTCTATCTTTTCATAATCCATTTTGGGACAAGGCGGTTGACAAATTTGACTCCGAAATTAATTATAAAATTTGGAAATTAGATGGGGTTAAACTTTTAATAAAAATCCTTCATGGATACATTATTTAATGGGTTATATTAGAGAAATTTCTGGTGGGTTCTTCCGAACTCCACGAAAAGTTGATTGGGCCGCATTTCGTAGACCAATCAGACCACCACCGGAACCACCACCTTAAGGTAACATTTTTTTTCCCTTTCTTCTTTTTCATGCATCTATGCATTAATTCATACATTGAGGACAATTCATGAGATAGGTGTGGGGGAGGGTCTAACATAACTTAGGTTTTTTCTTTTTATTAAAAAAAAATTCTTTACTTTTAAAAACTTTTTGAAAATAGAAACAATATTTTAACATATTTTTTGTAAGAAATTAAGTCAATTTTAAGGAATAGGAAAATCAAATTTAGGATTTCTTAAACTTGGTCAAAATAAGATTATTTGTTTGATTTTTAGGGTTAGGAAGATAATTTGTCAAAGTAATTTAGTCTTGATCTTTACCTTAATGAAATATGCACACTTCATACACTTACACACTTAGGGTTCAAAAACAAAGATTCTTATGCTTTATATTAAAAAAAAAAGAAAGAAAAAAATATCTATGAAAGATGAACGAATCTAATTATTGATTAGCTAGGTACTTTGGCCTAAGCAAGCCTTAGTATTTATGCGAAAGATGATTAGATAAGTTTGAGAAAAAATATATATATAAATCCTTTTATTAAGCTGGGTATTTGTGCCTAATTAAGCATAAGTATTCACGCCTAAAAGGGGTTCATATAATAAAATCCTTAGTTTTGTGGCCTTGTTTGCTCGAGTCCTTAAGTCCTTGGGGTGTTTTCTCACCCGGTGCCCTAAGACCGTTTGGTTTGGGAGTCATCGATTAAAGGCTCGTTACATGGGCAGATTAGAAAACCTAATAGAACTAAGGAATAATATCACAATATATATATATATATATATATATATATATATATATATATATATATATATATATATATAAGGCATAAGAGTTAGAGTTAATAAACCCTTAGTCAAACTTTTCGCAAGGTGCATATGACTTAGAGTAAAGTAATAGACTAAATGAGAAGTACAATTTGACTCCTTTGATTGATAACAAATTTTTGAATAGAGACTAAGTTTAGGAGAGAAAAATTCAGTTTTCCTATAACTTATAGATTACTTAAGTCTTACAATTATATTTCAAATATTTTTCTCTTTCAAAATGCTTTTCGAAAATACTAACTCTTTGTTTCTCTTTCTTTATGGATTTTGTGGGTGTAATCCACTGAAAATCCTCACGAAACAAAACTCGTCCTCTAGGAAAAACCTAGAGGTTTAACGGCTTGTTGCACATGCTCAGTGCAATCGCGTGACCTGCAAAAGTGGTCTAATAATTCTTAGTATAGTTTAGTTGTTTTGTTCGAGGACGAGCAAAAGATAGGTATGGGGGTATGATTGGTCACTAATATTGCACATTTAATATCATATTCTCTTATTTATTTTAGAATAAACTCTGCATGTTCCTAATTAAATGTTTAATTTATTTGCAGGCCCATTCCTAAAGGAAAGTGAAGAGAAATGAGCCCAAAAGCCCACCAAATTCTGACTTAATTCAGAATAAATTCGAAATGAAGAAATCAGGGCAAAATCTTGGCATATCAAGAGGTTGAGAAGAATCCTCCCAGAATCGATCGGTTAAAGCCAAGAATCAAAGGCCATTTCGTCAAAATCACGGACTTAAACGAGAAATCTAACTAAAGATAAAACCAGAACGCGGACCCGGGAAGCTCCACCAACAGGGTGTGGCCACCTAGCCACACCCTGGCCGCGGAAACGCGAGCCGCGTTTTCGCGGCTCTGTTGGGGAGTTAGGGGGAGCGTTTGCTCCCCCTATCTTCATACTCTCCTGTAGGTTGGGTTTTTGCCTATAAAAGGGCAGGATTTGCACTGAAAATGGGACGATCATACAGAGATAGGATTTAGTCTAGTTTTTCATTTTTTAGTGTAGGTTTTTGTTTTTCTTTTCATGTAATTTTTAGTTTTAATTTATGTAATTCAGAGGAGATCAGACTTTCATAGAAGAACGAGAACGAAGCTTGTGCTGAGAGTGACACCGGTGTAAGGTTTCTTTCTTTTCTTTTATTGTTATGAAATTGAATCTGTATTTTCTTTTTGTATGTACTTCGTTTAGTGTTCTTCTTCTTCTTCTTTTCTACTTCACTCTTCTTTTGGTAAAATTGTCTTCCAAGTGAGTCTACAAGCATCGAAAGAGCCTTGCCTTTGCGAGTGCCACCGATAGCTCATGACGATGGATTTGAGTCTCTCTGTATCATTTCATGCTTGTTTTGTCTTGATGATGTAATGTGAAAGAGACAATAATCAACTCTTATGGGCTATGCGCTGATTGCTTCCACTTCAAGGTAACATCGTCGCCAAAGATTCAAGGTAAGCTTTTGGTCAAAAGAAAGTAAGTAATTATTTTTAGTTCTTCTTTCTTTTCTTATAACTTTTAGTTTAGATCATCAACACGACATCTTCCAAATCTCTTTCACTCTTTCATTTTCTTTGTACATAGTCATCTTCTGATTTTCTCCACCGTCTCATCTATTGCTTTCTTTTTAACTTTAACCTAACTCTCTTTTTTCATTTTTATTTCTTAAAACAAAGAAGAACCTTCGTTTATCTTCACAAAGATTTTAATACAAACCTTGAACGCTTCTATCGCTAACCCTCCTTGTGGATCACGACCCGCATAGCCACTTGCTATTGCTGTAGAATTGAGTAACTTGCACATCTCTATTTTAAAGTTCTGAAATATTATATTTTTGTGCAGGTTCAAGCTCAATCAACCATCCTTAAGTTGTTCCCGCAGTAGAGCTTTCCGAGTGGAAAGATCCTTGATAAAAAAAGATTTAGGGTGAAATTCAAGAAGGACTTTATTATCAGAAGTAAATTGACTAACGGACAGAAGATTTTTGGTGATATCAGGAACATGTAAAAGGTTTTTCAAGACAAAGGAAGAAATATGAGAACACAATAAAGAATCACTAGTAGCTCGGATAGGCAAACCTGTCCTGTTACCCATGCGAACTCTGTTGAGTCCTTGATATTCGGAGTGAACTGCCAGATTCGCAATGTCAGCCGTTAGGTGATGAGTGGCTCCGGAGTCAACATACCAGTTGGATCGACTGGACTATTCCCATAAGAGTGGAGAAGAGCAGTTGGGCTAGACGAATCATCATAATGATTGTAGCATTGGTTAGCATAATGGCCAACGATTGCAGATCTGGCATTGAGGTCGGCCACCGGTAGACTGATGTGACGGTAAGAAGGAACGTCCACGACCACGACCGTGCTCCCTGCCTCGACCACGTCCACGACCACGGAAAAAAGATGGAGCTGAATGGTTACTTGAGGTGCGAGAAACAGTATGAACAGCAGGAGAAGGGGAGATGAGGGTTGTGGAGTCTGGTGAAGTGATAGCACGCCCACGATAAATCTCTTGGCTAAGCATGGGGCCGATGAGTTCTTCTGACAGTACAGGGTCAACTCGTGTGTTGACGGAGGTGACGAACGAGTCATATTCGGGAGACAGACCACTGAGCAAGGTAGAGATGAGGTCAGAGTCGGCAACTGGATTAGCCACTGCCGCCAGGTTGTCCACGATTGACTTGACAGACTGGATGCACTCTGACATAGAAGAGGTGCCCATCTTGACGGTCTGCAGCTGATACTTGAGTTGCTGCACTCTAACTCTGGAGGGTGATGTAAAGATTCGCTCCAGAGAGCACCACACATCACGAGATGTGGTGAGGCCGACGACATGAGCAAGAACAACCTCAGTGAGCGAGATAAGCCAACATAAGAGCATCTGATTAAGCTTGATCCAGCGAGTGTATTCTGAATTGATAGTGAGCTGAGCATCTTTCTCGGTAGAAGGAAGGAACCGGACCGGACACGGAGAGGTTCCATCGACGAGGTCTTCGAGATCGTGGAGTTTGAGAAGAGGAAGGAACTGAGAACGCCACAACAGATAGTTTCCCTTGTCGAGTTTGACATTTAGAAAGTGAGTGATGTTGGGATTGGGAGTAACCATGGATGCAAATGTTTGGATGGAGGTGAGGGAAGATGAAGAGGAAATACTCGACATGGTTTAGAAATTGCTCTGATACAAGATAAATAAAGAGAAGAAGAATACTTATTTGTGTAAAGACAAGATACCATTAGTTATGGTTCTTGGTTGTATATATACACATATTGGTCACATGTTTACACTGATTTAGGAGATACAATAGGAAAACATTGACTGATAGAAAGAATAGGAAAATATTGACTGAGAGAAAGAATGAGAAACACATGGTGCATGAATCCCATGAGTCCCATGTGTTCTTATAATCATGGAGAGATTTTAGGATCTAGTTGATTTCATGAGGGGTGTCTTTCATATGGATCACGTGTTGTCATTGATATCTCTAACAGCACCTATTGGCGTATGCAAGACAGCATGATAGCATGCATCATCATCCTAGACCGTTCATACATGTGAGGATTCACTAGATATTTTCAAAGATCTTCAGTTGGTAAGACAGAGATAGAGTCACTTAAACAGCTCAATAAAAAAAATTCTAGGAATTTTGCATCTAAGATTAAACAGGAAGAAAATATTGTTGTAAACTATGTGTCATATATGTCAATACAAATTTTATACTGTTTTATTACATCATGTTTTCTGGAGATGAATTGTTTCCGTGGTGATCTTTAAGATTATTTCAGTCACACTATTTCTACTCCCAGAATGACCAAAATGGAGACAAAGATTGGCAATAAAGAGAGAGATTGGAATCTTATTTGCTCTCAAGAGAACCCGAGAAAGAGAAGCATAATTTAAAGAAATATGCATCTGGTCAGACCAATGATTGAGATATTGTTTAATCGCCAAAAATTAACAAAGATGGATATTTTAAACCACCAAGGTCCCATAAATAAGCCTGTGATCCTGGCATCTTCTGTTTGAGAAATATAACCACAAATCAAGAAGCATTTAGAGGAAAGCCTAAAGTTGTTCAAGGCCCCCATGGCTGTCCAGGGATTTGTAGATTGGAGAGGGAATCCCATCAACAAGAAAAGGCATGGGGGAGTAAGAGCTGCACTCTTCACAAACTGTGAGCAATTTCCCTTTGTATCATCATTTAATTTAGTTTTATTTTACAAATTGGCAAATTATGTACTTTCATTTTGTTAAGAAGTCTGACTGTATGCTTGATGACAAAGATTGATTCTATAAGAGAACAATACAACATAAGAAATCAAGTATAATAGCAGAGTGATAAGCACAACTGGGCCATGGAAAGTTGACCTTATTATGCCTCTATCTAACTAACCTTTTTTGTTCAATTTGATTCTGACCACAGTTCAGCACAACAAAAACTAGCTTGGGGCTATAGTTGGTAAGGTGTTGGACCAATAAAAGGAGGAATTCCTTCCCACACAAAAGGGTCAGGGTCCCCACCATTCCACTCAAAAAACTTATGCACAACAATATTTGTGAAAAACTATAATATAATCAAGCTTTTTAATTTATTAAGTTTCAATCTAATGTAGAAGTAACGATAAATTTAGGCTTCACATAAAAAGCAATTAAGAAAATTGAAGCTTTGGAAATAAACCTCAAAATGCTCTCTTTATGTTATTTTCTCCATCTCAATTCATAGGAAAGAGGCACAGTATGGCAGCAAAAACATGCATAAAATATTGAAAACTATTCTTGCATGCTTTCTTAGCCATCTAGCAAGCTGTAGCCCTCATGATGAGTGTTAAGAGTAAAATTACCTAACAGCAATAATTCAGAAAGTATCCTACAGGCAAATCCTCGTATTTTATCAATTTAACTGCAGCCTTGATTTAGAAAAAGAAGGCCTCGTACAAGACACAATTGAGCAGAATCAAAATTAGAATAAGCATGCAAACACATCCATGAATACTACAGTTTTGAGAAATGAAGAGTTGATGTGTTTTGATAAAGGCTAACTTTTGTTCGGATTTTGCAGTCATGGTGACAATGACAAGCATGGCTTATGTACCATGTGCATTTAATCTGGTGACTTACCTCCATGGCACCATGCACACAGGTGTTGCGAAATCTTCAACCATAACCACAAATTTCATTGGTGTTGCATGTGCCTTTGCTCTGTTGGGAGCATTTCTATCAGACTCATACATCAGTAGATTTAAAACCATGCTTATATTTGGTCCAGTTGAGGTCTTGGTAAATCTCTCTACCTGTTAATTCATCAATCTATATGCACACTTTCCTCATATTCTGGAGATAAAGAATTTCGATGAGCCAGTTTATAGGGAAATTTCACATCCAAAATTGCATATAAAATTTTGACATAGATGTGTTAGAGAAAGAAACATGAATCAGTCGAAAGGTGTAGTTTATAGGAGATAAAGTTTCTGTTTATCAGATAATTCGGAGTCTATTCAAGTCTATATATATGTCATGACTTTTAGTACATAGGTAAACATATCATTGAAACTTCGAGTGGGTCATGCTGCAGCGACGTAATTACCAATTAATTGGATTAATATCATGAAACATGCATAACAGAAGGATTTAACCATCTCCTATTAAATGTAGCCCATAAACAATCGGCCTGCAGATATAAAAACCTTAAAATAAACATTGAATCTTAAAAGAAAACCATTTCAAATTTGGATTTTACCTAAGTGCTTTACCTGTCAATCCAAATACACTTGATATGCAAATAAATTCTTCTTCGATTGAGTCTTACAAAAAGGAAATAGGTGTTGTTGTCGTAGGATGGAGTCTGTGAAACAAAGAATTGTATTAGCTTATCATAAACGTGCAAGTCATCATGAATAAAAGGAACATATCGTATTCAGTTTTACACTTTACTCAAGTTAAGCCTTTATGCAGAAAACAATATTGGAGATTTTTTCTTTGTATTGTACATCAAAAAGGAATTCAGGTTCCATCAAGTTTATCTTCGATAAGAAAAACCTTTTAGCGGTAACATATACAAAGCTCAAAATGGGTTCTACTTCCACAAACACCTAGTGTAGAGAGAGAGCAAAAACAGAAGACAGAGTTTTATAAACTCTATGACAGGACTTAGGTCAACCGGCAGGTCGACCGACATGCACAAAAGCTTGACCGGTCGACCGAGCGATCGACCGATGTTGCATGAGGAATAGAAATCCAGCTGAGTTGGTCTACCAGGCGGTCGACTGACATTTCCAGTAAGTCCTATAATGCCAGAGGATTTTGCACGGTCAACCGAGCGGTCGATTGCACACTTGGGTCGGTTGACCAGGCGGTCGATCGACAGTCGGGTCAGAATTGTGTCTGGACCCGACCTGGAGTAATTTTAAGGGTTTTCTTCTCCTCTCTATAAATAAAAGGAGTAACCCATTGTTAAGGTTAAGGTTTTTCTGAGTGGATAAATATTAGTTTTTTATTGTGTTGGATCTCATCTTCTTCAATTGGGTAGAGAGATCAATTGAAAACTCTTCTTAGGGTTTCAATTGAAAGTAAAAATTCTATCTTTATCTCGTAGATCATTCCATAGTTGTTATTCTTGCGTGGTTGGTTAAATTGGAGTAGAAATGGCAGAAGAAACATTCGATGGGAGTAGCTCTTTTGTTGTGAAGAATATATAAAATTTTCACCATATAAAAATTAATGTGGTGAAGTTTGATGGCACGAATAATTTTAGTTTGTGGAGATATGAGGTGTTGGATGCGCTAAATGCATAAAATTTAGAGGATGCTCTCGAATTGCAAGAGAGACCGGAGGAGATGGAAGAGAAGATTTGAAAGAAAATGAATAGAACAGCTCGTGGAATGATTAGATCGTGTTTATCATAGGACCTAAAATATGATGTGATGAATAAGACTTCTACAAAGAAGATTTGGGAGACCCTTGCGAGCAAATATTTGACGAAGAGCGTCGAGAATTACTTGCATTTGAAAAGGAGATTGTATCGTTTCCAGTTAAAGAGGGGGGGTTTCAATTAGTGATCATATCAATACTTACATAAAGCTTCTCGTGAATCTAGCAAATGTTGATGTTGTGATAGATGAGGAAGACAAAGATTTGATCTTGTTGAGTTCTCTCCCCGATGTGGGATATGAGACATTTGTCCTCACCTTGATAAATGGAAGAATATCACTGAGCTATAGTGAGGTCACAACTGCCCTTGAAAATCTCGAGTTGAGAAGAAAGGACAAGGAATCCCTTGGTGGGACATCAGTGGAGGCATTGACCGTGAGAGGAAGAAGTCCAAATCAAAGAAGAGGATATCATGGTAGATCAGAATCTAAGTCACGATATGGCAATTGTAGTTTGACTCGTGATCATTGTGTATTTTGTAAATAAAATGGCCATTGGAAGAAATATTTTCTCGAGTTCAAGAAGAAAAACAAACTAAAGGAGAAGTCAGGAAAACAATCAGAGGTGAACGTAGCCAAGTCAGATGGAAATGAATCTGATTATTCTGCTTTCTCACTCTCTATCACATCGTTAATATGTTACGCAGATCCTTCAGAGTGGCTATTGGATACGGGGGCTACCTATCATATATGTCCCAAGAAGGAATAGTTCTCTAGTTTAGAGAAGTTGGACAGTGGCATAGTAATCACAGAAATGATGCTGCATGTCATATGATTGGGATAGGTACCGTTCAAATCAATATGATCGATGGATGGTTAGGGATTTGATGGATGTGAAATATATTACTCAGATGAAGAAGAACATCTCAATTGGAGTTGTGGAGTCAAAAGGGCTCAAGGTAACATTGGAGAATGAAATTATCAAGGTCATGAAAGGGTTCTTAGTTGTGATGAAGGGGATCATAGACAGGAACTTGTATTACTTGAAGGGTAGTATAGTCACATGTTCTTTGACTGTTTCAATGGTTTCAGATGAAGATGCTACTCAGTTAGGGCATATGAGACTTGATCACACAGGTGAGAAGTCTATGCAAGCCTTGGCAAAGCAAGGCTTATTAAAAGGTGCAATGACCTGCATGTTAGAATTCTGTGAGCACTGTGTATTGGGTGAGAAGATCAAGGTGAAGTTTGGCACCACGATTCACCGTACAAAGAGAATTCTTGATTATGTGCATATAGATATTTGGGATCCCTCTAAGAATGCATCACTTGAAGATAAACACTATTTTGTCTCCTTTGTGAATGATTACTCTAGGCGGAATTGGGTATAAACCATGTCACATAAAAGCGAGGTCTTAGTATCTTTGTGGAGTGGAGAAGGAAAATGAAGTTGCAAACCGACAAAAAGATAAAGATACTCAGGTCCGATAATTGAGGAGAGTACAAGAGTGATCTGTTTTTGCAGTTGAGCCGTGATGAAGTCATTGAGTGACACTTCACAGTTAGGGAAACTCTGCAACAGAATAGGGTAGCAGAAAGATACCTTGTTGGAGATGATATGATGCTTGTTGTCAAATAGTGAATTGAACAAGTCCTTTTGGGCTGAAGCGATGATCTATGCGAGTCATCTTATAAATAGACTGCTGTCATCTTATAAATAGACTGAAAGACTCCGATGGAAATGTGATTGGGCAAAGCTGCTGCAAATTATGACATGCTCCGTGTGTTTGGATGTCTGATTTATTATCATGTGAGTGATGGAAAGTTGGAGTCACGAGCAAGAAAGGCTGTGTTATTAGGGTTCAAAAGGGGAGGGAAAGGATACAAGCTATGGGACTCTGAAGACCGAAAGATAGTTCTGAGCAGAGATGTCACTTTTGATGAATCTTCTATGGTGAAAACTTCAAGCTCTCAACAGGTGAAGAGTGGCCAGACCAAGGGAAAATCACAAATGGTGGAGAGTGATGCATCTTCACCATCTTCAGATAGTACTATATCGTTTGGGGTGCCGACTGTTGTGACACAGTTTGCGTGTCATGTACAAGAAGAGAAAGATACAAATGATGTGATGGAGGATCTCGAGCAAGAGGGTCAGGTCCCGGATTTAATTGCTGCACATAAGCCCAAAAAAATATACGAAAACCTACTCGTTTTTCAAATATGGTTGTGGCCTATGCATTTTCAGTGGAGGTCATGGAAGATAGTGCTCCTAGTATATTTAGAGAAGTAAAGTTAAGCTCTGAGTCTAAATTGTGGAGGAAGGTTATGGTGGAGTCTCTCCATGTCAACGACACATGGGAATTCATAGAGTTGCCCAAAAGGAAGAAGGCTATTGGATGCAAACGAGTTAATGCAAAGAAAGAAGGATGCAAAGGTGGTTCCTAGAGTCAAGTTCAATCATTGCAAATACTTGCTTCGAATCCTTCCGGTTGCTTGAGCTCAATGGAGCTCATTTAAATGAACTATGAGAGGATTGATCTCTTGGACAGAGGGTACGTAGGCAACCGTAATGGTGTGGCCCAATCGCTAAAGCTGAAATCGTGTGTCAATTTTGCCGAGATCGTGTGCCGATTTCGCCGAGATTGCTGAAGCTGAAATCGTGTGTCGAATTAGCCGAGATCGTGTGTCGAATTCACCAACAGTTCATTGGAGTTCGGCTCAGATTTGAAAAATCATCAACAAGAGGAGAATGTAGAGAGAGAAAAAATAGAGGACAAAGTTTTTTAAACTATGACAGGACTTTGGTCTACCGCCCGGTCGACCGACATACACAAAGGCTTAATCGGTCGATCAAGCGATCGACCGATATTGCATGAGGAATAGAAACCCAATTGAGTTGGTCAACCGGTTGGTAGACCGAAATTTCCGATAAGTCCTATAATGCCAGAGGACTTTGCGTAGTCGACCGAGTGGTCGACCGCACACTTGGGTCGGTCGACCGGGCGGTCGACCGATAGTCGGGTCAGAACTATGTCTGGACCCGACCTGGAGCAAATTTTGGGGTTTTCTTCTCCTCCATATAAATTGAGGAAGTAACCCATTGTTAGGGTTAAGATTTTTCTGAGTGTGTTCTTGAGAGAACTAATTGTATTCCTCTTGTAACCTTGTGTATATCAATAGACCTCTCTCTCCTGCCCCGAGGACGTAGGCGTCTTTCCGAACCTTGTAAATCCTTGTCTCCCTCTCTCTTGTGTGTATTTGTGCTTTTAGGGTTTGTGTTCTTGGGTTTCTCCAGCCCCAACACCTAGCAACTTAAAAGTTCAGCTTGGCACCCTTCTCATCTTCAGGTTCTATTTTTTTTTTGATAAAAACCTAAATTAGTAAACTTTTGTTGCTTAAATGAAAGTGAAGCCAGAATAGTCTTTTCTAATCCCGACTGTTTTTATCTTGGAGAAATGTTGATATGTTCATATATCTATGACAGGGATATGGACTGCTTGCACTACAAGCACATCTCCCCTCACTCCAACCTCCACCCTGCAACATCTCGGGCCAATTGAGTGACTGTCAACAAGTCCATGGCTCTAAGTTAGTTCTCCTTTACATAGGACTGTATACAGTTGCTCTTGGAGAAGGCTGTGTGCGAGCATGCTTAGCATCCTTCGGGGGAGATCAATTTGACAGCAAAGACCCAGTTGAGTCGCTGCTCCAATCCAGCTTCTTTAACTGGTTCACATTTGGCATCTCAATAGGAAGTTTCACAGGCCTGATTCTCATTGTGTGGCTGACCAGCAACAAGGGGTGGGATTATGGCTTCGGAGTCTCGGCTCTTGCGGTTCTCATTGGACTTTTAGTTCTGGTTAGTGGTTTCCCTTTATACCGCAATCACAAACCAGAAGGAGGTCCTCTAACTCGAATTTTGCAGGTAGACTTAATATCCAAAACTAGAGTAAGAATTTTCCAATTACCTTTCAGTGATTTAGTACTGTTCTTTCTTGCAAGGTTTTCGTAGCAGCATTCAGAAAGAGAACTCTCACTGTGCCTGAAACACTTGAAGAATTGCAAGAGGAAGAAGGAAAGGACGAGGCACTTGACACGGAAAATCTTTCTCATACAAAGGGTTTGAGGTAAGAAATGTTACTATAACTAGAAATCTAACAGAAATTTCATGCACTCTAGCAATCACTGATTATCATGGATATCATCATGATCAAAACCTGCCTCATATATATGCTGTTTAAGCTCATCCAAGAGAGCAATACTCCAATTTCTGAAGACTGGATATGTTTTAAGAAAGTGTATCTATCTAAGTATTGTTGATGATCAAGAAAATAGATTCCTGAAACTTATGATATTTTTTCTATCAGATTTCTCGATAGAGCTTGTATAAATCATGGAGGAACTGGAGCTTGGTTGCTGTGCACTGTAACTCAGGTGGAGGAAACAAAGATTATCCTCCGGATGGTTCCAATATTCCTCATGTCTGTGCTCAACTACGTCCCTAGTGTCCTGCTCCTTACATTTACAGTACAACAGGGAAATACTATGAACACCAAGGTCGGGAAGATCAACATCTCCCCTGCAACTCTATTTGTAATTCCCATTGCCCTTCAGATGGTGATCCTTGTGGTCTATGACCGGATCTTTGTTCCCTTCGCAAGAAGGATCACGGGTTATTCCAGTGGTATCACTCACTTGCAAAGGATCGGTATCGGTTTTGTGGCTATAATATTAGCATCCTGCATTGCAGCTATCATAGAGAGAAAAAGATTGAAAATTGTGGAGGCAAACGGAATGCAAAAGTTGGGCACCGGGGTTCCAATGTCTGTGCTTTGGTTGACAGCACAATTCCTTTTTCTTGGCATCACTGATGCAACTACATTTGCAGGATTGCTGGAATTTTTCAACAGTGAGGCTTCTAGAGGGATGGAAATCCTTGGGGACGGCAATATTTTGGTGCATCCTTGGGTTAGCCTCCTGGATGGGTACCTTTCTAGTAGACATAGTGAACAAAGCTAGTAGAACCGGAGGCGAGGGGACGGGGTGGTTAGAGGGGGTCACACTGAATCAGAGCCGGCTTGATAGGTTTTACTGGTTGCTTTTCGCTCTTGGAGGAGTAGCATTCTTGATTTATGTGTACGTCGCACAGAGATATGCTTATAGGCATAATCCTCGCACTAATAATGTCCGGATGACTAACTCGTAGCCATTGAATTCTCCATAATCTAAAAGATGTTATGTAATGTAGTAATTGGTGGAATGTTCAAGGAAAATCACTGAAATCTTAAAACATTCAAACCAATGCAACTGTACGATATAGCCATTATATTTCCTTAATGTCAATTGGCTTTCTACTTTTCAGATTTCATGGTTATTCAGGTTTCATGGTAGAAATTCAGCAACAATCCAAGGATTCTATGTCAGAAATGTAGCTATTAAATAGATAAATATGTTAATGCTATTTATGGCTCCTATCTGGGTAAACTGGATAAACAGTGCTCTCTCTTTTCTCATAATGAAGTATTATGTTGCCCATTATGATCTTAATTATCAGTCCTTTCTGCATTGTCAGAACAATTCTTTCATAATTATCAGACTTTTACTATTATACTTCACAGCCAATTTCATGCGGCATCAAAATTTTTCTGTCTGATTCAGGTGGTGAATACCTATCACAACCGGTTCATGATTTTGTTGATGCTCAACGCATCATTCCTCAACTCTCATGAACAAATAATGTTCTTGAGCAAATCTGTCACGTCCTGCTTCTTAAATTACGCTGGAACGGAGACGTGACGAGAGTCGGCGACGCATATAAGTAAGAAAAATACCTCACGTATACGCGCTAAGCCCTGAGTAACTCAGAACAAACTATAAATGTATACTATAATGAATCAACGATCACTGCAATATTACATATAAATATCCACGCATGATATCATATAAATAAAGAATTGAAACAAAGACTGAATCTGGTATATATCGAGAATAAAAAAATTACAGGAAGACAAGAGAGATAAGAATACCAGAACCAAAAGAGAAAAACTCCAGCTCCTCGCGAAGCGTACGAACTCAACGAACACCTGAGCAAGAGTAAAAACATCCAGTATCTGAACGTGCAAATCCAAGATCATCAGAAGCGACCTAATGAGTGTGTGTGGAAACAGAAAAGTGCTCGTGTATAAAAATAATGTAAGCAATAACAACAAGATAAACTGAAATGAAGATAATAGAATAATCAGTATCAAGAAAAAAGTTATGAACGATACACAATTGATATCATGATAAAAGTAAACAACTAATGTCAAGATGTGTAACCTAGCATATGTCACTAGTCTGGTATACAAATCAGTCATGTGTACATTCATATATCTATTATAACTTATTTGATATTCAGTTAGGTAAGTACAGTCAATTATAGTACATAATAACAGTTTATTAATATTAATTAAGTCAGAAAACACCAATTGCTACTTGTAATAGACGCATCCCATACTACGCCTACTACACGTATCAACCAGGGTTCTAAGTTATTGAAACTGATTGGTTGGAGACATTATCCATACTTTAGGTGGGTCCCCTACATACCTGGGACCACGACGCAGATGCCTGGCGCTGAACCAGACCCTACCTCCATAGTCAGTACCAGTAACAATACTCACAGTATTACTATGGAACAATACTCACAGTAACACTGTGGAACAATAAACAGATGGGATGTCAGTCATCCCCCAGAACCCTGCAGTGGAACCGTAAGTCGATTGTGCAACCTGTATCCTAGGTCTATCCAAAATATAGACGCTGACTCCTCCATCAATTTTTCAATCTCGATATAAGTTATCCATTTACATTATTATTTAATTCAGTTATGACAATCAATATCCATGTAACTTATAATGCTGGGACGATAGATGACAGTAACGGTACAGTATAACAGTCAACAGTAATCGTATACACGGTGAACAATATCAGCAACAGTAAACAGTAACAGTAACTGTGTATACGATGAACAATAGGACTGTACATGGTGTTACAGTTAAACAATCCTTTCTCAGTAACTTTCGGTAACATGAATAATACAATAACGGTCTAGACACTAATCCCTTATAATACAGTCCCCTCTAGAATCAATTAAAATCTCATCTATCGGTGAATCTAAAGTCAATGTCTGATACAGTAACCATCTCAGTAAATCAATAATCAGTTATCTCGATCATATCGTTCTACTCCAGTCCTTTATATCGTCAATATGTCTTTCCTCTAAATCACTGATGTATAAATGTCTCAATATCTAGACAAATTCATACTTCAACATATCCAAACAGTCATCGCTATCCCAATTCAGATCATCGGTCAACCCTCAATTCCATCAAGCTCAATCAAAGGATCCAAATCCAATGAAACTAATCAAATGCGCAAACATATAATCCACGAGTTCTTGTAATATCCCTAATCTAAAATACTGTATTTTTTTTCTAAAGTATTTATTTTATTATTTTATTATTATTTATTAACTTGATTTATCGTACAAATTATTTTAAGATAGTAAATGGTATTTTGGCCTTATATTTATATTTAGCATTATTATTATTATTTTAATTACTAGCTAGTATTTTTCCCATCAGTATGTTACTATTAATATAATTATAGTTGCTATTATTGTTAGTATTGATATTGTTATTATTCTTATTGTTATTGTATTGATTTAGTTATTATTATTAATGGTTGCATTTTTACCAAGTATTATTAGATAATATTTTTAATATTGATAATTTTATTATTATTATTACTATATCTTTTTTATTATTAGTATTATATTGTTATTATTATTCATTCTTTTCCTTTCCTAACCCATAACCCATTACTATTGAGATCCTTACTCATTAATCCGAACCCAGCAAATCAATTATCTATAACCCAAAACCCAGTCCTAATCCTAATCCAAATCCTATCTTATCAAATCTTTTTATAAATTTTAATTAACCCTAATCTAAATCTTAACAATAATCATATCTATCCTAACTTACCAAAATCCATATCTTATTTTCAAAATTATAGCCTTAATTAATTCTATCCTAAAGTACTCAATCAAGCAGTTTGAACCCAACTGAAATTCTGATTTCTAAAATCTCTAATAACCTATAAAAATCCTAAACTTCTCTTTTCTACCTCCAAAGACAAAATCATGATCCAACTCTTCCCACCTCCTTCTTCCTTTTCTCCTCAAGCAGAGCATGAACAAAAGGATCTTGAAGTGCAGAGATTGAGGAACGCGATATGGGAGATAAATTCAAGTAAGTAATTTATTTTTAAAAATTTATTTGATATAATTAGTTTATTAAAAATCATGTCTATACCATCATCTCCATAAATATTTCTTTATAAATCAAAATCCAATCTAAAATTCAACTAAAATACATGTGAGGATGTACCAAATCACATCTAAATTTACATATTTTTTCTGAATTTTTACAACTAAGTTTTTCACACACCAAAATCCCAAAAAAAAACTTTACAGCCAGGCCAGACCCGGCCTGGCCTGGGCTGGCCTAGCCCGAGCATGGCCTGGGCAGGGCCAGCCCAGCCTGGCTAGGCCTGGGCCAGCCTGTGCAGCCCAAATAAAAAAAGGAAAGAAAAAAGAGATTTCAGACCAGGCCTAGGCCTGGGCCTGGTCCGGCCTGGGCCTGGGCCTAGGCCTGGGCTTGGTCCCGGCCTGGGCCTGGGCCTCTACATACATATAAAAAAAAAAAAAGAAAAAAAGAAGGAAGAAAGAGAGAAAAGAGAATTGCATATTAAATTAATTAGCTAAAAATATCAAAAAAATAGAAAAATATAAACAATAGTCTACCATAATTCTACTGTATATGATAAATATTTTAGATAAATAGCAACATGAAATTAACTTAAACCACCAACTTTAAAGCCATATTCTTTAATGGTAAATTTAGACCCGTTAAGTATTTTAATGGTTTAAAGTATATTAAAAATCTAATAAAAATTAGAAATTGGTTTAAACTAGACTACTAACTTTATTAGACTCAGAAGATCATATTTTGTCACACCCCGCTTCCCAAAATATGCTGGAGCAGAGACGCGACATGAGTCGGCGACGCATATACGCAAGGAAAATACCTCACATATATGCGCTAAGTCTTAAGTAACCCGAAATAAGCTATAAATTTAATTGTAATAAATCATGATTACTGCAATATCACATATAAGCATCCACGCATGATATCATATGAATAAAGACTAGATAACAACTGAATCTGACATAACGAGAATCAGGAAATAATATAAAGGCAAGAAAGATAAGAATACCAGAATCGAATAGGGAGAAGCTCCAGCTCTTCGCGAAGCGTACAGTCTCATCGTACACCTGCACAATAGAAACAAAGCGTCCAATGTCTGGACGTGCAAATCCAGGGTCGTCAGAAAGCGACCTGGTGAGTGTGTGTGTGTAAAGGGGAAAACTCATGCATATAAACGATGTGCACAAAATAATAATAAGATAAACTGCAGTCATAAGATAACTAAATAATATGATCAACAGATAGCTAAAGGATAACCGCATAACAACATGAATGAAGATAAAAGTCAACCATCACAATTATAAACTAATAGCTGATGTTAAGATATGTAACCTAGCATATGTCACTAGTCGGTTGGTTATTATTAACCTAACTAATGTAGTACTTAGCTGTGTCCCATACCACAGCCGTTTTCTCACATATCAAACAAAGTTATCGTTGTTATAACTGCCTGCCAATGTAGTGCATGTGTTTTGAAAGGGTACCGTGCATGCCCGGTACCATGGTCTAACACCCCTGGCGTTGAACCAGGACAAGTCACAAGGCTCTAATATCTGAAGACCACAGCCCCACACGAAAAGACAACTAGTGTGGTGTTGTAATCCGAGCATAGCCCTAACAACTGACAACTGAATAGGTAGCCAGTGCTACCTTAGTTCCCCATGGTTGGAACCTACAACTCGGTACCATAATACGTCCTTCCAAAATACACGACATGCATCATCAGGTAATTACCCCTATTCGCCAGGTTATGATATCATTTATTAATAAGCAATCAATGTGAGTTATTATGTAATAGTAACTGATATCTCCAACAACTGTTGATGTCAATAATAGCTGGTAATCTGACAACTGACAGCTGATATCTGACAACTGAGTAGCTGACAACTAATATCTGACATCTGAAATAGGATACAGGAGATATAGGCACAATACAATGGTGTCACTGACAACTGGTAACTGATACAAATATCTATCAACTCCTATAAACTCTGAACACATCATATGATCACCAACAAATAAATATCACCAAAACTATAAAGTGATAACTGTTATCTGATAACTCTGAAGTACAAGATCATTGATATCGAATACATCATTATCACAATAGCTTAATCTCTATTAATTGAAGCAATCAATAACTAAACATGAAGCACATGGTATATCCTCGAGATCAACAAGCGAACACATACTGAAATCATATCTAAAGAGGAAACATCCTCAAAGAACATGTGGTCTAGGATAGTTCACTTATAAGTTATTACAACCAACTCATAATTTCAATAGTCACATGAACATCAAGTATCAATTCATATCGAGTAGTCTGATACAATAAACCGCCATTTCAATATATCAATAATCGGTGCTTAGTTCTCTCACCCTATCTATCTACTCTGATCCCCAAGTCCTCACAAATTCTCACTTCTATCAAGGTCAATCATAAGATCCCAAAACTTAATAACATATCAGATATATGTCTAAGATCTATTAGGTAAGGTCAATTCAACCAATATCTATTCCTCAAAACCATGTTCATCCAACTATAGCCAATATCATAACTCAAGGGTAAAGTCCTTAATCCATAAGAGATCTAACAACAGCAGTCAGACTAGAGTTCGTCAAATAGGGGAGGAGCAAGTCGACTAGGGTAGTGGGTTTTGGACTAGGTTAGTAGACTAACAAATGAGATAAGTCGACTATAAAAGATATAAGTCAGCTAATAGGAGGGGTAAGTCGACTAATAAAAGTAATAGCCAGCAATAGAGAGTACATAACTTTCAGAACAAACACCTAGTCGACTAAGGCTATGATAAGTCGACTAGTATTAGAGTACTAGTCGACTACAGTAAATGCAAGTCGACTATATTGCCTACAGTCAATAAAGAGAGTTCACAACTATCCTAAACAGAAACTTAGTCGACTAAAGGACTATGGTAAGTCGACTAATAGGGGTATTAGTCGACTATAAAAGGTCAAGTTGACTAATATACCTGCATACCTGATATTGAAATATACCTACACATATTATTAATACAGACCTTATTTAAAACTCTCAAATATATACATATTTCCCAATCAGATACACATTCCCAATCTTGTAAATATCAATACAAACACATAATAAACACAGAGAGGGAGAGATCAACTCACATGAATTAATATATACATTCATATTATTCCCAACACTTACTTGTATGTCTATTAAATCTCATGCACAAGCCAAACCAACGCACGCACACCACATACATGAAGAGAGGGAGAATTGAGAACTCATAATAGGGGGAAGCTCGGCAATTGAGAGAGGGATGGGGCTCCGGCTGCGGGCTGCTGTTGGCGCTGCGGCTGTGCTGCCGTGCGCAAGGATGAAGGGGGAGGCGGCCAGGTGCTGCTGGAGGGGAGCTCGGCCTGCTGGAGGAGGCTGGGCGACAACCAGGGCTGGAGCTGCCAAGGGGAAAGGAGCTCAGGGCTTGCGCTAAGGCTGCTGTTGCTGCGCTGGTGCCTGGCTGTTACCGTGGTTGGGTGCGGCAGGGCTGCACAGAGGGAGATCTAGAGAGGAAGAGCAACCAAGCAAGGCTGGGTTGCCTTGGGTTCGGGCTGGGGTGGCTGTCCTGGCTGCTGTGATGGGGGAAAGGCTGTCAATGAAGAGGAGCTTGTGGGGATCCTAGAGCTAAAGAACCATGGAGAGGGCGACAGAACGTGGAGAAGTGCTTAGCTCGGCCCCAGAGGAGTGCAGGTGTGCTGGTATGTGAAGGGGTGAAGCCAGGTGCCATGGGCTTTGTGCTGTGCTCGGTTGGGGGATCCAGCTGAGTTCTGGTGACAAGGAGGTGCACGCGGGGAAGGGGGGAGGCGGCCGTGGAGGATGAGGCCGAGTGGGGGTGGGTGCGTTGACCTGTACTGTGCGCGCAAGGGAGGGTGCTGGGCGCTGCGCGGCAAGGAGCAGGCGGCCAGATACTGGTGGTGGCAGCTGTGTAAAAGAAAAAGGATGAGAATTAGATATAGATTTAGGTTTTTGTTTTGGGATTAGGAGATATATGATAAGATTATATATGGGGGAATTTTGATAGTGGATATTGGGTCCTAGGTGAGTGGATTTCGGGTTGGATTTGGGTTAGGGTCTAATTGGGTATAGATCATGAGTATTGGGTTTTGGGTAAGATTCATGGGTAAGGGTAAATGGTAATGGGTATGCTATTTGGTATGGATAAAAGAGGATCACGGGTAATGGAGTTTGGGTATGGATTATGGGTTGATGGTTATAGATTGGGTAAATGTGTTTAGGATCAAGAGTAAAGGGTATGAATCAAGGAATATGGCATGAATAGAAATCAAGGGAAAAGAAATATTATAAATACCACTACAAAAATAATAATAGTACTAATATTAACGACAACATCACTTAACTAAAATATAATAATAATAATGCCAATAACATTACATGACCACACTAATAATAATAAATAATAACCTTAATGAAATAATGGTAGTAACACTAATAATAATAATCTTAATAATTAACCATACAATAATAATAATAAATAATAATATTAGTAATACTATTAATAATTAATAAGCACTAACAATATTAAAAATAACAATACAAATAGTAATAAGAAATTAAAAATATTGACACGCCAATATGGCAATAGTTTATAAAGCCAAAGTGTCATTTACTATCTTTAAAAATAAATTTGTATATTTAATAGTAATAAATATGAATCAAGTTAAATAATAATAAGAATAATCAGTAAAGTAAATTAAATACTTTAGGAAAATAAAAATACAATATTTCTACTAGGGATCTTACATTTTACCCACCTTATAAAAATTTCGTCCCCGAAATTCAATAGGGTAGGGAATGGTAAAAAGAATTCAAAATCAAAGGTGAAAACAAAAAACAAACAAAACAAGCTTCACGTCGTCTCTCTGCACATCATAAATCCACCACGCTTTCCCTACGCTACTCTGATTTATGCTACCGGCTTCAGCAAGGAGTAACCAATCTCAAGAGACAAAGTCAAGGAATAGAATCGAGAAGAAGGACGAGAAGTAAGATGAAAATCCGAATCACTCTAAAATAGGAGTAAAAATTCAAGAGTATCAAAAGATCAAAGATAAGAATTTTCAAAAGAAGGACGACGAATTTCAAATGGACTAAATATCATAATGGATAGTATATGTATATTGCAGTGTAATTATAGCATGTTTTCAAGTCATCGGTAAGAACTAGGTCTCTCTTGCGAAATAAAAGTTAAAAATCAAGATCGCAAGTCAAAAACCTGGCTCTGATACCAAGAAAACCCTGTCACGCCCCGCTTTCCAAAATACGATGGAGCGGAGACGCGACATTAGTCGGCGACGTATATACGCAAGGAAAATACCTCACGTATACGCGCTAAGCCTTAAGTAACCCGAAATAAGCTATAAATTTAATTGTAATAAATCATGATTACTGCAATATCACATATAAGCATCCACGCATGATATCATATGAATAAAGACTGGAATAATAACTGAATCTGACATAACGAGAATCAGGAAATAATATAAAGGTAAGAAAGATAAGAATACCGGAATCGAATAGGGAGAAGCTCTAGCTCTTCGCGAAGCGTACAGTCTCATCGTACACCTGCACAATAGAAACAAAGTGTCCAATATCTGGACGTGCAAATCTAGGGTCGTCAGAAAGCGACCTGGTGAGTGTGTGTGTAAAGGGAAAAACTCGTGCATATAAACGATGTCCATAAATAATAGCAAGATAAACTACAGTTATAAGATAACTAAATAACATGATCAACAGATAACTGCATAACAACATGAATGAAGATAAAAATCAACCATCACAACTATAAACTAATAGCTGAGTCAAGATATGTAACCTAGCATATGTCATTAGTCGATTGGTTATTATTAACATAACTAATGTAATACTTAGCTGTGTCCCATATCACAGCTGTTTTTTCACATATCAAACAAAGTTATCGTTGTTGTAACTGCCTGCCAATATAGTGCATGTGTTTTGGAAGGGTACCGTGCATGCCCAGTACCACGGTTTAACACCCTGGCGCTGAACCAGGACAAGCTGCAAGGCTCTAATATCTGAAGACCATAGCCCCACACGAAAAGACAACTAGTGTGACGCCGTAATCCGGGCATAGCCTTGACAACTGACAACTGCATAGGTAGCCAGTACTACCGTGGTTCCCCATGGTTGAAACCTATAACTCGGTACCATAATACGTCCTTCCAAAATACACGACATGCATCATCAGGCAATTACCCCTGTTTCCCATGTTATGATATCTTTTATTAATAAGCAATCAATGTGAGTTATTATGTAATAGTAACTGATATCTCCAACAACTGCTGATGTCAATCATAGCTGATAATCTGACAACTGACAACTGATATCTGACAATTGAGTAGCTGACAACTAATATCTGACATCTGAAATGGGATATTGGAGATATAGCGACTAACACAATGGTGTCACTGACAACTGGTAACTGATACAAATATCTATCAACTCCTATAAACTCTGAACACATCATATGATCACCAACAAATAAATATCACCAAAACTTATAAAGTGATAACTGTTATCTGATAACTCTGAAGTACAAGATCACTGATATCGAATACATCACTATCACAATAGCTCAATCTCTATTAATTGAAGTAATCAATAACTAATCATGAAGCACATGGTATATCCTCGAGATCAACAAGCCAACACATACTGAAATCATATTTAAAGAGGAAAAATCCTCAAAGAACATGTGGTCTAGGATAGTTCACTTATAAGTCATTACAACCAACTCATAATTTCAATAGTCACATGAACATCAAGTATCAATTCATATCGAGTAATCTGATACAATAAACCGCCATTTCAATATATCAATAACCAGTGCTTAGTTCTCTCACCCTATCTATCTACTCTGATTCCAAGTCCTCACAAATTCTCACTTCTATCGAGGTCAATCATAAGATCCCAAAACTCAGTAACATATCAGATATATGTCTAAGTTCTATTTGGTCAGGTCAATTCATCCAATATCTATTCCTCAAAATCATATTCATCCAACTATAGCCAATATCGTAACTCAAGGGTAAAGTCCTCAATCCATAAGAGATCTAAGAACAGCAGTCAGACTAGAGTTAGTCGACTAGGGGAGGAGCAAGTCAACTAGGGTAGTGGATTTTGGACTAGGTTAGTCGACTAACAAATGAGATAAGTCGACTATAAAAGGTATAAGTCGACTAATAAAAGTAATAGCCAGCAACAGAGAGTACATAACTTTCAGAACAAACACCTAGTCGACTAAGGCTATGATAAGTCGACTAGTATTGGAGTACTAGTCGACTAAGTAAATGCAAGTCGACTATACTGCCTACAGTCAATAAACAGAGAGTTCACAACTATCCTAAATAGAAACTTATTCGACTAAAGGACTATGGTAAGTCGACTAATAGGGGTATTAGTTGACTAATAAAAGGTCAAGTCGACTAATATACCTGCATACCTGATATTGAAATACACCTACACATATTATTAATACACACCTTATTAAAACTCTCAAATATATACATATTACCCAATCTGATACACATTCCCAATCTTGTAAATATCAATACAAACACATAATAAACACAGAGAGGGAGAGATTAACTCACATGAATTAATATATACATTCACATTATTCCCAACACTTACTTGTATATCTATAAAATCTCATGCACAAGCCAAACCAATGCACGCACACCACATAAATGAAGAGAGAGAGAATTGAGAACTCATAATAGGGGGAAGCTCAGAAATGGAGAGAGGGATGGGGCTCCGGCTGCGGGCTACTGTTGGCGCTGCGGCTGTGCTACCGTGCGCAAGGATGAAGGGGGAGGCGGCCAGGTGCTGCTGGAGGGGAGCTCGGCCTGCTAGAGGAGGCTGGTCGGCAACCAGGACTGGAGCTGCCAAGGGGAAAGGAGCTCGAGATTGTGCTAAGGCTGCTGTTGCTGCACTGGTGCCTGGCTGTTGCCTTGGTTGGGTGCGACAGGGCTACACAGAGGGGAGATCCAGGCTGCTGCGCAACCAAGGAGAGGAAGAGCAACCAAGCAAGGCTGCGTTGCCTTGGGTCTGGGCTGGGGTGGCTGTCCTAGCTGCCGTGATTGGGGAAGGGCTGTCAATGAAGAGGAGTTTGTGGGGATTTTAGAGCTAAAGAGCCATGGAGAGGGCGGCAGAACGTGGAGAAGTGCTTAGCTCGGCCCCAGAGGAGTGCAGTTGTACTGGTATGTAAAGGGTAAAGCCAGGTGCCATGGGGTTTGTGCTGTGCTCGGTTGGGGAATCCGGTTGAGTTCCGGTGACGACGAGGTGCACACGGGGAAGGAGGGAGGCGGCCGTGGAGGAGGAGGCCGAGTGGGGGTGGGTGCGTTGGCCTGCACTGTGCGCACAAGGGGAGGGTGCTGGGCGCTGCGCGGTAAGGAGCAGGCGGCCAGGTTCTGGTAGTGGCGGTTGTGTAAAAGTAAAAGGATGAGGATTAAATATAGATTTAGGTTTTGGTTTTGGGATTAGGAGATTTATGGTAAGATTATATATTGGGGAATTTTGATAGTGGGTATTGGGTCTTAGGTGAGTGAATTTCGGGTTGGATTTGGGTTAGGGTCTAATTGGGTATAGATCATAAGTATTGGGTTTCGGGTTAAGATTCATGGGTTAGGGTAAATGGTAATGGTTATGCTATTGGGTATGGATAAAAGAGGATCACGGGTAATGGAGTTTGGGTATAGATTATAGGTTGATGGTTATAGATTGAGTAAATGTGTTTAGGATCAAGAGTAAAGGTATGAATCAAGGAATATGGCATGACTAGAAATCAAGGGAAAATAAATATTATAAATACCACTACAAAAATAATAATAGTACTAATATTAACGACAGCATCACTTAACCAAAATATTAATAATATAATGCCAATAACATTACATGACCACACTAATAATAATAAATAATAACCTTAATGAAATTATGGTAGTAACACTAATAATAATAATCTTAATAATTAAACATACAATAATAATAATAAATAATAATATTAGTAATACTATTAATAATTAATAAGAACTAACAATATTAAAAATAACAATACTAATAGTAATAAGAAATTAAAATATTGACACGCCAATATGGCAATAGTATATAAAGCCAAAGTGTCATTTACTATCTTTAAAATAAATTTGTATATTTAATAGTAATAATTATGAATCAAGTTAATAATAATAAGAATAATCAGTAAATTAAGTTAAATACTTTAGGAAAATAAAAATACAGTATTTCTAATTAGGGATCTTACATATTTCTAATCCCAAACTAATTAATCACGATTAAAACTCCGTATAACTCCCAAATAAAATATCTTTTTAAAAATCTAACATTTTCTATTTAAATGAACCATGTAGATTTATCGGGGCCTTATGATTTCAGTGCTTTGGACTTGGGATCGAGTTCAGGTGAGTGTTTCTTTTTTTTAAGATTATTTAATTTTGTTGTGAGTGTTTCTTTTCTTTGTTTAATTTTATATAATTTTATCATGAGTAAATTTTCTTTGTGTAATTTTATTTAATTTCGTTGTGAGTGTTCTTTTCCTCCTTCAGTTAAACAAGAACTTTGAGATAAATAATTTTATTTAATTATGTAATTATGCTGCTAAATTTACTGAGATGATATTTAGGAGTGTTTGCTTTTACATCATTTTCTTATTTGTTGTTATCAGCTACTTGCATCATTTCATATGACCATCTGATATATTACACCAGTATGTTTACCTATATTTTTTCATGAGCCATCGTTGAGTGCTAACACTATTTATTTAGTTGTTCTATATCATTTCATGCATAGTCGTCTACCACTGTTGATTCATGATTAGTTGTAGTATGCCTTAGACCAGTTTTGATCTTGTAATTGACCTAATTGTGAGAAATCTTAGAATATAAATTGATTGAGTTTGAGATTAATTGGTTCGTGATTGAGGTTAAAGGTTCAAACTTAAAGATAAATAGTACATTTATTTGAGGTAGTTATCGAACATTTATTTTTGATGATACTTCAGGTGAAAATTCATTTAAACAATAAGGATGGATTAAATAAGATGTTTTAGATTGATTTCTCTTGATACTTGGATTTATATATGGATGTAGAGTTCAACTTGAGATTTACATGAGATTTTGATTCATATTTAGATGAGATCAATGATACTTGAATTCTGATCATATGGGAGAATACCTTACCTTGATTTTTATCTATCACATAATACTAATTTTAAATTATTAGTTGCAAGTATTTAATTTGAATATATTCACTGATAAATTTTCTGAGCAATGATATTTATTGATATTGAGGTTGAGTATAGAGACTTTCTAGATTCATGCAGCTTAAGGATATCCCACTCCTTAGTTATTATCTTGATTGGAATTGAAACTATTGGTAATGTAACTTAAATTATAATTCTATTTAGATCTTAAATTTGACTGGCTCATAATAGTAGTTATACGAGTTAATATCTGAGTGAGATTATCAGTAGATTTGATTATTCTTATTGATGGTAAAACAGGTGAGAGTTTGGTCAGATATTGATGATTGATTAATTTGGAGATTCTTTATTAAAAGAACGAGATATTGGACTTGGATTTGTTAGTAGACTCGATTGAGTTGGAGTTGACCTTGGGTTGAGGAGTAGACGTAAATTTGTTTGACCTGACTTGGTGGCATGTATATACATAATTGACTAGTTACTTGGATTTCTGAATCTTGTGTTTGAACTTAATGGAAGTGAAAGTGTATGATGGTATTAATTATGATTGAATACTGATTATTGGTTGGAAATAGATGAATATATGTTTATAGATTGGGACTTAGATATATCGATGACTTTGAGGATCTGAGTTGATTAAATATGTTGCCCGGGTTATTCTATTCATGCCAGCAGGTCATTACCTATTCTGAATATCATGATTTACCAGAATAAATTGACTGATTATACATGACATTTATCTGATATTTATATTGTCCATGTTATCATATTGCTGGAAAATATTGTATATGGTAACAACACTCTCATGTTATACTTGTTACATGTATTGTTATATCGGTATCTTGTTTACTGACATTATATATCTTGTTATACCGATATCTGATTACACTTGTTGGTGTGGTTACCGTGATTATCATCGAGTTATCCCAGTAATCTAAGTAACATACACATTAAATAATCTTGATAAACTAATAACATGACATTAAATAACCTACACTGAGATTGGGGAGATTGATGGAGGAGACAACATCTGTATTTTGGGTAGACCTAGATATAGGTTGTGCAGCCGAAAGAGGGTTCCACTGCAGGGTTCCCGTGGGGTGACTGATGATCGGGAGAAAATCGCTCACGAAAAGTGTATGTTTTGAAATCAAGATTTAAAGTGTGGGTGCTTTGCTTCCTCAATACTTCCATTATAGCATATAGGCTAAAACGAGTCGAATCCACAAGGACGGGAGGCGATAGAAGCTTTACTGGTTGATTCATGTGTGTGTTAAAGTTCTTCTATGTTTAAAAGAATGAAAGAAAAGGAAAACAAAGAATGGAAGAGAAGAATACGGTAAAATACGAAGAAGTGAGAAACATAGAAAAGATTGTATTTGTGGTTATTGATATATTTCTAAAACAAATTAAAAAGATAAAGAAAATCTATGGCTACTAACTACTATCACTCCACTAACATGCTAATGTCTTAGTGATAGTTGCTTCACATGTATCATTGGCCATCACTAATCCTTAGTTCAAGAGCTTTGCAAAGCATGGCTCATATGATAACTGTAGGCTGTCTAAAGATCACTAAAAGACAAGTCACCAAAAAGCAGAGTTTCAAGCTCCAGACGCAGGGCTAATCACAGCCCTACTGCGGCACCAAGGCGCGAGGGTCGAAACCTGTAATACCCCGTTCCCGGAATACGTACTTAGTTGCGTATTCAGATTTTCGATCGTATTTTTTCGATTTACTTCCTGTATTTATTCTGTATTATGAATTCCTTATATGGTTGTTTTGTCTTGGATTTGGATTCGTGGACTCGGAGTCAGCCCCAGTCTGAACCGAGGGCCTAATCCTAATGTATTATTCGATTTAGTCTTTCTGATAATTAGATTTGACCGATTTTAGTTTTAAATATCATTTTCCAATATTATATATTTTCTATGATTTTCTAGATTTTTCCTGAGTTAAAATGAAAATCTTCAAAACCGGTGTCGACCAGTGCCGCTGGTCGATTCCAGGATTTTTATTTCACAAACAGCTAGGAATTTCTAGATGGTCCTTTAGACTTTATTTCTTAGAATCTTATTCCTTATTCAAATACTTTTTCTGAGAATTTTATGAATTTATGAAAATTCCATCGGAGTCGGTAGGTAACTGATTCCGGGATTTTTAGCTTTAAAACTATAAAGTATTTCTTAAAACGGATTTCACTATGATACTTAGTATTATATTCTTGATTTTTGATAATTATTTCGGGTCGTTCCGAGACACTTGAATTTCGGACGATTCCTGTATTTTCCCGAAAGATTTCCGCATCTGCAACCGAATCCCGAGAATCCGCCACTTCCATTATTTTCATCTTCTTTCCCAGAAAATATCTTCTCATTATAATTTCTTTTCCTTTTTCCTTTACCTTTAATTCTCTTCCTTCCTCCACAAGCCAAAGGCTTTTCCTATTTTCCAAAATCCCAAAATTTCTTTTTCTTCTTCCACCAACTCCCTCATTAATGCCCCTCTCTCTCTCTCTTCCTTGGCCGGCCATGATAGGCCAAGAGACACCTCACCCCTCACCTTGGCAAGCCACCAAGTGGCCAAAAGAGGGACACTCATCCCCTCCTCCACTTTACAAAAACCCCCCTCTTCTATCTTATTTGCATCTCCTTCACAAATCCAAAACCCTATAAATATCTTTCCTTTACATTTCATTTCCTTTTTTTTTCATTTTCTCTTCACCAAGAACCAAAACCCTAACCTCCATCTCCTTCATCTCCACCACCACAACTACTCCAACCTCTTCCCTTCATCTTCCTCCTCCTTCATCTCCATGGGAAACACCACCAAGGTCATCAACTCTACCAAAACCCAACTTCTTCTTCATCATCAACTTCCATCACTACCACCATCACTCCATCACCTTGTACTTCTTTTAGGTAAGTGTTCTTCTTCACCAAGCCTTGATTAATTCTTAGGATACTTGTATTTTCATATCATGTATACTTAGGTCTTCAAATCATGCCATTTGATTATCAAACACACAACCATAGAAATCTGTTCTGTATGCTGTTTCCAGACGATTAGTCGACTTGACCTATAGATTAGTCGACTAGAAACCCTTAGTTGAAACGTAACCTTTTCTGGAACACAGTTTTAGTCGACTTAGGTTATTTATTAGTCGACTAGAAACCTCGATTAGTCGACTACTCCCTTGACCCTAGTCGACTAACCTTTCCTGAATCAGAAACCCAACTCTCTGTTACTCAGTATTAGTCGACTTGACATGACTGTTAGTCGACTTGAGATGTCTGTTAGTCGACTACTCTTTCCACCTAGTCGACTAACTTTTCCTGAATCAGAATATCAACTCTCTGGAACCCAGTTTTAGTCGACTATACCAGACCGTTAGTCGACTTGAGTCCACTATTAGTCGACTACTCTCCCACCCTAGTCGACTAACTTTGGCTGTTTGTCTTAGCTGATTTCTTTCTTGAGTATGAACCTTATCCTCTAGACTTATATCATATATTGGTATTGCTTGACTTGTCTATTGACAAACATCATCTTCCCTTCTCTCTTTCTCTCTCCTTTTCACTCTACATATTTATATATCATATATTATGGCGCATCCCGAGCTTCCGTGGATTTTGGATCTTTTGGCATATTGGTGATTTAGGCGAGTAGTCTCGCTCTTCGCTCTTCTCTATTTGATATACCGTTTCGTCGGGACGATAAGTATTTCGCTTCTTATTTCCATATTCATGTTTGCTCTGCAATTGCTTATATTATGGTAGCTTCATCTTGTACTTGTGCCATGCTATTGATATGCTTACTTCTTTATCATATACCATGCGTGGCCGACCCTTCGTGGTCGTTGGACTTTGAGTCACTTCCATGTTACCACTTGTCATTACTCTGACCTGTCAGTTACATGCTTCCTTTTAACACGTGTATATCCCTTGGTAACTGTGTTATCACCTGACCACCATGCATGCCATTATTTGGCAAGACTCTATTGTTATGACCATGACTTACCCAGACTATTATCGATCTTTTATCATGTCTAGTTGCTGGTTGAATATCATCATCCTGTCATGCTATAACTTTACACCCAGCATGATATATTTGACTTGTGATTATCATCTTTACGGGAACTTGACTTATTATCCTGTATCATGATCAGTGACCTGTTTTCCTGCTTTACATGCAGTGACCTGACTATATAGTACTTATGTACTCCTGAATTCCTGATCATGTCCATCTCCTGTTTTTCCCGTAAAGTGATAATTAAACTATTGAACCTTAAAAAGTACCAACTTGTATTGGGTCGGGGGAAACATGCGGATATCGATATGTGTTCGTGTTTACAGTGGCATTAGGTATATTGTACAATCATGTTTCCGGTCTGACCTGAGGGCCTCCAGGGGACCGAGGGGAGAGCTGGCTCCCTTATTCCTGGCTTCATTATGATAAGGGCATACATAAGTCCCTCCTGTTTAGCCTTGCGGCTGGCTTCCGTTTTCATGCAACGGAACAATCCTGGACCGTGGTCCCGGGCATGCACGGGACCCACTGTAAACATAGTTCGTTGATACCCCCGCTAGTTTCCAATACAACCTTGCTTTACTCGGATATGGATCTATGTGCGTTGGGACGCTAGTTCACATAGCTAGACATCAGGGTAAGACGAGTAATAATAAAGTGTCATAATAATCGGCTCTCTAAGTTGTAAGTAGAGGTATGTGGAATGGGACGCATACTAAAGCCTGCAACTTAAACGGCTATGAATCTGTGATGTGCCTTACCATATTTGTTGTAATGGTTTTATTCGGATTTCCTGTTTTATGATTATTATGCCATACCTGTTCATGCCTGCCCTAACCTATCTGCCTCCTGAGTATTTCCTACTTGATATCATTTCTTATATACTTCATTTGTGTTCTAACCCTCCTGTCTTCTGTACTTGACACCTGTGCTCCTCCTGACTCGCCACCTGGCATCCATATTCCTACTCGCCTGGAGAGTTTCACTGACTCCCCTGGATTCTCATGTCCAGGTTATGGAGCCCGGAGCGTGTGAATTCTCCCCGTTACTGCTCAGAGTGGCGCAGCGGTAGCGTGGATCTCCAGCCGACCGTCCAGGGCCACATCCTTCCAGGCCCCCTGTATGCCTCTCGAGTTTCCTCTTAGCAAACTCGTGAGTGCCCTTTTTCTATTCATACTTGTACATTTCCTTGTATACTTGTATGTGAGCGCCCTTTTATGCTGTTCATATATGTATATCTCTTGTACTCTCTCATTTGCGCATATCTGTGATGTATTATTATTGTAATATTCATCACCTCTGGTGATAACTCTGTGATTGTATATATATATATATGTGTTGGAATGTATAATGCACCATTTGCTTCCGTACTCTGATTCTTGTCTGTACTGATGCTTAGCGTATATACGGGAAGGTACTTCGGACTTACGTATATACGTTGCAGTGACGTCCCCGTATTCGCCGGGATCGGGGCGTTACAAAACCCACGTCTCAGCCAGCACTGCAGCACCAAGGCGCGAAGGTCGAAACCCGCGTCTCAGCCAGCACTGCAGCGCCAAGGCGCGAGAGTTGAAACCCGCGTCTCAGCTCAGCAGCACTGCAGCACCAAGGCGCGAGGGTCGAAACCCGCGTCTCAGCCAGCACTGCAGCGCCAAGGCGCGAGGGTCGAAACCCGCATCTCAGCCTGGCAGCACTGCGACACCAAGGCGCGTGGGTCGAAACCACGTCTCAGTTATAACTTCCCTCGTTATGAGGTCAATCACCACCCACATAATGAGAAACCTCCATTGTGGAGTATTTTTAGGGGGGCACGTTCACCCCTGAAACCTCTATAAATAGCCCCGTCGCTATGACAGATGGAGAGGGATACATACAGGGACACGGACGCACATAAAAAGAGAGAGGGAGACAGAGAAAGAAAGAGAGTCCAACTCTTCAGTTAACTTGCTGCGTACAAGTTAATCCTTGCCTACAATCTCTTTGAGATTTCTGGTCGACAGAGCTGTGTTACTCCATCCACCATCCGAAGAGAAGATCCCCATAAGTTCTCGACGCTCACCCGGTCAACGAAAAACAAGATTCACTTTCTATCGCCACCTGAAGAACCCAGCACTAAACAAAGCGGAGATTCAAGATTCAACATCTTCCCTCCCTTGTAGTCAGAGCATTAGTTTGTTGTAATCTTTCAATTGATTCAAGGAAATTTTACACCGAATTTCTCTTCTCCGTACCAAACAAGAGATGGCGACTCCGCTGGGGACTACTTTCGTTACCGACGAACAAGTGGTGGCGCAAGGTGACGTCCTCTACAAGGGGAAAACTGTCGAATCGCTCGTCGTAGAATTCGACCAGGCAAAGTATGAAGAGTTCCTCTCTTCTGGCTCCAAGAGCCAAAAGGCCCGCGCCTACCGCAGGGTCTCTACGGGGACTTGCCCCGAAATCCGCTCTGAGCCTCTCTCAGAGGTAGCTGTTGTGACGGATGTTGTGGCCAATCATGCCATGCGTGACACCCGCGCCAACGTCTCTCAGGAGACCACGTGGTCAAGTTCTCTGGTGTCCAGCCAATCTATCCTCTTCCTCAGCACCAGGTCATTGTTGGTTTCTCTCAACCCACATGACGCAACCGAAACGCTGAACGCCGACAGAGGAGGCGTGCGCGTCAACTGGAAGTTGGAACAACTGATCGTCCAACTGAGGCAGGACGCAAGGTTCGAGCCAGCATCTCTACTGCGCCACATCCGGCACGCGAAATCTGCGTTTGGCAACCCAAACGTGAGGTTCACCAAGTTGGCTCCTCTGAAGCCCTACTTCCCAGACGCCAAGGCGAAATTCGCACGCCTTGTCAAGTACAAGAGGCACACGCCTCTAGGCGTGGAGCCCAGCAGCCCTGCATCTCTCAAGCGTCTCTGCTCCGACGCAATAATCAGCAACGGAATGGCCGCGTCTCATTTCAGCAGAGATACCAGACACGCATCTTGAAGACACGACGCGAGAACCGCGTCTCTGAACCCCGCGTCCTAGCTGTACAGATCAAGGATGCCTCCCGCCCTCGGCATTACGAGGCTAATCTCTTTGATCCTCCTCCCACGGATCTGAGAGATTATTTGACGAAGAAAAGAAGTGCTAATCGAATCACTTCGTCATGTTGCTGCGAACGGCTTATCACGATGCTCTCTGAGTGCCATTGCAGTTCAGGTGCAAACCAGCAGTCTCTAGTTAGACAGCTGACCCTGATTCCCCGATCCGCCAAAAGAAGTCGTACCCACCGGAGGAGGGTCTTCTCTGACACTGAATATCCCAAGCTCACTACAAACATGGCGAGCAGGAGTAGGGAAAAATAACCTGCAGTCAGCTCCGATGAGTCTGACACTGAACTGGAAGGAGTGTACCGACATACTCGCACCCAGACTGGGGTGATTCCCCCGATTGACTACAATGCCCTAGCCCGGGCATTGAGGTGAATAACTCGCATTCTGCTATTGCAGAGTCGCAGGCTTCAAACTCTTCTATAGAGAAAGAGGCCTTTATATACATGACCAGCACTCCTGAGGAGACAGCTAAGCACTTGGAGCAGCAAGCCCAGGCCCAGAAGGAACAACTCGAGATGATTCGTGCTCAGCAAGAATCTATCGACTCCCTCAAGCAGATGCTCGCACAGTTGCTTGATGACAAGAGGAAGTCAGCTGACAAAGCCTCATCTAGAAAGTCTAAGGGCAAACGAAAAGAGGGAGAAAGCTCATCTTCTGTACACATTGAGGAGAAAGAGCAGTCTACTTCTGATTCGTCTAAATCTTCGTCGCAAGAAAAAGACGACCGAGACCAGGGAAAAGTTCATTCTAGAAGAATGAATCAATTGGAGCAACGTCTTGAGGCCCTCACCAACCGGAAAGGCCTCCAAGAAGCAAGAGTGGTCCGACCATATCCGGCCGAGTGGGATCTGGTACCATACCCTCCCAAATTCAAGGCTCCGACCCACCAAGCATTTGAGGGGAAAGGTTCACCGAACCAACATATGTACTACTTCAAATCTCAAACAGGGAATGTGGTAGATAACGATGCCATCCTGGCACGTTTATTCATCAGCACCTTAAAAGGGCTCGCCTTTGAATGGTTCATGAAACTCCCAGAAGGCTCCATTAAGAATTGGGGTGATTTAGAGAAGCTCTTCCTAACGCGCTTCTTTGAAGATGACTCGGAGGTCACCATGCCAACCCTTTTGGCCATCAAACAGCGAAAGGGAGAGTCCGTTAAATCTTTCATGGAAAGGTTTCAGAATGTAGCACTCTGATGTCCGAGCTGTATAACCCAGGTCACCCTGGTGGAAACATGCCGCCATAATCTACAAACCTCGCTCCTCGCCCAAATAGGAGTCGCCAAAAGCCGCACCTGGAAGTAGTTAATCCAACAAGGTGAACAGGCTGAAGAAATTGTCGCCCGGGTCAGGGCGGAAGAAAATAAACCCAGACCTGAGAGGTCAACGAGGTGTGCACCAGACACGTCCCTCCAAGCCAAACGGAAGGACAACTTGGCGACAGAAACCAAATCTCCCGTCAAACCTCTGCCGGTTAAGGGGAGTGGCTCTTCAAGCCAACCACGTTCCAACAAGCAGTATTTCTTGAAGGACGAACATGTCGATTCGCTCTTCAAGTTACTCAACAAGAGCAACAGACTGAAGCTTTCTGAAGCTAGGCGCCCTGAAGAAGTCGGTAAAACCGATAATCCCAACTACTACTTGTATCACAGGATGTTGGGGCACCCCACCAAGAGCTGTTATGTCTTCAAGGACATCCTTCAGGCTCTGATTGACGCGGAGGTATTAAAACTTCGTCCAGAGCAGAAGAAGGTGACGGCTAACATGACGTCATTTCTCCAGTTTGGAAGACAACCTCCAACACCTTCTGGAGTGATCCCTGTCCCAAGAGGAGAGCTAAGAATGGTCAACATAGACCCTCACCAGCAGCAAGAGAAGGGCCTGGTATTTGTTCCCACACCTTGGGGAGAAGTCATGTGGGTTCATCCCGACCTTGTTGATGGCCAGCAATGGACTACTGTGACCAACAGGAAGTCCAAAGGCAAAGCAGAGGCCACATCTTGTAATGTGGTATGTGCCTTTTCTCGGGAAGCGGAAACTGATGTTCCCTCACTAACTGATTCGAAGAGGAAACGATAGTCCTTGCTGCAGAGCCCAACCAACTGGTAGCGAAAACCCGTTCAGGTCAGTCATATTTGATAAAGTATGGCGAAATGGCGGCGACTTCTCCAAAACCCGCTGCAGAACCAGCCAAATCCTCCACAAAGCAATCAGTGGAGAAACAGAAAGAGCTTCGGTATTTCAGAGTTCTTTCGAAAGACATAGCGGAAGGATTCACAGCACCTTATCGCTTTGATGTCCAGGCCCAACTGGCAACATCCCGGCCCGGATTACTCTTTATGAGCTTCTTAGGCTATCGAAGTCGACCAGAGAAGCTCTACAAGAGGCCTTGGCTAATGCTGAGGTTTTCATGACCCAGGTGCCGATCGGACCAAAGGAGGAAGATGTAGAGGATTGCCTCCACGCCTCCCAAAATGTTCCCTGCATCACCTTCACGGCAGATGATATGCAGGTTAAAGGGAAGCATGATCGACCCCTATACTTCATAGGGTATATTGGATCATCTGAAGTGAACCGTATTCAGGTGGATTCAGGGTCTGCATTGAGCATTATGCCTCGCCGGGTCATGCAACATTTAGGGATTCCTACCCACCGGTTGAGCGCTACCCAGATAACTATTTATGGGTTCAATGCCAATGGTACCCGTCCAATGGGGAAGGTCAAGCTCAAATGCCAGATCGGGGACCTGAGGTCGGAAGTGGCATGCTATGTTATCGATGCTGACACTTCCTACAATCTACTGCTGGGACGACCATGGATTCATCGCAATTCTATCGTTCCCTCCCCACCAAGTCATGAAATACATTGACGGGAGTGGAAAGGTGTGAACGTTGATTGCCGAAAGGTATCCGTTCAAGGGACTTGAGAATTATTTCACAGATTCTCTCCTATATCAGGACTCTGTGGAAACAGATGAAATCCCGCAACCAGAGGAGCCCGACTCTGGTAATGAAGCCGACACCGAGCTGGAAAAAGAAGAATGCATGTGAGAGCTAGATCCACTTGTAAAGAGTACTAATAAGCTTGATGTTGATAATACCTCCGATGATGTAGGCAGATGGTATATTAATGAAGACCTAGATTTGGCGTATTTCTCTGTGTTTGCTTCGATTCAGTACCGTCAGACACCAGTACTGAAGTGGATGATGACCTCTGGTCGGCAATGGATGCTTTGACATCATTGCATGTACCAGTAAAATCGTCCTTCAGAACATACCGAGATGCTGGTAATACGCAAGAATCCATATTCATGGTTCCAACGAGACGGAAGGGCCAAAAACCAATTCTTTTTGGCGAATTGAATCCGAACCAATGACCTATGAAGAATCAGAAAGCGAAGAGGAACCCCCTCAGTTCGGTCATTATGAGTCAAATGCACTCAGAATGATGAAAAGCATGGGGTATGATCTAACAAATGGTCCAAGGTTGAACTTCGGCAAAGGAAGGAGAACTCTACTTCAATCTTTTGTGCCGAAAGGGAAAACCCCTGATTATTATCATCGGACTCGCAGGGGGTTGGGCTATGTATCAACTCCGATCCCATCAGCCTCTGACTCTGGAGGGTCATTAGGCCAAGATTACTCGTTGGGCACGTCATCGTGGGAGTCAGATGTCAGTGTCGGTAACATCTTCAGAGAACTTTCAGTGAACATGATTTCAACAAACCACCTGGAAGTCGGAGATGAAGAAATGATCCAATCCGATGTAGATCCTTGGATCCAACACTTAAACCATCTTTGGGATACCCGCTTTGAACAGCGCGAGCCACCCACAGAAGATAAGGTTGTCCAGATCAATCTAGGAGATGAGGCTAACCCTAAGCCCATCTTTATAAGCGACGGCCTGTCACCTTCTGAGAAAAAGGATCTGATATCTCTTGCACAAGAGTATATAGACGTCTTCGCTTGGAATTACGAGGACACGCCTGGACTTGATCCTCGCGTGGCTATGCATCGCATTAATATTAATACGTGTTGGCCCAAAGGCTTTCCACTCTAGTTTTGATGATGATTAATTCATGTAGTTATGTGTACTAATAATCTTGTGATTTTAGTTTCAGATCATTAATCAAGTTATTAGTTGGTGATTAGCTTCAACAAGATGATTTGGAAGCTTTCACAAGTTGATTCAAGAGCCGAGCGTCAAAGATCATATATAGCACTTGCTCGGTGGATCAAGGAGTTTTGGATCGAGTCGGCTTGGAGATTGCGCTCTACAAGAAGACTTCGGTACCATAGTTTAGTTTTGTGTTTAGATCCAAATTGTAAAAATTAGAATAGTATGATATGCTCAAGTTCACAACACACACGTTTCATGTTTTGAATATTGGTTTTTGGTTTTCGGTTTTTGGTTTAACCGATCTTGGTTTCATGAATAGATAGATCAAAACAAGTTTACATGGTTTAATGTATATTAGATTTGTTCTATATACATGCATGCTTAATTTCCTAGACAAACTTAGTTTTGACTTTCATATTCATGTGTTTTATGTTTTGGTATTTTTGTCAAAACATATTTTGGAATTAAGGACAAAAACTATGATATATATATATATATATATATATATATATATATATATATATATGTTTCATGTATATTGGATTTCTATCCATATGCATCATGCTTCAAAGTGTTTAAATATCATGCTTTGTATTTGGAAGAGTTTTGGACAAAACGTATTTTCTATTCAAAATCCAAGTTTTAGAAAATACAGTTTTTAGTTTTTGGTAAAAATGATAAGACACAAAAATAGTTCGTATTGATTGATATTTGAGCTAAACTTTTTACCGCATGTTTATATATCAATGCAAAATGATAAAACTATTTTTGGTGATTTTTAGGAGTGTTAAAAGATTTTTCAAAAAATTTTAAACTGTTTTTCTGACCCAGTTTTCTGTTCCATACTTCAACCAGTCGACTAGTCTTCTTACAAGTCGACTTGGCTTGAGGTCGGTCGACCAAGTTGGTCGACCGACGTGCACAGATCTGTGCACGTTTGGCAGACACAGACGGTCGACTGTAAGGGTCGACCGGGTCTGAGAGCAGAGCTCTCTGTTTGTTTGGGTCGACCGGGGCGGTCGACCGGTAGCTGCCAACGGGCAGAATTTGACCGTTGGACGGTCGACCGGACCGGTCGACCGGCAGTGTATTTCTGGCATTTTCTGCTGCCAACGGCTATATTTTTCTGGGGTCTATAAATACCCCATTGGAAGAGTTTTTCTCTAAGATTTTTTGTACGAATTTTTCCTTACTCTCTGGTGTTTTCACAGCAATCAAAAGAAGTTTTTGGATTCAATTTAACAATCTATTTGGTGTTTTTGCTAGGGTTTGGAATTCAAAGAAAAGGGTTTTTGGGAAAAGAGTTTTGATTCATCTTCTATATCTTGGTTTCAGTTTTTCCCAAGGATTTTCTTTGTGATTTTGATTTCCATTCCATTAGTTTTCTCCACACTTGAGCAACATCTACTTTCTTATTCTATAGAATCTTTGTGTGGGAGAAAGAAATTGTTTGTGGTTGTTGTTTAGACCACCAAGTTAAAAACCCATCTTTGCTTTGTGCCTTGCCCTCATTGTGTTGAGGAAGTTGTGCATTTGGGTTGTATCCCTCAAGTTGTGAGGTGATCCTTGTGTTTGCTTTGTGCTAATCCCTCGGGTTGTGAGGTGATTATTTTGTTGGATTGCAGCTTGCCTCAAGGAGGAGGTAGTGGTTGTAAAGAGAGGAGTTGGGTACTCCTTGTGATAGTTTTTGTTGGACTTGTTAGTGGATTAGAAATCCTTCGTGTGTCGAAGGCGGGGATGTAGAGCTGGGTGCTCGAACCTCGAAACATATCTTGTTGTTTGCGCTTGATCCATTGACTCTCTCTCTATCTCTCTCTTTACTTTGTGCCTTGCAACTATTCATATTGTGCATTCATATCTGCTTGGCTTGGTTGTGTGTGCATCATTTGTTGATTGCACTTGAGTGTATTGCATTAAGTTTTTAAATTCCGCATTAAGTTCATTAGATTAGCATAATCACCTATTCACCCCCCTCTAGGTGACTTTTCAATTGGTATCAGAGCCTACGCTCCTGATATTTACGTTTAACCACCTAGGAGTGAGATCTTGGTTTGCTAATCTTCATTTGCATTGTTCATTTGCACTCATTTAGTTTGCTCTCATGGATAGCCCTCCTATGTTTGACCATATTAGACTTGATGCTTGGAAGGCCAATATGAGTAAACATTTAAAAAGCCTAGGACATCTAGTTTATCAAGCCTCCACTATGGAATCATTCCCTAATAGTAGCAAGCATAAAAAGCAAATGCATTAGCACTTAGAGCACTTAGAGCATCTCTTAGTGAACATATTTTACCGGTGTTTGATCGTTATGACTCGGCTTTTGCAGTGTGGAGCTTATTGACGTCTCTCGAGCTTCCAAGGATTATCAACAAGATGAGGAGATCTAAGAGAGAAAAGTCCGAAGAGCATTGCCTCATGGTCCAGGGGATTAACTCCCTTGAGGTACAATCGGATTCTCAAATAGATGATAGCTCTAGTTCCTATTGCCATGGTTGTTTTGAAGTTCAAACATTGAATTTGGAACTTGCTCAAAAGCTTGAAAATTTTGTGGAAAAACACAATCTTTTGAAAGAGGACAACCTTGTTTTGAAAAATGAATTAAAGGATTTGTGTTCTAATTTTGAATTGGTTTTGCAAGAGAAGGAAGAGATTACTAGTGAACGTGACTCACTAAGATCTCAACTAGACCTTGCCCTTGATGAGATTGATATTTGAAAAACAAAAATGATTGTAATGATGTTGTGAAAAACAATGAGATTTTATCTTCAAAATTGGATTTTACTTTTAAAGATAACCTTTCCTTGAAAAATAAAATTGATTCTATCACTAAGGAACTTGATCTTATTTTAAAGAAAAATGAATCTTTGCAAAATGAGATTGATATTCATGTTTGTCATGCTAGTGTAGCTTCTTGTTCTAGCACTCCTATTGCATGCTCCACTTTATCTTCCACTATTGAAAATGATATAAATGTTTTGAAGAAAAGTGTTGAATGTTTGGGCTCCACTTTGAGCCAATGTACATTGAATCATTCACGTTTGGAAACCTTGGTTCGCAAGAAACAAGTCCATCTTTGCATGCACACCCTGCACGGCATACACATGCTTTCCACGGTCACCACCACTACATGTATGCTCATGTGTACACATGTACACATTATGGCCGAAAAGGCCACCTTGCTAGATTTTGTTATGATCGTGTTTATCATGAAATTTAGCAACTAATCTTATTTGGGTTAGAAAAGATACTAACCCCCGTGGACCAAAAGGAAATGGGTACCAAAGACCACCTCTATGCTTTTGATGTAGGTGGGAGCTCTCGCATCACGTGAGAGTATTGGTGCCTTGAGGTGGATGCATTCTAAGCTTAAAAGAGAACCATTTGGATGCTTCACTCTCAAGGGGATTTGGTGGGAGGACCACCGTGGTTTGGAGAACTAGAGATGCACCTTCATCGGTTTTGGTATCATTCTCTAACTCCCATTTTTATTGCATGCTTATCTTGTTTATCTATTTATAGCATGTCATGTTTTGTTATTCATTATGCCTATGCCATGCTTGTTAGAATAGTGTTATACATGTTTAGTTACTTGAGCACCCATGTTTTATATGGATCTATATTTACTGTTCTCACCTTATTTAAACTAACATGTATGCCCTAGATCTAATGCACATGCATATACATAATGATCATGTGGATGTTTATGATTTTTATTTTATTGAAGCATGTTTTATTGTTTCATGATTAGTATGACATTTGCCATGTTTATTAGACTTATGCTTTACATGATTAGTTGTTGAGACACCCATGTTTAGTATGGACCCATATTGTGTGTTCTCTTTATGTTTTAGCTATCATGTAATCATAGATCTAATGCACATGTCTTTGTCATGCTAATCATATGGTTGACTATGACTTTTTGTCTTAATAATTCATGTTTTGATTATTATGTTTATCATGTTGGGTTATGATTCCCGTTTTATGCTTCATGTTTTGACTACTTGATTGAATGATAAGTTTTCATTAAGACTAGGATTTATACTTGTACAACTAGTGAGCTACAAATAGACCTTTATATATGTTTGTGCTTGAACGCTCATTTGTATTCACTTGATGTACTAGTATAGCCTAGTTTTGATGATTCTTGCATTTGACTTGTATTCATCATTTTACTTATTTCGTTTTAACTTCATGTACATGTCCATCTTGTCCAAACTATCATTTATACATATACATCCTTGAGCCACGTGCCTTCATGCATATACTTTTGTGGTCTCATTGTGTTTAGGATATGTATGTATACTTTAGTTTGTACATGACATACATATGCCTTGAAGTTTAAATCGTTTGGATGAATTTCATGTTTGCTAAGTGATTTCACATTTATAATGAATTTCATGTATTTAAGATGATTTCAATTGGTGATTTCACATCTTAGATGAATTTCATGTTTTCAAGGAATTCCATATGAGCTTAATTGAACATTTTCATGTTGATATGTGTCACATTTTACTTGTACACTCACTTTATTAGTTTACTCATGATTTGTTTTCATGAGACTATGATATGGGCTTTATGGACTTTGAGTGTTTAGTGATCATGTGATTTACATGTGGTTCATGAAAACAATTTTGTTTTATTCCTTACTTGAAGGATTTCGTACTAGTTTTTTTTTTAAAAAAGATTTTCTTATAACTAGTTCGTATTCTTCACTATGGTAGAGATTTTCAAACATACTACATTTTCAAATCTGTTTTGAAAACCCCTACCTTCAATGGGAGGATGGATGGGAGATCATGTTCATGTATGCTTTAAAAATGAAAATCATTTAAAACTTGAATCATGATTGGGAGGTATAGTTATATAAGATATACACTTGATCATTATTGTTATTTCAATTGGTATTATTGAATTCTTTCAATTGGTATCAATCTTGACCTTTCTTGTATACTTATATATTTTGTATGTATGTATGCTTTCTATTCCAAGAACATAAATTTCTATTGGTATCTATTTTCATACATATATATGTTTTATTTGTGCTTATTAAGTCCCTATATCTTTAAGCACAAAATCTTGTTTATGCTAGTGCTTGAGCTTCAATTTTGTTTTAATTGATTATTTTTAAATTGGTATCAAGCCTATGCATTATTTTAGTTGGTATTTCATAAAGGGGGAGAAAATTTGATTTTGTCTTTCAATTGGTATTTGATTCCACTCCCTTACTTTATGATTGAAAATTTAAATTTGGTATCATATGTTCAAAATGAAAAATATTTACAATTTGTATCAAAATATTTGTGTTTAGACATTCAAAATTCATTATGTTTAATTTCAAATTGGTATCAAGATTTTCATGTGCTTTGCTTAAAATTGGTATCAATATTTTTTATTTGTTTCCTTTCAATTGGTATCAAGATGCTATTCTTTGACATATTTTCATTTGGTACCTTAATTGATAGTCACACCTATTTGGTTTTGTTTTTGTTTTAGACAAAAGGGGAGAACATTATTTTATTGCTTTTAACCCCTCATTGATTCATTATTTCGAACAAAAAGGGGGAGAAAGATTTGTTGATATGGTTTTGTTTTTACCCCTCATCGAAGGTTGTTTCTTTATATTAAAAAGAGGAGAAGATTTTGTTTTGTTTTGGTTTTTACCCCTTTGTTGATGATTGACAAAAAGGGGGAGAAAGATCTTGAGTTTATATATGCATGTTTATGTTTTGCATATATTAAGTTTAATTTAGTTTAATTTTAATTGATATCTAGAGCATGTTTTGTAATTGGTTTCTAGAGCATGTTTTGTTTTAAACATTTCATTGGTATCTAGAACCTTTATTGTTTATGCATAGATATGCATGTTTCATGTTTCATGTTTAATATTCATTGCATATTTATGTTTATTTGTTTATGCATGAGTTAAGGGGGAGCTTCTTTGAAGCCTAACTTTAATCCATGCATATATAACTCCATGAGTTTTGTCATCATCAAAAAGGGGAGATTGTTGGCCTAAAGGCTTTCCACTCTAGTTTTGATGATGATTAACTCATGTAGTTATGTGTACTAATAATCTTGTGATTTTAGTTTCAGATCATTAATCAAGTTATTAGTTGGTGATTAGCTTCAACAAGATGATTTGAAAGCTTTCACAAGTTGATTCAAGAGCCCGAGCGTCAAAGATCATATATAGCACTTGCTCGGTGGATCAAGGAGTTTTAGATCGAGTCGGCTTGGAGATTGCGCTCTACAAGAAGACTTCGGTACCATAGTTTAGTTTTGTTTTTAGATCCAAATTGTAAAGATTAGAATAGTATGATATGCTCAAGTTCACAACACACACGTTTCATGTTTTGAATATTGGTTTTTGGTTTTCGGTTTTTGGTTTAACCGATCGTGGTTTCATGAATAGATAGATCAAAACAAGTTTACATGGTTTAATGTATATTAGATTTGTTCTATATACATGCATGCTTAATTTCCTAGACAAACTTAGTTTGACTTTCATATTCATGTGTTTTATGTTTGGTATTTTTGTCAAAACATATTTTGGAATTAAGGACAAAAACTATGATATATATATATGTTTCATGTATATTGGATTTCTATCCATATGCATCATGCTTCAAAGTGTTTAAATATCATGTTTTGTATTTGGAAGAGTTTTGGACAAAACGTATTTTCTATTCAAAATCCAAGTTTTAGAAAATACAGTTTTTAGTTTTTGGTAAAATGATAAGACACAGAAATAGTTCGTATTGATTGATATTTGAGCTAAACTTTTTACCGCATGTTTATATATCAATGCAAAATGATAAAACTATTTTTGGTGATTTTTAGGAGTGTTAAAAGATTTTTCAAAATATTTTTAAACTGTTTTTCTGACCCAGTTTTCTGTTCCATACTTCAACCATTCGACTAGTCTTCTGACAAGTCGACTTGGCTTGAAGTCGTTCGACCGGGTCGTTCGACCGACGTGCACAGATCTGTGCACGTTTGGCAGACACAGACGGTCGACTGTCAGGGTCGACCGGGTCTGAGAGCAGAGCTCTCTGTTTGTTTGGGTCGACCGGGGCGGTCGACCGGTAGCTGCCAACGGGAAGAATTTGACCGTTGGACGGTCGACCGGACCGGTCGACCGGCAGTGTATTTCTGGCATTTTCTGCTGCCAACGGCTATATTTTTCTGGGGTCTATAAATACCCCATTGGAAAGAGTTTTTCTCTAAGATTTTTTGTACGAATTTTTCCTTACTCTCTGATGTTTTCACAGCAATCAAAAGAAGTTTTTGGATTCAAATTTAACAATCTATTTGGTGTTTTTGCTAGGGTTTGGAAATTCAAAGAAAAGGATTTTTGGGATAAAGAGTTTTGATTCATCTTCTATATCTTGGTTTCAGTTTTTCCAAGGATTTTCTTTGTGATTTTGATTTCCATTCCATTGGTTTTCTCCACACTTGAGCAACATCTACTTTCTTATTCTATAGGATCTTTGTGTGGGAGAAAGAAATTGTTTGTGGTTGTTGTTTAGACCACCAAGTTAAAAACTCAATCTTTGCTTTGTGCCTTGCCCTCATTGTGTTGAGGAAGTTGTGCATTTGGGTTGTATCCCTCAAGTTGTGAGGTGATCCTTGTGTTTGCTTTGTGCTAATCCCTCGGGTTGTGAGGTGATTATTTTATTGGATTGGAGCTTGCCTCAAGGAGGAGGTAGTGGTTGTAAAGAGAGGAGTTGGGTACTCCTTGTGATAGTTCTTTGTGGACTTGCTAGTGGATTAGAAATCCTTCGTGTGTCGAAGGCGGGGGTGTAGAGCTGGGTGCTCGAACCTCGAAACATATCTTGTTGTTTGCGCTTGATCCATTGACTCTCTCTATCTCTCTCTTTACTTTGTGCCTTGCAACTATTCATATTGTGCATTCGTATCTCCTTGGCTTGGTTGTGTGTGCATCATTTGTTGATTGCACTTGAGTGTATTGCATTAAGTTTTTAAATTCCGCATTAAGTTCATTAGATTAGCATAATCACCTATTCACCCCCCCTCTAGGTGACTTTTCAATTGGTATCAGAGCCTACGCTCCTGATATTTACGTTTAACCACCTAGGAGTGAGATCTTGGTTTGCTAATCTTCATTTGCATTGTTCATTTGCACTCATTTAGTTTGCTCTCATGGATAGCCCTCCTATGTTTGACCATATTAGACTTGATGCTTGGAAGGCCAATATGAGTAAACATTTAAAAAGCCTAGGACATCTAGTTTATCAAGCCTCCACTATGGAATCATTCCCTAATAGTAGCAAGCATAAAAAGGCAAATGCATTAGCACTTAGAGCACTTAGAGCATCTCTTAGTGAACATATTTTACCGGTGTTTGATCGTTATGACTCGGCTTTTGCAGTGTGGAGCTTATTGACGTCTCTCGAGCTTCCAAGGATTATCAACAAGATGAGGAGATCTAAGAGAGAAAAGTCCGAAGAGCATTGCCTCATGGTCCAGGGATTAACTCCCTTGAGGTACAATCGGATTCTCAAATAGATGATAGCTCTAGTTCCTATTGCCATGGTTGTTTTGAAGTTCAAACATTGAATTTGGAACTTGCTCAAAAGCTTGAAAATTTTGTGGAAAAACACAATCTTTTGAAAGAGGACAACCTTGTTTTGAAAAATGAATTAAAGGATTTGTGTTCTAATTTTGAATTGGTTTTGCAAGAGAAGGAAGAGATTACTAGTGAACGTGACTCACTAAGATCTCAACTAGACCTTGCCCTTGATGAGATTGATATTTTGAAAAACAAAAATGATTGTAATGATGTTGTGAAAAACAATGAGATTTTATCTTCAAAATTGGATTTTACTTTTAAAGATAACCTTTCCTTGAAAAATAAAATTGATTCTATCACTAAGGAACTTGATCTTATTTTAAAGAAAAATGAATCTTTGCAAAATGAGATTGATATTCATGTTTGTCATGCTAGTGTAGCTTCTTGTTCTAGCACTCCTATTGCATGCTCCACTTTATCTTCCACTATTGAAAATGATATAAATGTTTTGAAGAAAAGTGTTGAATGTTTGGGCTCCACTTTGAGCCAATGTACATTGAATCATTCACGTTTGGAAACCTTGGTTCGCAAGAAACAAGGTCCATCTTTGCATGCACACCCTGCACGGCATACACATGCTTTCCACGGTCACCACCACTACATGTATGCTCATGTGTACACATGTACACATTATGGCCGAAAAGCCACCTTGCTAGATTTTGTTATGATCGTGTTTATCATGAAAATTTAGCAACTAATCTTATTTGGGTTAGAAAAGATACTAACCCCCGTGGACCCAAAAGGAAATGGGTACCAAAGACCACCTCTATGCTTTTTGATGTAGGTGGGAGCTCTCGCATCACGTGAGAGTATTGGTGCCTTGAGGTGGATGCATTCTAAGCTTAAAAGAGAACCATTTGGATGCTTCACTCTCAAGGGGATTTGGTGGGAGGACCACCGTGGTTTGGAGAACTAGAGATGCACCTTCATCGGTTTTGGTATCATTCTCTAACTCCCATTTTTATTTGCATGCTTATCTTGTTTATCTATTTATAGCATGTCATGTTTTGTTATTCATTATGCCTATGCCATGCTTGTTAGAATAGTGTTATACATGTTTAGTTACTTGAGCACCCATGTTTTATATGGATCTATATTTACTGTTCTCACCTTATTTAAACTAACATGTATGCCCTAGATCTAATGCACATGCATATACATAATGATCATGTGGATGTTTATGATTTTTATTTTATTGAAGCATGTTTTATTGTTTCATGATTAGTATGACATTTGCCATGTTTATTAGACTTATGCTTTACATGATTAGTTGTTGAGACACCCATGTTTAGTATGGACCCATATTGTGTGTTCTCTTTATGTTTTAGCTATCATGTTAATCATAGATCTAATGCACATGTCTTTGTCATGCTAATCATATGGTTGACTATGACTTTTTGTCTTAATAATTCATGTTTTGATTATTATGTTTATCATGTTGGGTTATGATTCCCGTTTTATGCTTCATGTTTTGACTACTTGATTGAATGATAAGTTTTCATTAAGACTAGGATTTATACTTGTACAACTAGTGAGCTACAAATAGACCTTTATATATGTTTGTGCTTGAACGCTCATTTGTATTCACTTGATGTACTAGTATAGCCTAGTTTTGATGATTCTTGCATTTGACTTGTATTCATCATTTTACTTATTTCGTTTTAACTTCATGTATATGTCCATCTTGTCCAAACTATCATTTATACATATACATCCTTGAGCCACGTGCCTTCATGCATATACTTTTGTGGTCTCATTGTGTTTAGGATATGTATGTATACTTTAGTTTGTACATGACAAACATATGCCTTGAAGTTTAAATCGTTTGGATGAATTTCATGTTTGCTAAGTGATTTCACATTTATAATGAATTTCATGTATTTAAGATGATTTCAATTAGTGATTTCACATCTTAGATGAATTTCATGTTTTCAAGGAATTCCATATGAGCTTAATTGAACATTTTCATGTTGATATGTGTCACATTTTACTTGTACACTCACTTTATTAGTTTACTCATGATTTGTTTTCATGAGACTATGATATAGGCTTTATGAACTTTGAGTGTTTAGTGATCATGTGATTTACATGTGGTTCATGAAAAACAATTTTGTTTTATTCCTTGCTTGAAGGATTTCGTACTAGTTTTTTTTTTTTAAAAGCTTTTCTTAAACTAGTTCGTATTCTTCACTATGGTAGAGATTTTCAAACATACTACATTTTCAAATCTATTTTTGAAAACCCCTACCTTCAATGGGAGGATGGATGGGAGATCATGTTCATGTATGCTTTAAAATAAAAATCATTTAAAACTTGAATCATGATTGGGAGGTATAGTTATATAAGATATACACTTGATCATTATTGTTATTTCAATTGGTATTATTGAATTCTTTCAATTAGTATCAATCTTGACCTTTCTTGTATACTCATATATTTTGTATGTATGTATGCTTTCTATTCCAAGAATATAAATTTCTATTGGTATCTATTTTCATACATATATATGTTTTATTTGTGCTTATTAAGTCCCTATATCTTTAAGCACAAAATCTTGTTTATGCTAGTGCTTGAGCTTCAATTTTGTTTTAATTGATTATTTTTAAATTGGTATCAAGCCTATGCATTATTTTAGTTGGTATTTCATAAAGGGGGAGAAAATTTGATTTTGTCTTTCAATTGGTATTTGATTCCCACTCCCTTACTTTATGATTGAAAATTTAAATTTGGTATCATATGTTAAAAATGAAAAATATTTACAATTTGTATCAAAATATTTGTGTTTAGACATTCAAAATTCATTATGTTTAATTTCAAATTGGTATCAAGATTTTCATGTGCTTTGCTTAAAATTGGTATCAATATTTTTGTTTGTTTCCTTTCAATTGGTATCAAGATGCTATTCTTTGACATATTTTCATTTGGTACCTTAATTGATAGTCACACCTATTTGGTTTTGTTTTTGTTTTAGACAAAAGGGGAGAACATTATTTTATTGCTTTTAACCCCTCATTGATTCATTATTTCGAACAAAAAGGGGGAGAAAGATTTGTTGATATGGTTTTGTTTTTACCCCTTATCGAAGGTTGTTTCTTTATATTAAAAAGAGGAGAAGATTTTGTTTTGTTTTGGTTTTTACCCCTTTGTTGATGATTGACAAAAAGGGGGAGAAAGATCTTGAGTTTATATATGCATGTTTATGTTTTGCATATATTAAGTTTAATTTAGTTTAATTTTAATTGATATCTAGAGCATGTTTTGTAATTGGTTTCTAGAGCATATTTTGTTTTAAACATTTCATTGGTATCTAAAACCTTTTATTGTTTATGCATAGATATGCATGTTTCATGTTTCATGTTTAATATTCATTGCATATTTATGTTTATTTGTTTATGCATGAGTTAAGGGGGAGCTTCTTTGAAGCCTAACTTTAATCCATGCATATATAACTCCATGAGTTTTGTCATCATCAAAAAGGGGGAGATTGTTGGCCCAAAGGCTTTCCACTCTAGTTTTGATGATGATTAACTCATGTAGTTATGTGTACTAATAATCTTGTGATTTTAGTTTCAGATCATTAATCAAGTTATTAGTTGGTGATTAGCTTCAACAAGATGATTTGAAAGCTTTCACAAGTTGATTCAAGAGCCCGAGCGTCAAAGATCATATATAGCACTTGCTCGGTGGATCAAGGAGTTTTGGATCGAGTCGGCTTGGAGATTGCGCTCTACAAGAAGACTTCGGTACCATAGTTTAGTTTTGTGTTTAGATCCAAATTGTAAAGATTAGAATAGTATGATATGCTCAAGTTCACAACACACACGTTTCATGTTTTGAATATTGGTTTTTGGTTTTCGGTTTTTGGTTTAACCGATCGTGGTTTCATGAATAGATAGATCAAAACAAGTTTACATGGTTTAATGTATATTAGATTTGTTCTATATACATGCATGCTTAATTTCCTAGACGAACTTAGTTTTGACTTTCATATTCATGTGTTTTATGTTTTGGTATTTTTGTCAAAACATATTTGGAATTAAGGACAAAAACTATGATATATATATGTTTCATGTATATTGGATTTCTATCCATATGCATCATGCTTCAAAGTGTTTAAATATCATGTTTTGTATTTGGAAGAGTTTTGGACAAAACGTATTTTCTATTCAAAATCCAAGTTTTAGAAAATACAGTTTTTAGTTTTTGGTAAAAATGATAAGACACAGAAATAGTTCGTATTGATTGATATTTGAGCTAAACTTTTTACCGCATGTTTATATATCAATGCAAAATGATAAAACTATTTTTGGTGATTTTTAGGAGTGTTAAAAGATTTTTCAAAATATTTTTAAACTGTTTTTCTGACCCAGTTTTCTGTTCCTACTTCAACCATTCGACTAGTCTTCTGACAAGTCGACTTGGCTTGAAGTCGTTCGACCGGGTCGTTCGACCGACGTGCACAGATCTGTGCACGTTTGGCAGACACAGACGGTCGACTGTCAGGGTCGACCGGGTCTGAGAGCAGAGCTCTCTGTTTGTTTGGGTCGACCGGGGCGGTCGACCGGTAGCTGCCAACGGGCAGAATTTGACCGTTGGACGGTCGACCGGACCGGTCGACCGACAGTGTATTTCTGGCATTTTCTGCTGCCAACGGCTATATTTTTCTGGGGTCTATAAATACCCCATTGGAAAGAGTTTTTCTCTAAGATTTTTTGTGCGAATTTTCCTTACTCTCTGGTGTTTTCACAGCAATCAAAAGAAGTTTTTGGATTCAAATTTAACAATCTATTTGGTGTTTTTGCTAGGGTTTGGAATTCAAAGAAAAGGGTTTTTGGGAAAAAGAGTTTTGATTCATCTTCTATATCTTGGTTTCAGTTTTTCCCAAGGATTTTCTTTGTGATTTTGATTTCCATTCTATTGGTTTTCTCCACACTTGAGCAACATCTACTTTCTTATTCTATAGGATCTTTGTGTGGGAGAAAGAAATTGTTTGTGGTTGTTGTTTAGACCACCAAGTTAAAAACTCAATCTTTGCTTTGTGCCTTGCCCTCATTGTGTTGAGGAAGTTGTGCATTTGGGTTGTATCCCTCAAGTTGTGAGGTGATCCTTGTGTTTGCTTTGTGCTAATCCCTCGGGTTGTGAGGTGATTATTTTATTGGATTGGAGCTTGCCTCAAGGAGGAGGTAGTGGTTGTAAAGAGAGGAGTTGGGTACTCCTTGTGATAGTTCTTTGTGGACTTGCTAGTGGATTAGAAATCCTTCGTGTGTCGAAGGCGGGGGTGTAGAGCTGGGTGCTCGAACCTCGAAACATATCTTGTTGTTTGCGCTTGATCCATTGACTCTCTCTATCTCTCTCTTTACTTTGTGCCTTGCAACTATTCATATTGTGCATTCATATCTGCTTGGCTTGGTTGTGTGTGCATCATTTGTTGATTGCACTTGAGTGTATTGCATTAAGTTTTTAAATTCCGCATTAAGTTCATTAGATTAGCATAATCACCTATTCACCCCCCCTCTAGGTGACTTTTCAATTGGTATCAGAGCCTACGCTCCTGATATTTACGTTTAACCACCTAGGAGTGAGATCTTGGTTTGCTAATCTTCATTTGCATTGTTCATTTGCACTCATTTAGTTTGCTCTCATGGATAGCCCTCCTATGTTTGATCATATTAGACTTGATGCTTGGAAGGCCAATATGAGTAAACATTTAAAAAGCCTAGGACATCTAGTTTATCAAGCCTCCACTATGGAATCATTCCCTAATAGTAGAAAGCATAAAAAGGCAAATGCATTAGCACTTAGAGCACTTAGAGCATCTCTTAGTGAACATCTTTTACCGGTGTTTGATCGTTATGACTCGGCTTTTGCAGTGTGGAGCTTATTGACGTCTCCCGAGCTTCCAAGGATTATCAACAAGATGAGGAGATCTAAGAGAGAAAATTCCGAAGAGCATTGCCTCATGGTCCAAGGGATTAACTCCCTTGAGGTACAATCGGATTCTCAAATAGATGATAGCTCTAGTTCCTATTGCCATGGTTGTTTTGAAGTTCAAATATTGAATTTGGAACTTGCTCAAAAGCTTAAAAATTTTGTGAAAAAACACAATCTTTTGAAAGAGGACAACCTTGTTTTGAAAAATGAATTAAAGGATTTGTGTTCTAATTTTGAATTGGTTTTGCAAGAGAAGGAAGAGATTACTAGTGAACGTGACTCACTAAGATCTCAACTAGACCTTGCCCTTGATGAGATTGATATTTTGAAAAACAAAAATGATTATAATGATGTTGTGAAAAACAATGAGATTTTATCTTCAAAATTGGATTTTACTTTTAAAAATAACCTTTCCTTAAAAAATAAAATTGATTCTATCACTAAGAAACTTGATCTTATTTTAAAGAAAAATGAATCTTTGCAAAATGAGATTGATATTCATGTTTGTCATGCTAGTGTAGCTTCTTGTTCTAGCACTCCTATTGCATGCTCCACTTTATCTTCCACTATTGAAAATGATATAAATGTTTTGAAGAAAGTGTTGAATGTCTGGGCTCCACTTTGAGCCAATGTACATTGAATTATTCACGTTTGGAAACCTTGGTTCGCAAGAAACAAGGTCCATCTTTGCATGCACACCCTGCACGGCATACACATGCTTCCCACGGTCACCACCACTACATGTATGCTCATGTGTACACATGTACACATTGTGGCGAAAAGGCCACCTTGCTAGATTTTGTTATGATCGTGTTTATCATGAAAATTTAGCAACTAATCTTGTTTGGGTTAGAAAAGATACTAACCCCCGTGGACCCAAAAGGAAATGGGTACCAAAGACCACCTCTATGCTTTTTGATGTAGGTGGGAGCTCTCGCATCACGTGAGAGTATTGGTGCCTTGAGGTGGATGCATTCTAAGCTTAAAAGAGAACCATTTGGATGCTTCACTCTCAAGGGGATTTGGTGAGAGGACCACCGTGGTTTGGAGAACTAGAGATGCACCTTCATCGGTTTTAGTATCATTCTCTAACTCCCATTTTTATTTGCATGCTTATCTTGTTTATCTATTTATAGCATGTCATGTTTTGTTATTCATTATGCCTATGCCATGCTTGTTAGAATAGTGTTATACATGTTTAGTTACTTGAGCACCCATGTTTTATATGGATCTATATTTACTGTTCTCACCTTATTTAAGCTAACATGTATGCCCTAGATCTAATGCACTTGCATATACATAATGATCATGTGATGTTTATGATTTTTGTTTTATTGAAGCATGTTTTATTGTTTCATGATTAGTATGACATTTGCCATGTTTATTAGACTTATACTTTACATGATTAGTTGTTGAGACACCCATGTTTAGTATGAACCCATATTTTGTGTTCTCTTTATGTTTTAGCTATCATGTTAATCATAGATCTAATGCACATGTCTTTGTCATGCTAATCATATGGTTGACTATGACTTTTTGTCTTAATAATTCATGTTTTGATTATTATGTTTATCATGTTGGGTATGATTCCCGTTTTATGCTTCATGTTTTGACTACTTGATTGAATGATAAGTTTTCATTAAGACTAAGATTTATACTTGTACAACTAGTGAGCTACAAATAGACCTTTATATATTTTGTGCTTGAACGCTCATTTGTATTCACTTGATGTACTAGTATAGCCTAGTTTTGATGATTCTTGCATTTGACTTGTATTCATCATTTTACTTATTTCGTTTTAACTTCATGTATATGTCCATCTTGTCCAAACTATTATTTATACATATACATCCTTGAGCCACGTGCCTTCATGCATATACTTTTGTGGTCTCATTGTGTTTAGGATATGTATGTATAATTTAGTTTGTACATGACATACATATGCCTTGAAGTTTAAATCGTTTGGATGAATTTCATGTTTGCTAAGTGATTTCACATTTATAATGAATTTCATGTATTTAAGATGATTTCAATTGGTGATTTCACATCTTAGATGAATTTCATGTTTTCAAGGAATTCCATATGAGCTTAATTGAACATTTTCATGTTGATATGTGTCACATTTTACTTGTACACTCACTTTATTAGTTTACTCATGATTTGTTTTCATGAGACTATGATATGGGCTTTATGGACTTTGAGTGTTTAGTGATCATGTGATTTACATGTGGTTCATGAAAAACAATTTTGTTTTATCCTTGCTTGAAGGATTTCGTACTAGTTTTTTTTAAAAAAAGCTTTTCTTATAACTAGTTCGTATTCTTCACTATGGTAGAGATTTTCAAACATACTACATTTTCAAATCTATTTTTGAAAACCCCTACCTTCAATGGTAGGATGGATGGGAGATCATGTTCATGTATGCTTTAAAAATGAAAATCATTTAAAACTTGAATCATGATTGGGAGGTTTAGTTATATAAGATATACACTTGATCATTATTGTTATTTCAATTGGTATCATTGAATTCTTTCAATGGTATCAATCTTGACCTTTCTTGTATACTCATATATTTTGTATGTATGTATGCTTTCTATTCCAAGAATATAAATTTCTATTGGTATCTATTTTCATACATATATATGTTTTATTTGTGCTTATTAAGTCCCTATATCTTTAAGCACAAAATCTTGTTTATGCTAGTGCTTGAGCTTCAATTTTATTTTAATTGATTATTTTTAATTGGTATCAAGCCTATGCATTATTTTAGTTGGTATTTCATAAAGGGGGAGAAAATTTGATTTTGTCTTTCAATTGGTATTTGATTCCCACTCCCTTACTTTATGATTGAAAATTTAAATTTGGTATCATATGTTCAAAATGAAAAATATTTACAATTGGTATCAAAATATTTGTGTTTAGACATTCAAAATTCATTATGTTTAATTTCAAATTGGTATCAAGATTTTCATGTGCTTTGCTTAAAATTGGTATCAATATTTTTTGTTTGTTTCCTTTCAATTGGTATCAAGATGCTATTCTTTGACATATTTTCATTTGGTACCTTAATTGATAGTCACACCTATTTGGTTTTGTTTTTGTTTTAGACAAAAGGGGAGAACATTATTTTATTGCTTTTAACCCCTCATTGATTCATTATTTCGAACAAAAGGGGGAGAAAGATTTGTTGATATGGTTTTGTTTTTACCCCTCATCGAAGGTTGTTTCTTTATATTAAAAAGAGGAGAAGATTTTGTTTTGTTTTGGTTTTTACCCCTTTGTTGATGATTGACAAAAAGGGGGAGAAAGATCTTGAGTTTATATATGCATGTTTATGTTTTGCATATATTAAGTTTAATTTAGTTTAATTTTAATGATATCTAGAGCATGTTTTGTAATTGGTTTCTAGAGCATGTTTTGTTTTAAACATTTCATTGGTATCTAGAACCTTTTATTGTTTATGCATAGATATGCATGTTTCATGTTTCATGTTTAATATTCATTGCATATTTATGTTTATTTGTTTATGCATGAGTTAAGGGGGAGCTTCTTTGAAGCCTAACTTTAATCCATGCATATATAACTCCATGAGTTTTGTCATCATCAAAAAGGGGGAGATTGTTGGCCCAAAGGCTTTCCACTCTAGTTTTGATGATGATTAACTCATGTAGTTATGTGTACTAATAATCTTGTGATTTTAGTTTCAGATCATTAATCAAGTTATTAGTTGGTGATTAGCTTCAACAAGATGATTTGAAAGCTTTCACAAGTTGATTCAAGAGCCCGAGCGTCAAAGATCATATATAGCACTTGCTCGGTGGATCAAGGAGTTTTGGATCGAGTCGGCTTGGAGATTGCGCTCTACAAGAAGACTTCGGTACCATAGTTTAGTTTTGTGTTTAGATCCAAATTGTAAAGATTAGAATAGTATGATATGCTCAAGTTCACAACACACACGTTTCATGTTTTGAATATTGGTTTTTGGTTTTCGGTTTTTGGTTTAACCGATCTTGGTTTCATGAATAGATAGATCAAAACAAGTTTACATGGTTTAATGTATATTAGATTTGTTCTATATACATGCATGTTTAATTTCCTAGACAAACTTAGTTTTGACTTTCATATTCATGTGTTTTATGTTTTGGTATTTTTGTCAAAACATATTTTGGAATTAAGGACAAAAACTATGATATATATATGTTTCATGTATATTGGATTTCTATCCATATGCATCATGCTTCAAAGTGTTTAAATATCATGTTTTTGTATTTGGAAGAGTTTTGGACAAAACGTATTTTCTATTCAAAATCCAAGTTTAGAAAATACAGTTTTTAGTTTTTGATAAAAATGATAAGACACAAAAATAGTTCGTATTGATTGATATTTGAGCTAAACTTTTTACCGCATGTTTATATATCAATGCAAAATGATAAAACTATTTTTGGTGATTTTTAGGAGTGTTAAAAGATTTTTCAAAATATTTTTAAACTGTTTTTCTGACCCAGTTTTCTGTTCCATACTTCAACCAGTCGACTAGTCTTCTGACAAGTCGACTTGGCTTGAAGTCGGTCGACCGGGTCGGTCGACCGACGTGCACAGATCTGTGCACGTTTGGCAGACACAGACGGTCGACCGTCAGGGTCGACCGGGTCTGAGAGCAGAGCTCTCTGTTTGTTTGGGTCGACCGGGGCGGTCGACCGGGTAGCTGCCAACGGGCAGAATTTGGCCGTTGGACGGTCGACCGGATCGGTCGACCGGCAGTGTATTTCTGACATTTTCTGCTGCCAACGGCTATATTTTTCTGGGGTCTATAAATGCCCTATTGGAAAGAGTTTTTCTCTAAGATTTTTTGTGCGAATTTTTCCTTACTCTCTGGTGTTTTCACAGCAATCAAAAGAAGTTTTTGGATTCAAATTTAACAATCTATTTGGTATTTTTGCTAGGGTTTGAAAATTCAAAGAAAAGAGTTTTTTGGGAAAAAGAGTTTTGATTCATCTTGTATATCTTGGTTTCAGTTTTTCCTAAGGATTTTCTTTGTGATTTTGATTTCCATTCCATTGGTTTCTCCACACTTGAGCAACATCTACTTTCTTATTCTATAGGATCTTTGTGTGGGAGAAAGAAATTGTTTGTGGTTGTTGTTTAGACCACCAAGTTAAAAACCCAATCTTTGCTTTGTGCCTTGCCCTCATTGTGTTGAGGAAGTTGTGCATTTGGGTTGTATCCCTCAAGTTGTGAGGTGATCCTTGTGTTTGCTTTGTGCTAATCCCTCGGGTTGTGAGGTGATTGTTTTGTTGGATTGGAGCTTGCCTCAAGGAGGAGGTAGTGGTTGTAAAGAGAGGAGTTGGGTACTCCTTGTGAGAGTTCTTTGTGGACTTGCTAATGGATTAGAAATCCTTCGTGTGTCGAAGGCGGGGATGTAGAGCTGGGTGCTCGAACCTCGAAACATATCTTGTTGTTTGCGCTTGATCCATTAACTCTCTCTATCTCTCTCTTTACTTTGTGCCTTGCAACTATTCATATTGTGCATTCATATCTGCTTGGCTTGGTTGTGTGTGCATCATTTGTTGATTGCACTTGAGTGTACTGCATTAAGTTTTTAAATTCCGTATTAAGTTCATTAGATTAACATAATCACCTGTTCACCCCCCTCTAGGTGACTTTTCAATACGGACGTAAAGCCCGTCAAACAGCAACAGCGACAGTTTCGTCCAAATAATGGAGGCAATCCAATTAGAAGTCAGAAAGCTAATAGACTCTGGCTTCATTAGAGAAGAACAACATCCCGACTGGGTGGCCAACATTGTTCCCGTTGCTAAAAAGAGCGGAAAGATCCGGATCTGCATTGATTTTCGTGATCTAAATGAGGCCTGTCCCAAGGATGAATTCCCACTGCCAATCACAGATGTCATGATTGATAACACATGTGGGTTTGAGCGAATGTGCTTCATGGATAGATTTTCGGGATATAATCAAATCAAAATGTATCCTGACGACGAAAAACATACCTCTTTTAGGACGCCACTGGGAGTATACTGCTACACCGTCATGCCCTTCGGACTGAAGAATGCAGGGGCGACATATCAAAGGGCCATGAATGCCATTTTCCACGAACACATGCGCAAAACGGTGGAATGCTATGTTGATGACATTGCAGTAAAGAGCCGCGCTAAAGGTGATCATATAACTGATCTAAAGGTTGTCTTCGATATCATGCGGGCCCATCAATTGAAGATGAACCCTACCAAATCCTTTCTGGGGGTGGCCAGCGGCAAGTTCCTAGGGTTTGTAGTGACTTCCACAGGAATTCATTTGGACCCGGAAAAGGTTCGCGCTATCCAGGAGATGCAACCTCTGAGAAACCTTAAGGAGCTCAGGGGATTACAAGGACGATTGGCGTACATCCGTAGGTTTATCTCAAATCTCTCCGGAAGATGCCGACCCTTCACCAAGTTAATGAAGAAGGGTGTTTCGTTCATTTGGGATAACGCTTGCCAACAAGCATTTGAGGAAATTAAACAATATCTCATACAACCACCAGTACTTGCAGCTCCAGTGTCCGAAAAATCTTTCCTGGTATACGTTCGAGCAATGGATCATTCTTTAGGAGCTTTACTAGCTCAGAACGATGATCAAGGACGAGAGCAAGCAATCTACTATTTGAGTAAAACAATGATCGGAGCTGAACATCGGTACAACCCGATCGAGAAGGAATGTTTGGCATTGGTGTTTGCTATTCAGAAAATGCGACACTATTTGGTAGGCCAAACTATAAACGTCATATCAAAAGTCAACCCTTGAGGTTACTTATGACAAAGCCTTCATCGTTAAACGGCCGACTGGCAAAATAGGCCATATTGCTATCACAATATGAAATGCACTTTTTACCACAAAAGGTCATTAAAGGACAAGCGGTGGCGGATTTCCTGGCTGAGCATCCAGATCCGAGGGCAGCCAAACTTTGCGAGGATCTCTTTGATGAGGTCGCTGAAGCCTGCCAGACTCAGACATCCTTCGAAAGGCAAGTGTGGCAACTTTTCTTTGACGGTGCATCGAGAACAAGCCCAAAAGGACATATAGTAGCGGGGGTAGGAGTAGTACTCGTCTCTCCACAGAACTATGTAATTCCTCGAGCTGTCTCATTAATCGAGCCTTGTTCCAACAATGTGGCGGAGTACAATGCTCTTTTGATTGGGATGCAACTCGCTGATGAGATTGGCGTTAAAAATCTCGAGGCATATGGTGACTCCAAACTTATCGTCAGTCAAGTTCGCGGGGAGTACGAAGTCAGACATGAAGACCTAGTACCCTATTACAACGCAACTGTCCATATGGCCGAGAGGTTTATAAACTTTTACATTGACCATGTGCTACGCAAGCAAAATGCGCATGCAGATGCACTGGCATCCCTAGCTGCCTCCTTAGCTCTTCCAGCTAGAGCAGTGGAGAAAATATTTGTCCACAGCCACGACCTGTATTTCCCGAGAATTGCTCTTGAGGACTACCAGGAGCCAGCGGGAAATTGTTAAGGCAAGGAAGCGCTTGAGTCGTCAGCCGGTCCAGAGTCTAGAGACTGGCGATTCCCTATATTGATTACGTCTTGTACGGCATCCTGCCTGAAGACACCAGAGAAGCGGCTGCCATTCGAAGGAAAGCCCCCAAATTCTACTATAATGCGATTACGCGAACATTGTATCGTCGATCGCATGATGGGATCTTGCTCCGCTGCCTTTCACCAAAAGAGGCACAGGAGGTATTGAAAGAAGCCCATGACGGCATATGTGGAGCCCATCAACCTGGCCCAAAACTTGCAATCGACTCCAAAGATATTATTGGCCTAAGATGATCACTGACGCCATCACTTATGCCAAAAGATGTCACGCCTGCCAAGTGCATGGTGATTTCATCCATCAAGCACCAGGCTACCTTCACTCTACGACCTCTACCTGGCCATTTGAGATGTGGGGGATGGATATGGTTGGCCCTATCAGCCCACCGTCATCAAAAGGACATCGGTTTATCTTAGCCATAACCGATTACTTCTCCAAATGGGCTGAAGTTGTTCCTTTGAAGGAGGTAAAATCATCTGATGTGATCAAGTTCGTGAAACATCACGTCATTTACCGTTTTGGGGTACCTCGGCGAATTGTCCATGACAATGGACCCCAGTTCGTCAGTCAGGCTTTCCAGAGATTCTGCGCTAAGTTCAGAATTCAGAGTGTATCCTCAACGGCATACTATCCCGCCGCTAATGGTCTCGCAGAAGCTTTCAACAAAACCATCAGCAAACTTCTCAAGAAATTTGTCTCGAAAAGTCAGCGTGACTGGGACGACAAACTAGGTGAATGCTTATGGGCCTATCGCACACTGTTCGAACCCCAACGAAAGCTACGCTGTTTTCTTTGGTATATGGGTGTGAAGATGTCCTTCCACTGGAAATCCAAATTCCATCTCTACGCGTCACCTTGACAGCAGAGATGACAAATGAGGAGAAGCATAGACAGCGACTCCAAGAATTGGAAGCCTTGGATGATAAACGTCTACAGGCCCAACAACAGATCGGGCTCTACTAAGCCCGGATTACCAGAGCCTTCAACAAGAAAGTTAAAGTGCGAACTTTTAAGAAAGGCAATCTTGTCTTAGCCGTCAGAAGACGTATGGTGATGACACATAAGACAAAAGGAAAATTCCAGCCCAAATGGGAGGGACCATTTGTAGTAGAGTCAGTCTACTCAAATGGATCATATCGCCTCATAACCTCAAATGGCGATATACTCATGATGCCGATCAATGGCAGGTTCCTGAAGAAGTACCATCCTTAATAGTACTCCTCTCTGATCAAGTTAAAAGTACACCTCTGATCAAAGCTCCAGATCCAAGAAAAGTTTCTTTCCTTCGCCAGACCACAAGCTAATCGAGCACTGACTGCACCATGATGCATGATGTAAATATTGAGAAAGAAACTGGGTTCTAATATTCCTATTTTTATTAACGTCCGACGCCCCCGACGGCTAAGGACAAAGGAAAATGTTGGCTTCTAAGCCCAACATAAGTCTTCGACAACTCATCATGCTGAGGGGAATAACATGGCTAGCCTAACTCAAACGGTAGTTGGTAAAGGCACCTCAAATCCGTTGATAGCTAAGGGTTTGCTAAAAATCCTAAATGGACTTAGTTCCACCCTCTCCTCCAAAATCCCTTACCAATTCTCATACACAGAATGGTAGGTCTACAAAATACAATCATTGCTACGTTAACACTATACCTCTGGTAATGAAAATTTTCAATACTCCTTATCGAGTACAAACTTTACTTGTTAACCCTATATGGAGTAGCAAACCTTCAAATTTGCCAAGTTAACACTATACCTCTGGCACTTCAAATTTCACTTGTCGATTCTCATCAATAGAATGGCAGGCCCTCAAATTGTTCATATCGCAAATCAATTTTTGTCAAGTTAATACCACACCTCTGACAAATTACTATTAAGTTAACATTATTCTTCTAAACAGTGATCAAGTCGCTGCCAAGTTCAAAATTAAACCTCTGACAACCATTTTTCCTTCAGACTTCTAGATCGAAGCTAAAATGAACGATGCTAAGTTTAACACTACACCTCTAGCATCCAGGTCATTACTAAGTTTAACAATACACTTACGGCCATGACTTTTCCTCGGACTTCCTTGTCAAAGTCGAGATGACCAATGCCAAGTTCAAAATTACACCTCTAGTGTTACCTTCGCTGCTAAGTTAAAACATCACACCTCTGGCAGTAATACTTCCAGTTTTCCCAAATAAAACTGAAATGCTTTTGAGTCAAGTTAATATCACACCTCTGATTCACATTCTTGTCAAGTTAACATCACACTTCTGACAAGACTACATTCAACCCGTTAAGTTAATATCACACCTCTAATGGTAAAAACTTTCCTAGATCCCCCGCGAATCTAGTCTCACTTGTCTCAACAGGTCTACCTAAAAACATTGTTAGGTTAACATTACACCATTAACGGTGTTTTCATTAGATCCCCAGCTGATCTTAATCAAGTTAATCCCTAACCTCTGATAAAAGCTCATCTTCCCTGGGGGTACAAGTTCCACCTGTCACTTTCCTTTATAGAATGGCAGGTCCACAAAAATTATCCCTTGTCAAGTTAATATCCCACCTCTGACAGTATTGTTGAGTTCCTTAAATAGGATCTCACTCTACAAACTTTTACTCGTTAAGATTATCATCATAGTTTTGACAAGTCAAAGATTCTTGCTTCTATTCGTCTGACTTAAAAAAAAGAGTTCAAGACAATAGAAAAGAAAAAAAAGTGTCACTGTTATTTATATCCAACATATGAAAGTGATACAAACGCTCTCTTATACAATAAGATTGAGTATTACAATAAAGGAGCACAAAGAAGTCCCTCTCTCTCGAAGGTTGCACTCACTCCTTGAAGCTTCTCACCATTCCAAATATAAGATGTTTGGAAGGGCGCCAAAGATGGTTTGAGCACTGTGATGACGTTCAGGGGTTGATTACGTCACCATGCATGACGTGAACATCGAAAGAGTCCATTGTTAACCAAGAACAATGGTGTTTCTTGAGGTCGAAAGGCAGCAGAATCTTCTGATTCCACCTGACCATCCGAAGTAGGGGTATGATCCTTCACCACCAGAAAGTCATCCAATGAGTATGGAGTTTTCATCGATGTCACTTCTGGGGTAGGTGAAGGGAGAATCCAAGAACATACCCACCACTATATCCACCGCCATACTCACTCTGACCATGCCATGCCAAGAAGCATAACCGGTGCGTTGAATCCAAAGAGATCTTGGTGGGTGTTAGGAGCCATGACTTCTTCTCCAATGTTCGCCCATCGAACAAGTTCGCTGGCCGAAATATTCCCCCAGGGGCCCAGCGAATATGAAAAAGGATGATTAAGCCTACCTGCAAGAAGCAAACAAAAATTAGAAGATCTGAAGCTTAGGATACTTCAACAGAAAAGCTAAGTGATAGACGCAACTATTACTGAAAACTTCAGACGCAGGAATGACCTGCACAGTGAACCAAACTTCTGCGACGGCAGAAACAGACGCAATCAAAGCTGTGATACACACAGATTCGAACGCGGTCCAGTTTTGCACCCACGTCTAAAATATGAGACACGAAGAGAATCAGACGCGAAAATTGCCATCTCCCTGTCTGATAAACAGGGGTTACTATTGTTGGCCCAATGGCCTTCCACTCTAGTTTTGATGATGATCAACTCATGTAGTTATGTTTACTAATATTCTTGTGTTTCTAAGTTTCAGATCATTAACAGGATATTAGTGGTGATTAGCTTCAACAAGGAGTTTAGAAGCTTTCCATGTTGATTCCGGTGCCAAAGCTTAAAGATCATATCTTTGCACTTGGAGGATCACGCGTTTGGGATCGAGTCTACTTGAAGATGAAGATCATCAAGAAGACTTAGGTATCCTAATTTAGTTTAGTGTGTTTTAGATCCATTTGTAAAGCTTAGTATAGTTGATATGCTCAAGTGCACAAAACACACACGTTTCATGATTTGGTTTTTGGTTTTCATGAATAATAGATCAAAACAAGTTTACTTTATACCTATGTATATTAGATATGGTCTAGATATACATACATGCTTTAAACTTGCTAGATAAACTTATTTTGACTATTCTATTCATGTTTTGGAAAAATCAAGTTTGATAAAAATACAAGTTTTGTTTTTGATAAAATTGGCAAGACACAAAAATGAATTGATATGTTGATATATTGTCTTGAAATTTTTATCACTTGTTTGAGTTTCAATATAAAATGATAAAACAATTTTTATGGTATTTTTAAAAGAGATAAAAGATTTTTTAGAAAATATTTTTCCAAATTTTCTGACCTTGTTTTTGTGCTGACAGGCTGGTCGGTCGACCCTGACGGTCGACCGCACCAAGGGCCGGTCGACCGTTCAGGTCGACGACGTGCACAGACGTGCACGTCTGTTAGGCACAGACACGGTCGACCGTGACGGTCGACCGAGTTGAGAGCTCTGCTCTCGGGTTTTCTGGGTCGACGGGCCGGTCGACCGCAGTTGCCCAACGGTCATAATTCTGACCGTTGGCGGTCGACCGGACCGGTCGACCTGTGGCCTGTCAGGCTGACACATCAGCCTAACGGCTAGTTTTGTATAGGGGCTATATAAACCCCATCTCTTTGGGATTTTGGCCAAGTTTTCTAAGAGAAAAATTTCCAGTTTTCTGAAGTGTTTAAAAGAGTTTTAAAAAGAGTTTTTGGTTTTAAAAACTTCTCATCTTTATTTGTTTTGGGTTTTTGGAAAATCAAAGAAAACTAGGTTTTGGGATTTTGATTTGGTATTTCATTTTCTATCATATACAAGAGATTTCCAAGTAGTTTTTCTTTGTTGCTTGTTTCCAAAAACACTTTGATTCCACACTTGAGCTATATCTTCTATCCTAAACTATTTAGGATCTTGTTTTTTTGTGGAAAAAGAAAAAGGAAAGAGGTTTGTGGTTGAAATATACCACTTGTTGTAAACCCTTGATTTCTTGAGTTGCTCCCTCTTTGGTAGAGGTGGAGATTGTTGTATTAGGTTGTTGGTTTGGATCCCTCTTCGGTAGAGGTGATTGAGTTTGGTTGTAGACCTCTTCGGTAGAGGTGTTGGTTGTTGTATTGGCTACGGGCCCACCCCTCGGTTGTGAGGTGGTTGTTTGAGAGAGGAGTTTGGTACTCCTAGAGTTGTAACAAATCCTCTTCGGTAGAGGTTCCCTCGGTGGGAGATAGTGGATTGGAAATCCTACACGGTGGTGTAGGCGGGGATGTAGAGCAAGGTGCTCGAACCTCGAAACAAATCTCGGTGTTTGCGATTGCTCCCATTGTCTCTCTAACTCTCTCTCATTTACTTTGTGCAAAGCATCATACTCATATCATATCATATTTGCTTGTGTTGAGCATATTTCATATTGCCTTGCATTAATTCATATTGCTATATCCTTGATTGCTTGTGTGTTTGTGCATCACCTATACTCATCCAACAAAGCTTCACATAGCGCCTCAACCCATATCTAGGGAATCAAGAGGAGTTAGTCCAGAGCCTCGCAAGGAGAATTCGGCTACACTTATTGGATTGTATTAAGTGTGTTGCAAGATTTGCATTAGCTTCCACATTTAGCGCACTTAGTTTGCATTTAGTTTCTTAGATTAGCACTTACACCTATTCATCCCCCCTCTAGGTGTTTTTCAATTGGTATCAGAGCTAGTGCTCCTGATACTTAGGCTTAACATCCTAGGAGTGATCCATTTGCTTGCTAATTTCATTTGCATTTGTTTGTTTGCACATTCATATATAGTTTACCATGGACTTCATGACCCCTCCTAGCTTTGACCCTTCCAACATTGATGTCTGGAAGTATAGGATGTCCATGTACCTAAAGACCCTAGGTTTGCATGTCTTCCTTGCCGCCACCAAGAGATGTTATCTTGGTGATGGTAATCATATAGGGGCCAATGCACAAGCCCTAGAGGCCATTAGAAGCACATTACCTAAAGATTATCTTATGTGTGTTTCTAATCTTGATTCCGCTTTTGCAGTGTGGAACAAATTGACAACAACCACCACCTCCGAGCTTCAAGTACAAATCCAAGAGGAGGAATCTAGCGGAGAATCCGATTCACAATGCTTCATGGTCCAAGGGAATGACTCCCTTGAGGTACACTCGGAAACTCCATTAGATAGTGATGATGATGCTAGTTCTTCAAATGATCATATTGATGCCCATGCTTTGAATGAGGAACTTTCTATTGTGTGTGAAAAACTAATAGAAAAAATAAACTTGTTGAAAAAGAAGAGTCTAGGCATTAATAATGAAAATAAAAATTTGATTGCTAGACTTGATGTTGTTTTGCAAGAGAAAGAGGAGATTGCTAATGAAAGGATTCATTAAAATCTTAACTTGATCTTGCACTTAAAGAAAATGATTTTTTAAAATCTAAAAATGATTGTGAAACACTTTTGAAGAAAAATGAGAACTTGTCTTCAAAAGTTGATTTTGTTTTAAAAGAAAATGATTCTTTGAAAATTAAGATTGCTTTCAATTTCTAAAGATTTGGATGCATGTTTAAAGAAAAACATTGTTTTGCAAAATAAGATTGATGCACATGTTTGTCATGCTAGGGTAGTATCACACACTTCACCTATTGCATGCTCCACTTCTTCTACAATTCAAAATGATATAAATTTGTTAAAGAAGAAAATAGATTGTTTGGCTCCACTATGAGCCAATGTGCCATGAACCACTCACGATTGGAAACCTTGGTTCGAAAGAAGCAAGTTCCATCTTTTCATGCACACCCTCCACGGCATACACATGCTCCTCACGGACACCATCACACGTATGCTCATGTGTACACATGTACACATTGTGGCCGAAAAGGTCATCTTGTTAAATTTTGTTATGATAGATTAAATGTTTCAAATTTAGCAAAGAAATTTGTTTGGGTTAGGGAAGGGACTAACCCCCATGGACCCAACAAGATGTGGGTACCAAAGATCACCCCTCCTATTATTTTTGATGTAGGTGTGGGCTCTCACATGACGTGAGAGTGATGACACCTTGGAGTGGATGCGTTCCAGACTTAAAGGAAATCAATTGGATGCATCACTTTCAAGGGAAGATTTGGTGGAGATGACCACCATGTTTTGGAGATAAGGAGAGTTGCTTCTTCGGTTTTGGTAACAATCCTTTACTCCCATTTATTATGTTTACATGCTTTCCACTTCATTGTTTATAGCATGTTTGATAGTTTATAGCATATTTTTTTGATGTCTATGGATTAGTATGTTCATTCCATGTTTATTAGATCCTTGACATACATGTATAGTATTTGAGACACACATGCTTATTTGAATCATACTTAGTGTTCTCACTTTGTTTAAGCTATAATGTACATCATGAATCTAATACATGTGAATTTACATGTAATCATGTTTTAGTTTTATCATGATGATTTTTATATTGTGTTTTGATGCTTCATGTTAAGGTTACTTGTTTAGATGTTAGTTTTCATTAAGACTAGGAATTATACTTGTACATATAGTGGGCCACAAATAAATCTATATATGTATGAGCTTGAACGCTTATTTGAACCCATTAGATGTGCTAGTATAGTCTAGTTTTGATGATTCGTACATTTAAACTTGTATTCCCATTTTTGAATTTGTTTTGTGTTATGAGTTTGCATTTCATGTATATGTGCATTTTGCCAAAAACATTAAGATATACATGTATACCCCTTGAGTCATTTGCCTTTCATGCAAATTTATATATATGGACTCATATGTGTTTAGGGATATGTATGAATACTTATTGTGATTGACAATTTATACATATACCTTGAAATGAAATTGTTGTTATGAAAATTTAGCTTTTCATGTTTTCATGATTGTCATGTTTATTGTGTCAATATTTAACTTCGTATATGTCCATCTTATCCAAACTATTGACTATACATGAGTATCCTTTTTGAGCCACGTGCCTTAATGCATATATTTGTGGACTCGTTATGTTTTGGATATGTATGTATAGTATAGTTTGTATTAGACATACATATGCCTTGAAGATTAGATAGTTTTGATGATTTCGTGTTTTTAAGGAATAATTGAGCTTAATTGAACATGTTTTCATGATTATGATCTTCATATTGTATTTGTACACTCATATTTATAATTTGCTCATGTTTTGTTTTCATGAGTCATATTTGTGCTTAATTGAATTAGAGTGATAATCATGATGTGAAATTCATATTTTATGAGAAACTATTTTGTTTTATTCCTTACTTGAAGGATTTCGTACTAGTTAAGAAGTTTTTCCATTTTAACTAGTTCGTATTCTTTATTGGTAGTGATTTTCAAACTAAACCTAATTTTCAAATCTATTTTGAAAACCCCTACCATCTATGGGAGGATGGATGGGCGATTATGCCTTGTATGCTTCATTGAAAATCTTCTATCTTGTGCATATGAAGGGTGGTAGATTATATGAGATATACACTTGATTATTATTGTTGATTCAATTGGTATCATTGAACTCTTTCAATTGGTATCAATTTTGACATTTTTGGTATACTCATATATTTGTTTATGTATGTATGCTTCAATTTCAATGGTATCAATTTCTATTGGTATCTAAATTTCATACATATATGTTTTATTGTGTTCAAAAAAAAAATCACAAATTTTAGTTCTTTGTTTACTCAAGCTCTAGCATGACCCAACACTTGAGTTTCACTTTTGTTTCAATTGATTACTTTTAAATTGGTATCAAGACTATGCATATTTAGTTTGTATTTCATAAAGGGGGAGAAAATTTGTTTTTTCAATTTGTATTTCAATTGGTATTTGTACTCCCACACTTTATGATTAAAAGTGTTATTTTAAACATATGATATCAACATCAAATTTGTGTATATGTTTTAAAATGAACAATTCTTACAATTGTATCAATGTTTCTAAGAAATTTTACAATTGGTCATATTTAAGAAATTCAAAATTGTTTTGGTTTCAAGATTCATGTTAAGAATTCAAGACTTATGTTTAATTACAATTGGTATTTCCAAAATTTTGTTTAAAGAAAATATTCAAGGTTTTGATTTGTATGACTATATGCATATAGATTCATGATGAGTGTATCTTGTATTGAAGAGCTTAACATCTCTTCGTTATGTGGTACACGTGTGTAGGGGGAGCTTCACATCTCCTCTTATTCATTACATAATGTGTGTTATGTGAATTAGGGCTTAACTTCCCTCCTTCATGTAATGCATATGTGTAGGGAAGCTAACTTAGCGTCTTCCTCTTCATGAATGTATATAGCATATAACATTTATTGATCTTTGTTTATTTTCATTTGATATCAAGATGCTTCATTGACATATTTTCTATTGATATCCAAATTGATAGTCACCCCTTATTGACTTTGTTTTTGTTTTAGACAAAAAAGGGGAGAACATTGTCTTTTATTGTTTTGTTTGACATAAAGGGGAAGAAAGATTTTTACCCTCGTTTTATTTATGGTTTTGATTACCCCTTTGTTGATGATTGACAAAAAGGGGGAGAAAGATTTATGAAGTTTTATATGCATGCTTATGTTTATGCATATATTATGTTTTAATCTCAAGAATCTCAAGAATACTAAGTTTAATTGATTTATAGAGTTTGCTTTGTAATTGGTATCTAGAGCTTATTTGTTTTGAATATTCCATTTGATATCTAGAACCATTTATTGTTTATGCATATGCATGTTTCATGTTTAATATTCATTGCATATATTTATTGTTTATCCCTATGCATGAGTTAAGGGGGAGCTTCCTTGAAGCTTATCTTTAATCCATGCATATATAACTCCATGAGTTTTGTCATCATCAAAAAGGGGGAGATTGTTGGCCCAATGGCCTTCCACTCTAGTTTTGATGATGATCAACTCATGTAGTTATGTTTACTAATATTCTTGTATTTCTAAGTTTCAGATCATTAACAGGATATTAGTTGGTGATTAGCTTCAACAAGGAGTTTAGAAGCTTTCCATGTTGATTCCGGTGCCAAAGCTTAAAGATCATACTTTGCACTGTAATTGGTGATCTTACAATTGGTATCAGAGCTAGTGCTCTTGATATGGGTCTAACAACCTAAGAGTTAAAGATCCTCCTTTTAGGCTAATCACAATATTTTTGTACACACACACCTCACCATGGACTTCATGTCACCACCCACCTTTGATATTCTTAACATCCAAACTTGGAAGGTTAAGATGTCATTGTACCTCAAGGCCTTAGGAATTCATGTCTATTGCCACTACTAATAATGCATATTGTATAGATGGTAAGAATATTGAGGCTAATGCAAAAGCCCTTCATGCTCTTAAATGTACCCTAAATGATGATTATTTATCTAGGGTTTCTAACATTGAATCGGCTTTTGTAGCTTGGAACATCATCACCTCCCTTGGCGAAAAGGATCTTTATTATGCCGGAGCGATTCGGATGTGGAAGCGACACCTCCAACAAGTGCTACATGGTCCAAGGGGATAACCCCCTTGAGGTAACTACCGAATCCGAGGTAGAACAGAACATGATAGTATGTCATATGATGAGCTCTCTACATTTTGTCAATATTGCTTGAGAGATATGACATAATTAAGAAAGAAAATAAAAATTTGAAAAAGGACATTGCTTGCATGCATAATGAACATGACTCATTTAGAGATAACATTGCATGCTTAGAAAAAGATAACAAAAGTTTGAAAAAGAAATTTGATTGCATGCATGTAGAAAATGATTCTTTTTAGATAAACTTGCATGTTTAGAAAAAGAAAATAAAGATTTGAAAAATGAAAATGTTTCCTTGCTTTCAAAATTGAATGATCTTTGTGAAGGGAACACTATTTTGAAGGATAAAATCATTTTGGTGGAAAAACAAAGAGAAGAAGTTTTCAAGAAAATAAATCTTTGAAAAGAAAATTTATTGAAAAAGAAAAAGATTTTGTTTCTCAAAAGAAAAAGAAAAATGATCATATATCTCATCATGCTTTTCATGCCACCACTAATGAGATTAAGAATTTGAAAAAAATAAAATAAATAATTTGAGTCAACTTTGAACTCTGGTGCATTCAATCATTCTAAGTTGGAGTCTTTGTTTTCAAAGAAACAAACTCCATCTATTCATGCACATCATCATGCTTATGTTGCACAACATGATCACACTCCTACACATAAGCATACTAAGGTGTACGTATGTACACATTGTGGCCGCAAAGGCCATTTAGCAAAATATTGTTTTGATAAGAAACCATACTTATATTTTGCTAAATATAATAGATTTGGGTTCCTTATAACAATGCTAACCCCAAAGGACCCAAGAAAAATGGGTACCAAAACCCCCACCTTTTGATTGTGATGTAGGTGAGGGCTCTCACAAGACGTGAGAGGATTGGTGCCTGGTAGCCAATGCAATGGACATGATGGACAAACATTGGGATGCATTGCTATCAAGGAATCTTGGTGGGAAAGGCCACCATATTGGAGCTTTAGAGTTGGTAATAATTTCTAAACTCCTACCTTTTATGTACATGCTTTTACATATGTCATACTCATAGCATGTTCATGATTTTATTTGATTTGTGCTTCATGTGGCATTTACATGCTTAAATGTAGAATGCGTCAAAACTTGCATTTATACATATATGTATAGTGAACTACAATTGACTAATATATATTTGGACTTCATGCTCATTTGTATCCACTATGTGCATGTGTATAGGCTAGTTTTGATGATTCGATCATTTATACTTGTTATGCCTATCCTTGATTTACTTCATGTATATGTGTGTTTAATTCAAATCTAATAAATATACATGTATACCCTTGAGTCATTTGCCTTCATGCAATATATATTGGACTCTTTTAGATTTGGGATATGTATGCATATTGTTAGAATTGGATAAATCATACATATACCATGAAGATTAGTATTTTAAATAAATAATAAAAAAATTGATGATTTTTTATGTTTTTGATTGGTATTAAAGATTAAAACATGTGTAAAACAAAATGTGATTTATGATCTTTTTGAGCTTGAATGACTACTTTCATGAAAATGCTATTTACATAACCTTTGAACACTCATCTTTTATTCAAAAAATATATTATGAGCTTTATGGACTATGAGTGCTTGGATTTTTATGTACTAGTCTCATTCATGAAAAACATATGATTTGAACATATTGAAGGATCTTTAACTAGTTTTCAAAAACAATTTATACTAGTTATGTATTCTTCAAATAGTTTTTTTTTTTGAGATTGTCACATGATTCTATTTTTCTTAAAATTAATGCTTCATGATTTGAATATTAGTTTATATGTTAGTTTTTGTCAACACTAGGATTATACTTGAACATATCATGGGCCTCAAAAGATCTATTAGTAAGTGTGCTAAATGCTTATTTGAACCCTTAAAATGCACTTGTATTGCTTAGTTTGATGATTCATACATATTTAAACTTATGTTCACCTTTTGGATTTGATTTATGATCATGTGCCTTTTATTTCATGTATATGTGTATTTTGCCAAACCTTAAAATATACATGTATAACTCTTGAGTCTTTTGCCTTCAATGCAAATCATTCATATAGACTCACTTGAGTTTAAGAGATATGTATGTATATTTCATGTATGTCAAAACATACATATATCTTGACATATAGATTTGTTTTCAAGATTTAATAAAAAATGTGAGATGATTTGATGTTTATGATTTTCTAAGGAATATTGTACCTTATTGCCATTTTCATGATGCCATGTTTCACATAACATTAGTACACTCACTTCTTTTGGAACTATTTGGACCTTATAGATTAGAGTGTTTGAGTGTTTGTGTTTCATTCTATTTCATGAAAATCCTTAGATTTATTCCTTGATAGAAGGATTTCGTACTAGTTGTTAAACACTCTCATTTAACTAGTTCGAATTCTTCATGTGTTGTTAATGCTAAGCTTAATTCAAATCTTATTTTTCAAGCTATGCATTAGATTTTAAAATGGTATCAATATTTTTTATTTGATATCAAAGAGAAAATTCAAAATTGTTTTGATAAAATAGAATTAATGATTGTTTTGATGAGAAAAATTCAAATTTTTGATTTGTATCGCCCCTCTTGACTTCTTTATTTTGACATACAGGGGAGAAAATTTGTTGATTTGATTTACTTTGAACCCTTTGTTGATGATTGACAAAAAGGGGGAGAAGTATTGGTGTTTTTGTTTTGATATATATGCATGATTTCCTGCTTAAGGGGGAGAAGTATTTGTCCTTCTTACTTAAGGAGAATTAAGATTTGTATTTATGCATATGTGTTTTGATTTATGCAAATAGGAGTAAAAAGATTTTGATTTATGCTTGTTGCATCTCCATATTTGCATCCATATTCATGTGCTTCATGATCATATTTATTATTTATTTTGTATGCATGAGTTAAGGGGGAGCTTCTTGAAGCTTTACTTAATCCATGCATATATAACGTCATGAGTTTTGTCATCATCAAAAAGGGGAGATTGTTGGCCCAAAGGCCTATCACCCTAGTTTTGATGATGATCAACTCATGAAGTTATAGTTACTAATGATCTTGTGTTTAATTAGTGACAGATTCATGATCAAGATCTTAGTAGGTGCATAGCTCAACAAAGGATAAAAGAACAAGATTTGGAGCTTGCATGTTGTGATCCAAGGAGCTTTTGGATCAAGCTTGGACCAAGTCAAGAAGATGAGAAGCCTTCAAGTGAAGACTTCAAGAAGATGAAGACTTGTGTCTAGGTATAAAATTTGTATTTTTGTTTTAGTAAAAGATGTAAAGGATAGATAGTTGGTGGATTGCTCAAGTCTATATCACACACACTCTTGATTAGAACTCTTGATTTAAAGTGCTTTCATAAAAGATTTTTATGTTTAGAAAAGAATTTTTATTTAGAACAAAGATTTTCTTTGAGACAAAATATTTATCTTGGATTTTGGTATTTCATAGTTCATATCTTTAAACCAAAATCATGATTAGAGCTTTATGTCAAAAACATAGATATTCCATATTGATTATGTAGTGGATCATATCCATACACACCATGCTTTTAAATGAACTCAAAATATCTTGTTTTGTATTTGATAAAGATTTAGAAAAACAAGTTTTGGAAAAACATGTTTGGAAAATACATTTTGGTTATTGAGCTAATATTTTCAAGTTACAAAAATAGACCAAAACATCTATAACATGTCTTGATTTTGTGCAAGCATGTTTGTTCTTTCAAGTATATTGGTAAAACTATTTTGTAGAATTTCTATGTATTTTTAGGATTTTATAAAAAGATTTTAAATCCTGTTTTCTGACCTGGAGACTGGCTGACAGGCTAAGTCGGTCGACCGGACCGGTCGACCGATGTGCACAGCCCTGTGCACATTGTCAGCGCAGTGGCCGGTCGACCGGGTCGGTCGACCGACCAAGAGAGCTTTGCTCTCTGGAAATATCAGTCGACCGGACCGGTCGACCGATAGAGAGAATGCCCTCTGCTCCAGTGGTCCGGTCGACTGATATTTCCAGAGAGCAAAGCTCTCTTGGTCGGTCGACTGACCCGGTCGACCGGCCACTGCGCTGACAATGTGCACAGGGCTGTGCACATCGGTCGACCGGTCCGGTCGACCGACTTAGCCTGTCAGCCAGTCTCCAGGTCAGAAAACAGGATTTAAAATCTTTTTATAAAATCCTAAAAATACATAGAAATTCTACAAAAATAGTTTACCAATATACTTGAAAGAACAAACATGCTTGCACAAAATCAAGACATGTTATAGATGTTTTGGTCTATTTTTGTAACTTGGAAATATTAGCTCAATAACCAAAATGTATTTTTCCAAAACATGTTTTTCCAAAACTTGTTTTTCTAAATCTTTATCAAATACAAAAACAAGATATTTTGAGTTCATTTAAAAGCATGGTGTGTATGGATATGATCCACTACACAATCAATATGGAATATCTATGTTTTTGACATAAAGCTCTAATCATGATTTTGGTTTAAAGATATGAACTATGAAATACCAAAATCCAGATAAATATTTTGTCTCAAAGAAAATCTTTGTTCTAAATAAAAATTCTTTTCTAAACATAAAAATCTTTTATGAAAGCACTTTAAATCAAGAGTTCTAATCAAGAGTGTGTGTGTGATATAGACTTGAGCAATCCACCAACTATCTATCCTTTACATCTTTTACTAAAACAAAAATACAAATTTTATACCTAGACACAAGTCTTCATCTTCTTGAAGTCTTCACTTGAAGGCTTCTCATCTTCTTGACTTGGTCCAAGCTTGATCCAAAAGCTCCTTGGATCACAACATGCAAGCTCCAAATCTTGTTCTTTTATCCTTTGTTGAGCTATGCACCTACTAAGATCTTGATCATGAATCTGTCACTAATTAAACACAAGATCATTAGTAACTATAACTTCATGAGTTGATCATCATCAAAACTAGGGTGATAGGCCTTTGGGCCAACATGCACTTGGAGGATCACGCGTTTGGGATCGAGTCTACTTGAAGATGAAGATCATCAAGAAGACTTAGGTATCCTAGTTTAGTTTAGTGTGTTTTAGATCCATTTGTAAAGCTTAGTATAGTTGATATGCTCAAGTGCACAAAACACACACGTTTCATGATTTGGTTTTTGGTTTTCATGGATAATAGATCAAAACAAGTTTACTTTATACCTATGTATATTAGATATGGTCTAGATATACATACATGCTTTAAACTTGCTAGACAAACTTATTTTGTCTATTCTATTCATGTTTTGGAAAATCAAGTTTGATAAAAATACAAGTTTTGTTTTTGATAAAATTGGCAAGACACAAAAATGAATTGATATGTTGATATATTGTCTTGAAATTTTTATCACTTGTTTGAGTTTCAATATAAAATGATAAACAAATTTTATGGTATTTTTAAAAGAGATAAAAAGATTTTTTAGAAAATATTTTTCTAAATTTTCTGACCTTGTTTTTGTGTGCTGACAGGCTGGTCGGTCGACCCTGACGGTCGACCGCACCAAGGGCCGGTCGACCGTTCGGGTCGACCGACGTGCACAGACGTGCACGTCTGTTAGGCACAGACACGGTCGACCGTGACAGTCGACCGAGTTGAGAGCTCTGCTCTCGGGTTTTCTGGGTCGACCGGGCCGGTCGACCGCAGTTGCCCAACGGTCATAATTCTGACCGTTGGCGGTCGACCGGACCGGTCGACCGGTGGCCTGTCAGGCTGCCACATCAGCCTAACGGCTAGTTTTGTATAGGGGCTATATAAACCCCATCTCTTTGGGGATTTTGGCCAAGTTTTCTAAGAGAAAAATTTCCAGTTTTCTGAAGTGTTTAAAAGAGTTTTAAAAAGAGTTTTTGGTTTTAAAAACTTCTCATCTTTATTTGTTTTGGGTTTTTGGGAAAATCAAAGAAAACTAGGTTTTGGGATTTGATTTGGTATTTCATTTTCTATCATATACAAGAGATTTCCCAAGTAGTTTTCTTTGTTGCTTGTTTCAAAAAACACTTTGATTCCACACTTGAGCTATATCTTCTATCCTAAACTATTTAGGATCTTGTTTTTTTGTGGAAAAAGAAAAAGGAAAGAGGTTTGTGGTTGAAATATACCACTTGTTGTAAACCCTTGATTTCTTGAGTTGCTCCCTCTTTGGTAGAGGTGGAGATTGTTGTATTGGGTTGTTTTTGGATCCCTCTTCGGTAGAGGTGATTGAGTTTGGTTGTAGACCTCTTCGGTAGAGGTGTTGGTTGTTGCATTGGCTACGGGCCCACCCCTCGGTTGTGAGGTGGTTGTTTGAGAGAGGAGTTTGGTACTCCTAGAGTTGTAACAAATCCTCTTCGGTAGAGGTTCCCTCGGTGGGAGATAGTGGATTGGAAATCCTACACGGTGGTGTAGGCGGGGATGTAGAGCAAGGTGCTCGAACCTCGAAACAAATCTCGGTGTTTCCGATTGCTCCCATTGTCTCTCTAACTCTCTCTCATTTACTTTGTGCAAAGCATCATACTTCAAATCATATCATATTTGCTTGTGTTGAGCATATTTCATATTGCCTTGCATTAATTCATATTGCTATATCCTTGATTGCTTGTGTGTTTGTGCATCACCTATACTCATCCAACAAGAGCTTCACATAGCGCCTCAACCCATATCTAGGGGAATCAAGAGGAGTTAGTTCAGAGCCTCGCAAGGGGAATTCGGCTACACTTGTTGGATTGTATTAAGTGTGTTGCAAGATTTGCATTAGCTTCCGCATTTAGCGCACTTAGTTTGCATTTAGTTTCTTAGATTAGCACTTACACCTATTCACCCCCTCTCTAGGTGTTTTTCAACTATATTCAGGCTTGAAACCTTCGATCTGAGTTGAAATCCTTCTAAGTCAACAGCTTCAGACACGAGCTCTGTATGTAAAGCTCGCGGTCCAGGTGCAAAAGTCCATTATACTCGCGTCCAGAGAATTTTGAGTCAGAATGGTGCAACTTCCAAAAGATGGGCGCACCAGTTAGACTTCAGGAGAAGGTCAAGAAAATGAATCTCCTTAAGAGATAGCAAAACTGAAACCTAGTGGGCTGAAAATTCATGGCAAACCAGTAAGTCATACCCGCAGAAACACCGCTAAGGGTTAAACTTTTCGCATCAAGGCGCGGACGTAAAAGGTGCTCAAGGAGATGCTTTTTGATCTTGAAATCACTTGATAGTGATAATCTTCTGGAGAGACTAAACAGAAACATAAAAGCTCTGGGTCATCATCGTCCATGGAGGTAAGTCCCAGGTAAAGTCCTTGAAGGGAGAAGGTGGAATCCCTCAGAGCACTCGCTCTTAAAGAAAAGCAGTCTAAGTAATGGACTGCTAAAAGGAGAGGTGAGCCCTATTTATAGGCGAACCATAATGCCTATAATTAATGGCTCACTAATCAGAACCGTCGGCTTTAATTCCCGCACAAATGTCAAAACCCAATGAAGGGCTGACGCGTGGATTGTTGCTTCGGGAAGCATCGAAGACACAAATCCCCAACCGCCAGCGCCGATTTGGCGTTTAAAGGCATTAATGCCTAAACCCAATGAAGGGCTGACGCGTGGACTGCCGCTTCGGGAAACATCGGATGATGCGAGTCCCCAATTGTCAACCTCGACTTGACATTTAAAGATCCAACGAAATCTTTATGATAAACTGCATGTAACGCCTGGGAAGTTGCACCAAACGCAGGCCCGAGAGCCGCGTCCAGGAACTTGCGTCCCTTTCGGCGTCCTCTTTCATTCAGTAAGAGAACTGCGACCGCGTCTCCCAGAGCGATTCAAAGCCACGTCCCCTCAGCAAAAGGGACCCATTATGGGGTCGCGCTTTGAAAGTACAAAAGCCGCGTCCTAAGACTTACTTCTACAACAGAGAAGGCCTACGTGATTCACAGGTGTCACAGGCATCCTGAAGTTGCGTTTATATTGCAAGATGACAATGGTATTCCTCTCACAAACTCAATATAATTTGAGTTTGCACTGAGTCGAGGATCTAGAGACATGCCTCCACTAAGACAGTATCGCGTCCTCATATCTATGTGTTAGTCTTGGAGGAGCATAAAACTGCGCCCTCACTGCATCCTGAATTCTTCATTTGGGTAGAGTTAAGGGCTGCGGCCAGGGAGCCGCGTCCTTCCATAACCAAAGCCGCGTCCTTCGCGCAAGCTTGAACCGCGTCTCAATTCGCAGGTCAGAGTCGCGTTTCTCAGAACTGCGTCTCACTACAAATCAGAGCCACGTTTTGCAAAAAAAAAAGAAGAAGGGAACGCAGTTTAGCTTGAGTTTATTATCCATAGTCAGTTAAGGAGCACAACCAGAGACTGCAACTAAGAAATTGGATTCATCTACAGTGAAACAACGAAGATGGAGCAAAATTTCGAAGACTATTATTATTTGGGCCAAAAATGATAAAAGTAATACAAACACTCTTGATGAATAGAGTGTTCTCTCTTTACAAAAAAAAGGCTAATAATCTTGGTTCGCCAAAGAACGGATTTGTTCTCTGAGGCGATGCATCTCATGTTGACGCGCTTTCTCAGCCTCCATGAGAGCTTGGACCCGCCTCAGATAAGAACTCCTTCGCAGCCAGCTGCGCTCGTAGAGATTCTAACTTGGAGGCGTGAGTGGAGAGGCTTTCTTCAACCTACGTCCTGGCAGCTTCCAGCTCTTCCAGCTTCTTCCTGGCAGTGGCAAGTTTCTGCTCATTGATTGCAATCAAGGCCTCTGCCTTGGCTATGGTGGCCCGAGCAGTGATAATAACATGCTCTGTGCTCTGCATAACGAGTTCAGATTCTCTTGAATCGCCAATCAGCCTTTGATAGTCACCCAGGAAATGTTGGAGATGGCGGGTCTCTTCAGCTATTTGTTCCTCCATCTCCTTTCGCTCTTGTTCTTGAGCAGCCAGAAGCATGTTCAGGGTTGCCCGGGCCTCGTGTACTGAACCAGCGTCTTCCAGAGACTTAAACTCTTTCAAGTCACTTCCCAACTGCTCCACCAGCATCAGGCATGCCCTAACCTGCGAAGGACCTCTAGTATGACCAATGTTCTCGATCAGATTTCGAGAAGCACTCGGGCAAATTCAAAAGAACTGCCCCCAGAGAGGATGAGGTCAATACATGATCGCATGGAAGCAAAGAACTGCTGCACCATTTGACGTGTCAGTTCTTCCATGATATCATTGGCTGGAGAGAACTCTGCTGATGTGCTCCCAGATCCCCTTTCCATTACAGGGCGAGAGATGGAAATTGATTCATCTCGCGCAGGAGTAAGGCCAACAACAGGTGCGACAGAAGCTGAAATGGTCGCCGACACTTCCGGGGTAGTTACTGTCATAGCAGCCTCCATGGAGGCTGAAGTAGTAGCAAACCTTATCTCTTCAGAGCCCTCGGCCGAGGCTTGAATTGTACTGCCTTCTGGGTCGACGTTGGCCGCAAAATCCTCTGCCTGAGCTCCTTCAGCGCTCTCTGCAAATCATCAAAATGTTAACCATGACAGTAAAAGGAAGATATCCAAAGCTTTAATATTTTCTTACCAAGCTGAGGGTTCAAAGACGGCGAATTCTTGGGCGAATCTCGTAGGGTTGAGGTCTCCCCGACTTCAATAATTGCCCTCTCTTGAGGCATTTCAGTAGCAGGAGCCTCAACGTCCTCTTGCTGGGCCAGCTCTTGTATCATTTCCTCGATATGGGAGGAAGTCGCAACCTCGCTGCCCACAGCCAGCCCTGCAGTATAAAGTTAAAGAAAAAAAAACGTCAGAACCCTTTCCCTAGTCAAAAGGGAAACGGGTCAAAAAGGCAAAGAGAGTACCTTCAGCAGGAGCAATTGCCGCTAGTGGTGACGCCATCACCGGATCACACCCATGTATTTCTTCCTCCGAAATATGTGAGAATTTACTCGGATCTGGAAGAGCGGGTTCATCGCCAAAATCAACTTCATCGCCTGAATAATATTCATCCTCCTCGGACGATGAAGACGACAGCGCAACACAAGAGGTCTTGGTAATTGAGACCTTACCACCAAGTACCCCGGTAGTGGGACTGGGATCGACTACCCTCGAGCTGGGCATCAATACAGCAGGAGACCCAGGCTGTTGTGCCTCATCTCTCCTCTCTTGAGCTGAAGAAGACCCTGGTTGAGTTGAGACCCCTGACCCCTGGAATCTCAACATCATCCCTTCCCACCAGGTCAGCCTCAAGTTGCTCAGTCTCATCAGTTACAGTGGGATCATCAGTAAGCTCCCCTTCTTTAAGATCACGGGACCCCTGCTGCGCAATCCACGAGGGCGAACAAGGGGGTTTTCGTCTTCCTCCTCCTCTTCCTCCCTCTGCTCCTCAACACCGAAAGGGACGGCCTCGGACATGGAAGTTTCAGCCCCTAAGTCTTTTCTGGCCCTCTTCGGGGCAGGCTCAACCTGGAGAGTAGCGCCATGAGGACGTTTAGGCACCGCCCGTCGATGCCTTCTAGCAGGCTGCTGCCCTCGGCTCCACCCCTCTCTCCCCTCTGGCTTCTTTCTTAGCTGCCTGGTATTCATCGATACCTCGAATGCGCTTGTTCGACACCAATTTCTCCTCATAGGACGCATTAATGCTCTTAATGCATGAGCGCTCCATTGAGTAGCCAGGTATCTTGCTAGCCTGAGAGTAACAGTTTGGCGTCTTGTGAGGCAAGCTAAAAAGAGCCTTTGTCCCCCCAGCCACGCTGTAATACCAGGCCCGAGCACCTTCAAATAAATTTCCACTGAAGGCGAGTTGGGCGAGGGTTGCCGACATACAGTTGATCGTAACCGAACTGTCAGGAAAAATAATTCGGCATATAAGTTCAATTGTGCATGAGTTCCCTTGCCGGAAGAGCAGATACCCGGGCTGAACGTTAATAAGCCACCAGAAGACTCCCGATGGCAACCTCGTGAAGTCGTCTGGACCCATAATGTCGGCAAATTTATCCCCATAAGCAGCATCGGTAATCTCGGGGAAACAGCAGTTGAGATGGTAATTCGAAACGTTCAGAATACATTTCCGAACGTAGAACATATAGTTGTTGGACTAGCTCAAGCTCTCCAGCCGCTGCACAAAAGGGACAAACCCCTCGGATCGAGACACTGGCGTCATCAATGAGGGGCAGTGCATAACGTACTAAGCCATTAGGTACATGTAGGGAAGCTCGATCCGGGGGTTGGGAATCTTTACTCTCGGCCTCCCCCACGAGTCAACCTCAGGTCTACCTTGGGAGTCGACGATGGCCTCCACTTTGCACAGGCTCTGAGTCAGGGCCCGTAATCCACTTTGGATTCCAGCCACCATTGCTGGAAGGAGAGTGATGGATCTACCATAGGCCAACAGGACTGCCGGGTATACCACATCAGCAACAATCACTTCATGCGACAGTGTTGGCACTATGCAGCGCTTCAGCCATAGCATGAGGAAGCCCGCCAGTAATGCCTGGTCAGAAATAGGGATCCGGGCTTGATGATGAAAACTTTCGAAAACCGTATCAGGTTTGAAAGTGTCCTCATTCGACTCTGTGGTATAAGAACTCACAAAGGCATCAATCCTCTCGGCGATTTCTTCGTCGGAGTTGGGAGCTAGAATGGTCACTGAATGATCTTTCTCAGTTATACCATTAAACAGGTAGCTCGCCCAAGACACCTGTTTAACTCCCCTAGTCCTCCAGAAGGTTATTTGACCATAGATGTGGAAGTAGCACAACACTTCTCAGTAAGTCTCATATATCTGAGGGCACTCTTTCTTCAAGAAATGAAGCTCCTCAGAAGTGGGAACATATTCTTCATAGGGGGCGTCTCCCATGACCAGCCCTGAAACTTCATATAGTTCATGCAGGGCGGGCCCCATTTCTCCGACCGGGGTGAAGAATGTCCCCGTCAAAGGGTTGTAGTGCTCTAGGATCCCATAAAAATTGTGGGAACTTTGCGAGATGCCATACTGCACAGCCCTGACCGCATGACGCAATCCCACTTGTTCCAACAGACCTCCAAGTTCAGCGAGGACAAAGCCCACCATCTTGCCCCACCAGACTTTATCGGAGGAATGAACCCACCCGAGCGGGCGGAAGTCACTTGGAAAATCACCCCTTACCTTCATGAATTGATTGATGAAGGTAGTGCTGAGCTGAGGAGTTTCCCCTACTGGGTACTCAGGACCTGAGTAATCCAGGAAACAAGCCAAAAACTTCCCTCCCGTGTTCGCCAGGGTGTACCTTTTTGGCGCCTAGTATGCTGAGAGAGACACTGGGGACAGATCGGGTAAGCTCCCATTCCATTGCCAGGTGGACAGACATGTGCTGGAGATAGGATAAGGGATACATTCTCTCCATATTTGGAAGAAAGAATTTCCTACCCCTTATTTGGCGAAGCCGCTTATAATCACCATCATGCAAGATGCTACCATCCTTGCCAATGTTGCCCCCAAAGAAGAAGATGGGTTTCTTTAATGGAATACGTGAATCCGTCTCAAAATCTACGTCGGTCATGATTTCCCGGAAGGTCCTCATGTCGACTTTGGAGATCTTCTCCCTTCGCTCCTTCGACCTGTCGGTAGTCACAGGAGCAGCCTTCTGCAACACGAAGGTAGATTGCGGTCAGCACCACCTACGTGCCCGAAGTGACACTTTTTAGAGAGAGGGTTGGAAGAGTATCGCACTGCAAAAGAGAATAATACTTGATCAGAAAGAAAATGATTAAGTGTTTACAACTCGAACGCAGAAATGAACCTAGACGCGGAGATCATCAAAATCTGCGTCCAGGTCCAATGATCGCAAGGCTAACGTGGAACCCGCGTTTCGAAAGTCCAAGACTTATAAAAAAATTCTAAGTATTGGACTCAGACGCGAGATTCATGAGGACCAACATCTGATTTCACAAGACGCAAGAGTCATAAGAAATCTGCGTCTGAATCTTTCACACTTAGAAATATTCTAAGTGTTGAATCCAAAACGCAAGGCTCATTGGGGCCCTGTGTTCAACAAGCAGACGCAGATTTGAGAAAATAACAGAAGCAGAGGTCATCAAACCTACGCCCTGTTGATCGACTCAAAAACTGCGCCTGACGATTAAACACGGGCTTGAGCCCGCGTTGGCGGTTCATATTCAAAAGGACTTTAAGAGTTCAAAGAACTCTATAAACCCTTTTAATGGTGGAAATCAAGCCCGATGGTTTTCTTTACCTGAAATAGGGGTTTCCTGCATGGAGGAACCGCCCATCTGAGTCTCAGGGACGACCGCCTTTGAAAAGGAAGCAGTATGCTTGGCCTTCGATGCTATTGCGATCAAGGATCCGATGTTAGATGAAGAAAAAGAGAACAAAAGAAGCTCCTTTCTCAAACCCTAATAGATGCACATGAAGACGAAGAAGAGTTTAATGATGACTCTTGAAGGACTGTTGCCTTTTATAGGCATAGTGATTCGCAAAGATACGCGGCGCTTGGCTCGACGCCTAATCATCGCCTGACGCGTGGACAACGCATTAAATGCAGCGTGAAGTTCACACGCCAAAAAGAAGATGTCCCCTCAATTCTGCAGGACACGTGGCAACATACTCATGGCACGGATTCACATTCAACAGCTGCGTCTTCGTCCCAAGAGACGCGTCCCTCCGACGGACGCACCTTCTCAACTAGGCCAAAGTTGCATCGCTTCACAGAGCAAAAGCCACGTCTTTATCCCAAAAGACGCGTCCTTCCAAAAATTGCATCCTTTCAACCCGGCCAAAGGCGCGTCTACCTCATGGAGTAACAGTCGTGTTGACATCCTATAGAAGGCACGTCTTTAAAGCAGTACTACTCCTGCGTCCATAGAACTGACGCTCAGTCCTTGCTTCTACAATTCAGTCAACAGTACACTGGCACAAGTAGACGACTGCCCACCCCTGGTTTAAAGTACACCAATGACAAACTCAAAGCATCGGGGAGGTTTAGACTGTGTATCTAAACACTCAACACGATCAATTTTAACGGCTTCAAAGAGTTCCACAGTACACTCACAAAGACCATACTCCAAACAAGATCAAGCCCGGAGCATTATCAGTCCAATCACAAGGGTGAATTCAGCTAGAGTCCAAAGTATTTCAAAATCCGTTCCAGCTAACTGCGGAATATCGAAAACTTTAGAGGGGTTCTGTAGGCTGTCTAAAGATCACTAAAAGACAAGTCACCAAAAAGCAGAGTTTCAAGCTCCAGACGCAGGGCTAATCACAGCCCCACTGCAGCACCAAGGCGAGAGGGTCGAAACCCGCGTCTCAGCCAGCACTGCAGCACCAAGGCACGAGGGTCGAAACCCGCGTCTCAACCAGCACTGCAGCGCCAAGGCGCGAGGGTTGAAACCCGCAGCTCAGCTCAGCAGCACTGCAGCACCAAGGCGCGAGGATCGAAACCCGCGTCTCAGTCAGCACTGCAGCGCCAAGGCGCGAGGGTCGAAACCCGCATCTTAGCCCGACAGCACTGCGACACCAAGGCGCGTGGGTCGAAACCGTGTCTCAGTTATAACTTCCCTCGTTATGGGGTCAATCACCACCCACATAATGAGAAAGTTAGCCCCCATTGTGGAGTGTTTTTAGGGGGCACGTTCACCCCTGAAACCTCTATAAATAGCCCCCTCGCTATGACAGATGGAGAGGGATACATACAGGGACACGGACGCACATAAAAAGAGAGAGGGAGACAGAGAAAGAAAGAGAGTCCAACTCTTCAGTTAACTTGCTGCGTACAAGTTAATCCTTGCCTACAATCTCTTTGAGATTTCTGGTTGACAGAGCTGTGTTACTCCGTCCACCATCCGAAGAGAAGATCCCCAGAAGTTCTCGACGCTCACCCGGTCAACAGAAAAACAAGATTCACTTTCCATCGCCACCTGAAGAACCCAGCACTAAACAAAGGGGAGATTCAAAATTCAACATCTTCCCTCCCTTGTAGTCGGAGCATTAGTTTGTTGTAATCTTTCAATTAATTGAAGAAAATTTTACACCGAATTTCTCTTCTCCGTACCAAACAATAACTTTTACATCCGAACTCAACAAAACAAGTGCAAGCTACACTTAAACCATCAAAACTAAAAGTAAGCATGGAGTAAAGTAATGTTAGCTTATTAGAGAGTTAGGAAGTTAGAGTGTTATATCGATCATCATGAGCCATCAATGGCTCTTGCAAGAGCAAGGCCAAGTAAAGGCTATTAGATTCATGTGGATTATCAAGTAAGAAGTTCGTAAGTTAGCGGTTAGTAGTTAGTTACCATGAGAGAAAATTAGCTAAACATGTAAAAGGAGTTAGAGAAGAAAACAAAGATAAGTTAAGAGAGCACCTTTCATGCATTGTCACCTTCTATTACAAGCACTCTTGCTTACTCACCATGTACCACTCTCTCTCTCCTATTACAAGATCTAAAAGAAATAAAAAATACAAAGGAAAACGATGAACACTAACCCAAACTACCCTAAACTACAAGGAGAAAAAACTACCCTAAAACATTGCATATCTTGCTGAAGGAGACCTCAGGGGTATTTATAGGCACCAGGGAAAAGGGGTACTGTACGGAGCCGCGTGTCAAATCTTGGAGCGCGGCTCCACAAGGGAGCAAGGAAACGCAGCCATAGGCGGCCGCGCGTCGCCTGCTGCGTTGTCCTCTTCTGTCCCCCTATTGGCTAGATGTCTCGATTTTGGGTTTTGGGTTTTGGGTCCTGATTTTAACAGAATCACCTCCAAAGTCAATGGCTGTTTTTGTAGGCGTTTAATCACCAATTAAATGGTGATTTAGGGTCTTCTTCTTCATTGCACACTATGAACCTAGAAATATGCAAGAGAGGTGTTTATTAGAAGAATTTAATATGAAATAAATGTGAAAATGTGATATGAAATATGCAGTTTTAGAGACTAATCACACCCCCACACTTATCTTTTGCTCGTCCTGAGCAAACAAAAAACTAAAGGAATTATTACACCACTTTCGCAGGTGACGCGATTGCACTGAGCATGTGCAACAAGCCGTTAAACCTTTAGGATTTCCCTAGAGGAGGAGTTTTGTCTCCCGAGGGTTTTCAGTGGATTACACCCACAAAATCCATAAAGAAAGAAATCAAATGTTAGTATTTTGAAAACACATTTGAAAATAGAGAAAAGTGTTGAAGTACTTTTGCGACAATATCAGTGATCCAAGGTCAGAGTTTAACAAGAAATTATTCTTCCTTAAACTAAGTCGAAATGCAAAATCATGTTATAAATTAAATGTAAGAATTTAAAATTGAATTCACTCTTTGATCTTTCATAAAACTTTTAGAAAAATATGCACTTTGTGGACTGTGAAGATTTTTGGGATATCGACTCAAACTTTCATGCCATTGATTTTGTGTATATATATATATATATGTACATTTTTTCTTCCCTTAGTTTTCTTAGCTTTCTTATTTACCCGGATAGTGAGCCTTTAGCCGGTGACTCCCAAACCAGATGATCTTAGGCACCAGATGAGAAAACATCCCTCGGACTTAAGGACTCGAGTAAACAAGGCCACAAAATTAAAGGGATTACTTTTATTTTTATCCACTGTTTTAAGTGTGAATAAGCATGCTTCCTGAGGCATAATTACCCAACTTCAATAAGTGATTTTTATTATCATCATTTTTTAAAATATATTTTTTATGGCATTTTCAGTCTTTGTTTCAATCCCAAAAATTGTGTAAGTGTGAAGTGTATGAATCTAAGGCAAAAAATTCAAGATCAATTTATCTTTTCAATCTTATTTTCTTATCCTAAAATTTAAATAAGATCTATTATTTTGATTTAGTTTAAAATTTCATAATTTTAGGTCTTCCTAATTCCTAAGATAATCTTAATTTTCTTAAAAATAAATCAAAACTATTTATCTTTTTCAAAAAGTTTTGTAAAATGAAAAGAAAAGAGTTTTTATAAAAAAATTTAAAAATTTCATAAGAAGGAGTGTAAAAGAAAGAAAATATAAAACTACCTATGTTAGTAAACCCTCCCCCACACTTATCTCATGCATTGTCCTCAATGCATCGTGAATGTGTATATACATGAAACAAATAGAGAGGGAAGAAAGATTACCTCATGGTGGTTGTTCCAGTGGTGGTCTGACTGGCCAAGCGTTGCTACCCAATTAAGATATCGTGAATCTTGCAGAAACCCACCAGTGACCCTCTAATACGACCCAGTAAAAGAATGATTGAATAAATGGTCTTATTGAAAAAATTATTCCCATCTAATTTCTAATTTTCAAAAATAATTACTGAGTCATTTTCTTTGACATCCTTGTCCAACAATGAAGTGTGATTTGGAAGATGATTGATTTGGACTCAAATAGAACAGGAGTAAAAAACCGACACCGACTCGGGAATTTGACTCAGATCAAATCGAGAGTCAACAATGAGAGTCGAAATTGGTTCAAAAATAGGGTCCAAATCAAAGAATTGATGTTCACACACTTTCCCCAGCAACGAAGTGGGATCATAAGAGATTGGTGATTCCATTTCACGGTGTACTAGTACAGAATTCAATGTTGACTCCTGAATACAGAAAAAATCTGGTAATGATACCGGAGTCATTATTGAACTAAAAAGTAAAATGGAATTACCAACGTGAGGTTCAGGATCACTTTCCAGCTCAAGTTTAATTTCGGAAAAAGGATAACTTGCCAAAATGTCAAGGTGGTTTTCAAGATTTTGGGCAAGTCTAGATGGATGTAATGAAATTGAGTCGATTTTTGTCCAAGGAAGGAATGTAAAAGGTTGAAATGATCGATTCAAGTTCAGGAAGTATAGGAATCAAAATTGTCTCAAGAACGTCACTCAGTTTAGGTAACACTATAGGAGTCGATATTGATTCAATGAATGGACTCGAAACGCTAACTTGAAGCTCAGGTTCACATTCATCTTCAAGTGCAATTTCAGGAAATGAATAACTGGTCAAACTGTCAAGAGGTCGATGTTGGTCAAGTTCAGGTTGATATGATGAAATTGAAGCTGGATTTTCAAAATGACATGATTCGTGAGTCGTATGAACATTTGGTGGACATGGTAAGTCAATCATATTTTACATTATGCGCTCGGTCTCTTGCGCGAATTCCATAGTTTCTTCCTACAATGATTTTTCTTTGAGTCATTCTGGAAAAAAAACTACATGAATTTTAAAATTTTGGTAGACATGATGAGGCTATCATTTTTTTCAAATTGTTTTTGGGCCTCTATCACTTCTTCCAAACTCCTTCCCAATGATAGTTTTTCTTCAATTAGTGGTTCAAGAAAAGGAGTATATGAATCAAAATTGGGGAGTGAATATTGTGAAAATTATGGACAAGATGGTTGAAAATTGGACTCAGGATAGGTGAATCCCCATGAACTCTGTGAAGAGTGAAAATTATTTTGAAAATTATATTCATAGGATTGAGGATATGGGAAATATTGAGTCGGATAATTCCAACTCGGCATATATGGTGGGTTCATGTTGTATATAACCGAGTTAGAGTTATCCGAGTCATATAAGGTCGGGGTGAAATATGGATTCAATCATGATTGAAAAAATTATTATTGTTAAAATCGATTTGACAATGTACAGAAAAAGAAAACAAACAAACAAACAAACAAATAAAGAAAGAAAAAGAAAAAGAAAACAAGCATATGCTACGGTTGACTTAGACCTAGATGACTCCCAACTGGTTAGACTGTCCACGGGGGATATATTGTCAGAAGCGGACCACAAGTTAATCGGCCAGGTAGGGGCAAGATCAGTGGGAGGTATCCGTGCCGGAGCAACGGGGCTAACTATGCCAAACTACTGTTCTTCGAGATTTCGCCTCTCAATCCCCAACCTTAGATACCGATTTGACAAGAGTCAACTTCTAACAACTTCCCACTTAGGTCAATCTCTTAAATGAGTTCGAGATGTCCCTAGGGGCCAATGTCTAGCAAATTTATTTAGGCTTGGATTGCGTGAGAGTGGAGGAGATTTTTGGTCTAAGGGAGGGTAATGACTTCCCCACCTTATGTTGTATTAGGTTTTACCCTTAAGTTTAATTCGTGCAAATATAGATAAGAATGAACACACAAAGAGAGTAAATCACCCACGTGTTTGTCCTAACTATATGCAATGCATTATGCACACATCCGTTAAGATCACAATAACAAAATACAGTATATTGGAATAAAAATTGACACGTGCCTAGATGCAAATATCTAAACCATTTTAAAGCATCCAATTTCTGTATTTTGGTTCTTAAAATATTACAGTGTACAAGTAATATAAAAAAAAACTAGCAGAAGAAAATAAGAGTATACAAGAATTTACCAAACCACACAAGAGCAAGTGTGGACTTCTGCAATGCTAAAAAATTTAACCTACACACCAAAAATAAAGAAGAAAAGTTAACAAAAACGTGAAATCAGACGTTCCCATCCCCGACAACGGCGCCAAAATTTGATCGGGGGAAAACCGCGCATGAAAAGTGTATGTTTTGAAATCAAGATTTAAAGTGCGTGTGCTTTGGCTTCCTTGATACTTCCGTTATAGCATAGAGGCTAAAACGAATCGAATTCACAAGGAAGGGAGGCGATAGAAGCTTTATCGGTTGATTCACGTGTGTGTTAAAAGTTCTTCTATGTTTGAAAGAATGAAAGGAAAGAAAAACAAAGAATGAAAAGAGAAGAATATGGTGAAATACGAAGAAGTGGGAAACATAGAAAAGATTGTATTTGTGGTTTTTGATATATTTCTAAAGCAAAGTAAAATGATAAAGAAAACCAAAGCTACAAACTACTGATGACTCCACTAACATGCTAACCTCTTAGTGATAGTTGTCTCACATATATCATTGACCATCACTAGTCCTTGGTTCAAGAGCTTACAAAGCATGGCTCATATGTTAACTTTCACATCTCAACTCAACAAAACAAGTGCAATCTACACTTAAACCATCAAAACTAAAAGTAAGCATGGAGTAAAGTAATGTTAGCTTATTAGAGAGTTAGGAAGAGTGTTAGATCCATCATCATGAGCCATCAATGGCTCTTACAAGAGCAAGACCAAGTAGAGGCTATTAGATTCATATGGATTATCAAGTAAGAAGTTAGTAAGTTAGCGGTTAGTAGTTAGTTACCATGAGAGAAAAAAATTAGCTAAACATGTAAAAGGAGTTAGAGAAGAAAAAGAAGATAAGTTAAGAGAGTACCTTTCATAGATTGTTACCTCTATTACAAGCACTCTTACTTCCTCACCATGTACCACTCTCTCTCTCCTATTACAAGATCTAAAAGAAATAGAAAATACAAAGGAGAAAAAAGAACACTAACCTAAACTATCAAAACTATAACAAGGAGAAGAAACTATCCTAAAACATTACATATCTTGCTGAAAGAGAACCCCAGGGGATTTATAGGCACCAGGGAAAAGGGGGTACCGTATGGAGCCGCGCGCCAAATCTCGGCGCGCGGCTCCACAAGGGAGCCGCGAAAACGCGGCTATGGCCATGTTTCTGCGGCCATAGGGCGGCCGCGCACTGCGCGCCGCCTGCTGCGCTATCCTCTTCGGCCCCTTGTTGGCTGGATGTCTCGGTTTTGGGTTTTGGGTCCCTGATTTTGACAGAATCACCTCCAAAGTCAATAGCTAATTTTGTAGGCCTTTAATAACCAATTAAATGGTGATTTAGGGTCTTCTCATTGCACACCATGGATCTTGAAACATGCAAGAGAGGTGTTTATTAGCAGAATTTAATATGAAATAAATGTCAAGATGTGGTATGAATAAGCAGTTTTAGAGACTAATCAACTGGCACCCCATCTTGTTCTTGTTTCTGAAATCACCTAGAGGGGGTGAATAGGTGATGGCTATACTAAGTGACAAATAATGCAGTTTAAAAACTTTTTAACAATAAGCAACAATAAATGGACTTGCAAGAAATTAGACAAGTAATGTAGCAAGTAAATGAGAGAGAGTTTAGAGAAAAGTAGACAATTGCAAACACGAAGATATGTTCCGAGGTTCGAGCCAAGCCTTCAACACGATGAAGGATTTTCACTATTGGTGATCCCACTGGATCGTCAATACAAGGACACACTTGTCCTATCTAATAAGGTGCCGCACACCAACTCGAAGCACACTAGCTCGCTTGAGGCCGATGCCTCTACAACTTCTCAAATTGAAGAACGTGATCAATACTTGTCCACAAACAAAGGCTCACTTGCACAACCCTACAACCAAGATGAGGAGATGATATTTTTGGGATTGTGTAGTGAACAAAACTAGAGAGAAGTAGAGGAATGCTTCAAGCTAAAGGATTGGAAATTTTGGCTCAAAGAAAACTTTTTGCTAAAGGCTAAACTTTGAAAACTTTTGATCTTTTCTTTGTAAATCTTGTTTTTTTAGTTGTAGAATACTCCTATTTATAGGGGATGAAAACTAGCTTACAAAGGTCAAAAGAGTCGTTGGGGAGAGACCCAACACAAAATGAGTCAGAAAAAATATAGCTATTGGAGTCTGTCAGAAAATCTAACTATTGTCGGTCGACCAGCCGGTCGACCGTCAACGGTCGGATTTCCGACCGTTGAAAAGCCGATCGACCAAGACGGTCGACCGAAGTCCCAACCAGAGAGTAAGTCTCTCTGTCGGTCGACCGGTCCGGTCGATCGAGGAAAAACAGAGAGCACTGTAATTTCTCCCGGTCGACCGGTCGGTCGACTGATGTGCACACATGCACAGTGGTGCATGTCAGTCGACCGCCCGGTCGACCGACAGAGCAATTCAGCTCTGCCAGCGGTCGACCGTGCGGTCGACAGGACTAGGCCAAAACTGTTTTTCCAAAGGCTTTTTAAAGATAGGAATTTTTGATAAAAATTCTTTGGATAGAAATGTACAAAATAGAGTTCTAGAACTTGTAATGATTAGGGTGTAATCATAGATCAACATCAAAATGATTTGAACTATATTTGATAAAAATCCTTTTCCAAACAAAAACGGTTTTCCAAAAACTTGTTTTTCCAAAAATGATTTTTCCAAACTTTGTTTTTTTCAAAACTAGGTTAGAAATTTTGTAATGAAAATTGGTTTGTAAGCATGAGCAATATCAAAAGTGTGTGTGTGACAATCCCAAGTAATCTACCTCTATCATCTTGGTTTTGACAAAATATACTAAAAAAAATCCTAACTAAAAAAATGAAAATACAAATCTTGTATAAGTCTTCAATCTTGTTTGATCCTGGAGCTCTTCTATTGTGCTGGGCTCTGGGATCCAAATCTTTGCGGCTTCCAAATGTGTGAGTCTTGTGTTGGAGCCGTCAAACAACCTATGATTTTTACCTGAAACTCATTTAAACAAACTTGTTAAAAACATAACTATATATGGTTTGTTATCATCAAAACTTCGGGCTAATGGCCTTTGGGCAACAGTTTCTGTTATACATGTTATATATATCCTTTACTACCTTATGGCAGGGCCTTGTTCAGCACCAAGAGTCTGGGCTGTGGTCCCGGGTATGTACGGGACCCACCTAAAGCATGAACAATGTCACTACCAATCAATTTCAATAATCTAGGACCCTGATTGACATGTGTAATAGGCGTAGTATGGGATGCGTCTATTACATGTGACAATTGGTGTTCACTGATATAATGATAATAATAAACTGTTCATAATGTACTGTAATTGATTGTCTTTGTCTGATACATGTATGTATGTTGGACACTCGATGTTACACCTGACCTAATTGACATCTAACTCTAGTACAGACTGACTCTACACACCTGATATATAGACTATGATGGACACCTAATACATGATTGTAGACTTGACTTGACACATACTATTCTGTGTGCTATCCACATTACTATTTTTTTCTTTATCCATGTCATTTCTTATTCCCGTATATATATATCTTTATCTGCTCACATTATATGCATGTGCATCTTTCTAGTTTATTCTTATACATTCACTAGGAGTTCTGACTCCCTGGATTTGCATATCTAGATTTGTGGCTATTACTGATCAGGTTTTTGGAGAGGATCACAGGCATCTTGAGGAGCCAGAGTTCTCTCTTACTCGATCATTTTTTCTCGATATTTCTGTCTCTTCTTTATTCCATCGCTTTCATGATTCTATGCATTAGACTCATGCTTATTCCATTTCCTTTTCATATATCTCTTGACACTTTAAAAAGATAAAACTCTCAATTTATCTTCAACGGTCTGAACGATGTCTAACTTATTGACATTTACAAAGGTAAGTAGAAGACAAGCTGATGACCGGGACAAGACAGCGACTTGGACCTTACTGATCCAGTGAAGCAGACAGTATGCCAAAGTTATCTTTGAAGAGCTCCAAGCAGGCCTAAGATGCTAAGTTAGCTCAACATTTAGCTTTGCATGAGCCCAAGGGGATAGCCTCTGGCCTCACTATGAATCCAAATAGAGCTAACTTACAGCTTCGCCCAAAGCTTTCTTGATAGCTTCGCTGTGAGGCTAATCATTAGTTTCGCTCGAAGCTCCCAATTTAGCCCCGCCAGAGGCTGATCCAGGAGCTTCGTGCTAGAAGCTTTATCCCTAGCTTCGCTGGGCTGAATCTTAACTTTGCACCAAGCCTTGAAGGTAACTTCGCCCAAGGCTATGAGCTAAGTTTTACCTTCGCAGGGGACTATGAAGGAAACTTCGTTGAAGCTTTAAGCTAAAACTTAACTTCGCATGGCTTAACTCCGCAACGAGCTTTACCAGGTCATCAATTGACCATTTCACATAGAGGATTAATGGGTGAACCCTATTAATTTAGTGGGATTAATGTCACTTTAAGTGGGCGGTTACACCCACCCACTTTGTCCCACATTAAGTGGAGACAATTAAGCCACAAACGGCAGGGAGACGTTCGCGCGAATCCTCTAGCATCGCTGGATGCTTGCAAACAGTTTCGCTGCAAGGTCATTTGCAGCCTCACGCGAAGTTAAAGTCTGATTCAGCCTTACTGAATTCAAAGGGGTGGTTATACCCCATTTTGGCTATAAATAGTCCCTTACAGACATAGGGACGGGGGGACGGGCATAGATAGAGAGGAAAAATGAAATGGCTAACGAGCTAGAAAGAAGAAAAATTCACCAGAGATTCTAGAGAGTGTTCTTTTGTTCTCCTACTTTCAAATACTCAATTTTCAGAACTAAGCGAGAAGGGAATCCTATTAGGAGGCAGCTTGATCATCTGATCGGTCGCATCGTCAAAGAGATAAAGTGATTGCGCGCTTTGATTGAGAAAAACAGAGATATAGTTTAAGGGTTAAAAGGATGTTATTTAGATGGATGCGTGTCTCTATCTTCCACAATATATCCGCGGTAGCAAGGGCTATGCGGGTCAAATCTACAGGGAGAAATGCGATAGAAGCTTTTCGGAACGATTTTCTCTAACAGTTAGCTTGGAAAAAAGGGATATTGATTGTAAGAAATAGTTTTAGAAGTATATTTACTAATCATCTATTACAACCAAATTATTATTCTAAAAGAATAAACATCATATTGAATAAAGAATTATCTACCCTAAGGTTTTGATTGAGAATCAAGAAAGAGGAATAATTGTAAACTCTAATTCATGCACACTAATAAAAATCAAACTATAATTCATATAATTTCAAAGCATAGCATAAGAAAAGTCTACTTAACATTATGCTATCAAAGTATTTAGATATGAACTATGAATAACCATTTAAGAAGTACAATTTAAATTAATTAAACTCAATTATTAATTTATCTTCAAGAAAACCAATTTTAATCCTAGGATTTTTAATAATAGATAGCAATCAATTCATCTTTTAACTAAACTAGGGTTGATCCAAAGATTAGCAAACTATAAGTTTTAATTAGTTAAACATATTTTTATTTTTATTTTTATTATGAATAAGAAAGGTTAAATGAAAATTAAAAGAAGAAAAATAATTAAGCTAAAGCAGAAAAATAAATTGAATTACAAAACAAGAAAAGTAGAAAGAATAAAGAACTTTTTTATTGGATGTCACCGGCCAATTACAAAGCTCTTCTCCTTCTTTAAAATAACAGAAACAAAAATACAAGAAATTTGGAAAGAAAGAGGATCTAAAGGAAACCCTAAATTTGAGCCTCTTAGAGCTGCCCTTTCTCTGTTGCTATGCAGGAATATTTATAGAAGAAAACTAGAGGTATAAGAAGCGTATGAAGATAGGAGGAGCAAAATATTTCTAAATTTGAATTCTCCTTTTATCTCCAAACTTGTTTTGACTTATCCATAGAGGTTCAATTATGTCCTGCAACTTGTTATCATGTTGATCGCTGAATATGACTTATCAGCTGACTGAATTGGAAGGTTTGATCAACATAAGAGTTGTATTCCTTGAAGTCTTCTTTCTGGAGCATCTTGAATCATCAAATTTGAGTTTCGATAGAGAAAGTTATGATTGAAATACTAAAGGGTATCCAGTTTGAATCCGAATTAAATTCAGATTTTCTCCCTTTATCTTCATCTTGTGGTGCAAGCAACCTGGTTCAAATAGAAGTCTATCTCTATCTTTAATTAGAATGATGATTCATCTTTTTCTATCTTTCTCCTCCTCTATGTTTGAATAGCAATTAGGAGTCCCACTTTATCCTTCTCTTTAGCAATTAGGAGTTCTATTTTATCCTTCCTCTTCCTCCCTTAGATTTTAAAATCCAAGTTTAGATTAGGTTAGATAAGATAGAAGCTTCTAAATTACTATAATTAATTATGCATGTGGGCTTGTGGAATTTTTTTGGGCTTTAATTGGCTTCATTTATTTATTTTTTTATTAACTCGAGGCCTGCACACATTAAATAATAAAACATTAGTAGTAGTACTTAATAAAAGAATAAATAGGGAAATATGATGGTAAATGTGATGATAAATATGCACTTTTACTACCTATCATACCCACACACTTATCTTTTTGCTCATCCTCGAGTAAAAATTAAAAAGAAAAAGAAAAAGAAAAACTAATCTATCCTAACCCACTTTCGTAAGAATCACGATTGCGTTTAGCACGTGCAACAAGCCGTTAAACCTCTAGGTTACCCTAGAGGACGAGTGTTATCTCGTGGGGTTTTTCAGCGGATTACACCCCCAAAATCCATAAAAGGAAAATGTTAGAGATTTAATTATTTTATTATTTATTTATTTATTTTATTTTGAAAAAGTAAAGAAATATTTGAGATATATTTGAAGAAACTAAGTAATCCATAAGTTTTAAGATTATCATTTTTATTCATTCTTAAACTTAGTCTTTATACAATAATTTGTCATCAATTTTAGGTAAGAATTAAAATTGAACTTTTGTATAGTCTCTTTCATTACCCTAAGTCATCTGCATCCTTGTGAACATGAATCTTTACTAGGGATTCTTTAACTTAGACTCCCATGCCTCTTTATTATATATTTTTTATATATATATTTTTTTTTTAAATGTATAACTCATCTTATTTTCTTTTGTATAAGTATCAAGGCTTCTTGAGGCCCTTATAGCTAAATAATTGACTATTAGATGTGTGGTAGTACATATATAGATAATATTTCTTAGTTTTCTTAGACTTTCTAATCCACCCATATAGCGAGCCTAAGGTCGGTGGCTCCCAAACCAGTCGGGTTTAGGGCACCGGGTGAGAAAACACCCACGGACTTAAGGATTCGAGTGAACTAGTCCACAAAACTAAGAACTTTATTATAAAATCACCTTTATGCGTTCTTGAGACACATGTTTCCAGCTTAATCAGTGAATTTTTTATTTTATATATATTTTTTATTTTAATTTTTTTTATAAGGTACAAGAGTCTTTATCTTAGAATCCTTGATGTGTAAGGGTATTAGGTATGCACATTTCATTAAGGTAAAAATCAAGACTAATTAATTATTCAATTTTTCTCCTATACCTAAAGAAAATCCAACAATTTATTTTATTTTGACAAGTTTTTAGAAATCCTAATCATGATTTTCCTAATTTTAAGATTAACTTAGATTTCTTTCAAAAGGTTTGTTCTCTTTTTCAAAAAGTTTTTTTTAAAAAAAATTAGTTAGTATCACCTATGTTAGTATGTTAGTAAATCCTCCCTTACACCTATCTCATGCATTGTACTCAATGTATGAATAAATGCATGTATGCATGAAAAAGAAGAAAGGGAAGGAAAATATTGCCTTAAGGTGGTGGTTCCGGTGGTGGTCTGATTGGTCCACGAAATACGGCCCAATCGAATTTTTGTGGAGTTTGGAGGAACCCACCAGAAATCTCTCTTGTATAACCCACTAAAATGATGTATGTATGAACATTTTATATTAAAATTTTAACCCCATCTAATTTTCAAATTTCATAATTATTTTCGGAGTCAATTTTGTCAACCGCCTTGTCCCAAAATCGAGTGTGAAAAAATAGAATGATTGGCTTGAACTTAGGAAGTACGAGAACTAATACCGACTCAGGAAAGTAACTTAAGTCAAGTAAAGGTTCAGGAATCGAGCTTGGTTCAGGAAGTGGGTCCAAATCAAGAAGTTGAAACTTAAGTCCATATTCATTTTTCCACAATGGAATGTAACTTAATATTGGTGATTCAAGTTTAAGAATGACAGGTGTGAGAATCAAAACTGACTCTAAAATATTACTCAAAATCGGGTAAAAAAACAGGAGTCAATATTGATTCGAAATTTGAACTGGATCACAAATTGAGAATCTAGGTCACATTTCTCATTGAGTTCAATTTCATAAAAATGAGAACTGGCCAATTTGTCAATAGGACTTTCAAAAATATTAAATTGGTCAAGTTCAATTGATGATCATCAAAGATTGGCGATTCAACTTCATGATGAATTGGCACAAAATCCAATGTTGACCAAAAAAATATGGAAATCAGGTGAAGACACCAGAGTTATTATTGAATCACGAAGTAGAATTGAATCATTAAGTGAGGTTCAAGATCATATTCATTCTCAAGTTCTATTTCTAGAAATGAATAACTTGCCAAACTGTCAATATCATTTCAAAATTTAGAGTTTGGGCAAGTTCAAATGATTGTACTGAAATGGAATCTTGTTTTTCAAAATAAGATGACGCTTCGGCTCAAACAGAATGGTTAGCGACATCAGAAATGGTCAAACGGTGAGAAAGGAGAATTTGGACCATTAGATCTATATCATGATTACGAGCGATTTTAGCCTGAGTCATGCCTTCAAGCATCTTTTCATAGTCGATTGGTTCATCGTTTTGTTGTGATTAGACTTGAAAAGATCAAGTGTTGTTGTGAAATTCGTGGTGAAATTGTGTGTTTGTCAGATTCTGTGATTGGTGCTTGGACTCCCGCATAATCATTTCCAAGATTGAAGGTTTTCTATTTGTGATTGTTGCTTGGACTCACGCATACTCATTTCATCATTTCCAGGATTGATGGTTTTCTATTTTGAACTGGTGGTTGTGAGTATGAATCTTGGAAATATTGTGGACAAGGTGGATAAGAAGGACAAGTTGGTTGAAAATTGGATTCGGGAAAGGCGAATCCCCATTGATTGTTTTGAAAATTATCGTCATAAGATTGGGGGCATGGGTTATATTCATTCGAATAAGACCACTCCGCCACACTAGGTTGGTTAAAGTTATGATATGCCGGGTTGGTAATATCTAAAAAAGAGGTAGGAGTGTAATATGGATTATCATTAAAATTGAAAGAATTATTGTTATAAGCCATATCACACAAACAAAGAAAAACAAATAAGCAAACAAATAAAAAGAAAAAAAATCTAACCTAAGTTAGGGTAAACCTGGACCTAGACGATTCTTAACTTTTGACTGCCTTTAGGAGGTATATTACCGACTTTAACCACAAGTTAATCGGCCAGGTAGGTGGCAAGGTTGGTGGGAGGTTATCCGTCAAAGACGTTCCTTAATTAAGTAACCACCAAACTTCGGGCTTTCGGCCCTTAATCCCCTTCCTAGACACCGATTTGGCAAGAGTTAATTTCGAACAACTTCCTCCTTCAGCCAATCACCTAATGAGTCCGAGTTAACCTAAGGCCAGCATCTAGTCAATTTTTATTTTGAAGGTTAGGGTTATGAGTGCAACGGAGATGATTTGTGGGCCAAAGAAGGGTGATGAAATCCCCACCTTATCTTGTTTATGGGTTTTGTCCTTACATTGATTTAGTGCACATGTAAAGAAATAGACTAGTCACTCAAAAGCAGTAAATCAGCCAAGGGTACATTCTACTTTATATGCAATGCGAACGTACCTTGTCGCTAGCACTGTTCAACAGAAATTAAAAAAAATTAAATAGACACGTGCCTATGATGCAAGTCTAATATTTTTTTTTATTTATCAACTAATAGGTTACTGTTAATTAGTTAGCAGTATACAGGGTGATCACAGAGAAAACTTATGAGAGCAGTAAACAGAACTTGCAATTGCAAAAAACCTACAAAAAACTCAGTCAGTAATTCACAACTATAGCCGCGGATCCGCGGCTATTGCCGCGTTTGCGCGGCTAGATAGTAGGCTCTGCTGCTCTGCCTTCTAGAGCAGAGGCACAGAGTTGCTATATGTCTTAGCTGCAGCTAATTTTCCTGTTATCAGATCCTGCAAACAAAATAATAAATAAATAATTATTTTTTTAGAGAATATCGTACCGTTCTCTCCCCGGCAACGGCGCCAAAATTTGATTGAGGAAAAAAGAGATATAGTTTAAGGGTTAGAAGGATGTTATCTAGATGGATGCGTATCTCTATCTTCCACAATATATCCGCAATAGCCAGGGCTATACGGGTCGAATCTACAGGGAGGAATGCGATAGAAGCTTTTCGGAACGATTTTCTCTAATAGTTAGCTTGGAAAAAGGGATATTGATTGAAAAAATAGTTTTAGAAGTATAGTCTACTAATCATCTTGAAAAACACCTAGAGGGGGGGTGAATAGGTGTTAATGCTAATCTAGATACTAAATGCGCTAAATACGGAAACTTAAAATAATTTTGCAATCACACTTAATACAACCAACAAGTGTAGCGAATTCCCCGTGAAGGGCTCTGGACTAACTCCTCTTGATTCCCCTAGATAAGGGTTGAGGTGCTATATGAAGCTCTTGTGGTTAAGTACAAGTGAGGCACACACAAGCAATCCAAGCATATAAGAGATATAGCAATATGAACGATGCAAGGCAACACAAGCAATATGAATGATATGGCAATATGAATAATGCAATGCACAAATATAAGAGAGAGGGTTAAGAGACAATGGATCAAACGCAAACACAAAGAAATGTTCCGAGGTTCGAGCCCCTAGCTCTACGTCCCCGCCTTCACCGAGAAGGATTTCTAATCCACTATACTCCCACCGAGGGAATCTCCACTGAGGAGGATTTGTTACAACACAAGGAGCACCGAACTCCTCTCTCAAACACCGCCTCACAACCAAGGGGTAGGCCCGTAGCCAAACAACAACCACACCTCTACCGAAGAGGGTTTACAAACCAAACTCTACCTCTCACTAGAGGGAGCAAACCAACCAACTCAACCTCTACCAAAGAGGGAGTAAACCAATCACCCGATCAACCTCTACCAAAGAGGGATACAACAAAAGCAAGGGTGTTTACAACTTGGAAGCTCAATCAACCTCAAACAATCTCTTTTCCACAAAACAAAGATCCTAAATAGATTAGGATAGAAGATAGCTCAAGTGTGAAAAACTAGGTGTTTAGAAAACAAGAACTCAAAGAAATAATCTTGGGAAAACTCTTGAAGATAATGGAAATGAAGAACAAACACAAATCTCCCAAAATACTATTTCTTTAATTTTTTCAAAAACTAAAACAAATAAGATTGGAAGTTTAAAGCCCAAAAACACTTTTGAAAACTTGTTTTTAACACTAGGGAAACAGTAATTTTTCTCTTGTAAAAACCTTAGCCAAAATCCCAAAGAATTGGGGTTTATATAGGCCAAACAGAAAACTAGCCGTTAGGCTGATCTGGCAGCCTAACAGGCTTGCGGTCGACCGGCCCGGTCGACCGCCAACGGTCATAAATATGACCGTTTGGCAATACGGTCGACCGCACGGCCGGCCCGCCCAGATATAGAGAGTAAGGCTCTCTGGTCCGGTCGACCGCTCGGTCGACCGCCCAGATACAAAGAGCAAGGCTCTCTGATCCGGTCGGCCGACCGGCCGACCGGCCCACTGTGCCAGCAGACGTGCACAGGTCTATGCATGTCGGTCGACCGCTCGGTCGACCGGCATGGCCTGTCAGCACAGTTCTGGGTCAGAAACTGGGTCAGAAAAACATGTTAAAATATTTCTATAAATTCTTTTATCTCTTCTAAAAATCCCCAAAAATAGTTTACCATTTTGCATTGATATATAAACTTGTGATAAATATTTTAACTCAAATATCAAGCATATGAAACTATTTTTGTGTCTTATCATTTTACCAAAAACCAAAACTTGTATTTTATCAAACTTGGATTTTTCAATACATGAATAGGAAAGTCAAAATAAGTTTGTTTAAAAGTTAAGCATGCATGTATAGAATGAATCTACTATACATAAACCAATTAAACTTATTTTGATCAACTATTCATGAAAACAAATATCGGTTAAATTAAAAATCGAAAAACCATAAAACGTGTGTGTTGTGCACTTGAGCATATCAACTATTCTTATCTTTACACATGGATCTAAAACTCAAACTAAACTATGGATACCTAAGTTTCTTGATGATCTTCCATCTTCAAGCCGACTCGATCCCAAATGTGATCCACCGAGTGCAAAGGTATGATCTTGATGCTCGGGCACTGGAATCACCGTGTGAAAGCTTTCAAACTCCTCTTTTTGAAGTAATCACCTACTAATATCTTGTTACATGATCTGAAACTAAAATCACAAGATTATTAGTAAACATAACTACATGAGTTAATTATCATCAAAACTAGAGAGGAAGGCCTTCGGGCCAACAATCTCCCCTTTTTGATGATGACAAAACTCATGGAGTTATATATGCATGGATTAAAGTTAAGCTTCAAAGAAGCTCCCCCTTAACTCATGCATAAACAAATAAACATAATGAATATGTAATGAAGGCTCTTAAACATGAATGCATATATATGTATAAACAATAAAAGGCTCTAGATACACAATGAAATGTTCAAAAACAAACATGCTCTAGATACCAATTAAAATTAAACTAAATTAAACTTAATATATGCAAAACATTAATATGCATATATAAAACTCAAAATCTTTCTCCCCCTTTTGTCAATCATCAACAAAGGGGTAAAAACCAAAACAAAACAAAATCTTCTCCCCTTTTTTTAATACAAAGAAACAATCATCAATAAGGGGTAAAAGCAAAACCAAATCAATCTCCCCTTTTTTTGTTCGAAACAACGAATCAACAAAAGGGTTAATAAAGACAATGTTCCCCCTTTTTGTCTAAAAAAAAACAAAACCAAATAGGGGTGACAATCAATTAAGATGTCAATTGAAAATATGTCAAAGTAGTATCTTGATACCAATTGAAAGTAAACATGAATCAATAAATAAATGGTATATGCTATATACATTCATGAAGAGGAAAATGTGAAGCTTCCCTACATAGATACATTACATGAAGGAGGGATGACAAGCCCTAATTCACATAACGTACACTATGTAATGCATAAGAGGAGATGTGAAGCTCCCCCTACCACGTGTACCACATAAAGAAGAGATGTCAAGCTTTTCAATACAAGATACACTCATCATGAATTTATATGTAGAAGAGATGTTAAGCTCTCCTGCATATATGCAATACAAATCAAAACTTTGTATTTATTTTCTAAAACAAAATTTTGAGATACCACTTTTAAAAACATTCAAATAAACATCTTGATATCAAAAGAGAGTATTTTTCTTTTTAAGTATATGATATCAAATGAAATGACTATTTTCTATCATAAAGCAAGGGAGTGTAAAGGTAAACCAATACCAATTAAAATACAAAAACAAATTTTCTCCCTCTTTATGAAATACCAACTAAAACAATGCGTAGGCTTGAAATGAGATACCAATAAAAGCAATTGAAAACTAATCAATTGAAATAAAATTGAAGCTCAAGCTTAGCATAAACAAGATATATATATGTATGAAAAAATAGATACCAATTGAAATTGATATTCTTTGAAGTGCGAGCATACATATACACAAAATATATGAGTATACAAAAATGTTAATATTGATACCAATTGAAAGAGTCCAATGATACAAATTGAAACAACAATAATGATCAAGTGTATACATCATATAACTACCACCCAACCATGTTCAAGTTTTAAAATGATTTTCAATATAAAGCATACATGAGCATGATCTCCCATCCATCCGCCCGTGGATGGTAGGGGTTTTCAAAATTAGGTTTGAAAAATATAGTTTGTTTGAAAACTCTACCAAAATGAAGAATATCGCAACTAGTTATATGAAAAATTTGTAAACTAGTATGAAATCCTTCAAGCAAGGAATAAAACAAAATTATTTTTCATAAACATGAAATTCACAAAATAGTCAACACTCATAATCAATTAAGCATAAATATGACTCATGAAAACAAACACATGAGTAAACAATAAATGTGAGTGTACAAATACAATGTGAAGATCATAATCATGAAAGATTGAAAATAAGCTCAATATTCCTTGAAATAAGAAAACATGAAAATCATCAAAACTATTAATCTTCAAGGTATATGTATGTCCTATACAAACTAAAGTATACATACATATCCAAACACAACGAGTCTACAAAGATATATGCATGAAGGCACGTGGCTCAAAAGGATGTATATGTATAAACAATAATTTGGATAAAATGGACATATACATGAAGTTAAATATAAACACATGGAAACATGAAAAACTAAATTTTCATTAAAACAAATTTCATTTCAAGGTATATGTATAATTTGTCAACACAAAAAGTATACGTACATATCCCTAAACACAATCGAGTCCATATGTATAGATTTGCATGAAAAGCAAATGACTCAAGGGGTGTACATGTATATTGTAATACCCCGTTCCGGAATACGTACTTAGTTTCGTATTCAGATTTTCGATCGTATTTTTTCGATTTGTTTCCTGTATTTATTCTATATTATGAATTCCTTATATGATTGTTTTGCCTTGGATTTGGATCGGTGAACTCGGAGTCAGCCTTAGTCTGAGCCGGGACTCGATCTCAGAGTTTTACTTGTTTTAGACATTCTGGTTATCCGATTCAACCGATTTCAGTTTTAAACATCGTTTTCCAATATTTTGGATTTTCTATGATTTTCTGGAATTTTCTGTGATTAAGTTGAAAATCTTCAAAACCGGTGTCGGCCAGTGCCGCTGACCGATTCCCGGATTTTTAATTCTCAAACTGTTTGGAATTTCATGATGGTCCTTTAGACTTTATCTTTTAGAATTACATTTCCTACTTAAATACTTTTTCTGAGAATTTTATGATTTTATGAAAATTCCGTCGGAGTCGGTAGGTAGCTGATTCCGGGATTTTTAGTTTTAAAACTATAAAGTATTTCTTAAAAAGGATTTCACTATGAGTCTTCATATATTATTATTGATTTTTGGGTAAATTTGCGAGTCGTTCCGAAATACTTGAATTTCGGACGATTCCGGTATTTTCCGAATTGTTTTCCGTATTCTTGACTTGAACCCGAGTCTCTGTATTTTCAACAGTTTCATTCTGAGCCCAAAAGAAAATATCTTCTCCTTTATAATTCCTCTTCTTTTTCCTTTTCTTTATTTCTTACCTTCCTTCCCAAGCCACACACTTTTCCAATTTTCCCAAATTACCAAAATTCCTATTTTTCCTCTCCACACAACTCCCACCTACCTCCACCATTTAATGCATCTCTCTCTCTCTCTCCCATGGCCGGCCAAGTGGCCAAGAGAGGGACACTCACCTCACCTCCCCTTTTGCAAATAACCCCCTCTCTTCCATCTCAATTACAACCCCTTCACAAATTCCAAATCATATATAAACATTCCTTTACATTTCTTTTCCTTTTTTTCTTCACTTCACCAAAAGAAATCCCCTTCTCCAAAATCCTCCTTCATCTCAACATCCACCACCAACCTCAAGGGCATCATCTAGGTCATCATCTCCACCTCAAGCATCAACAAGATCTTCAACTTCAACCTCAATCAAGCTACTTCCTTTGGATTGGGGATCATCTCTCTCTTCGTCGGATTTATCACCTTGGATCAAGCTTCACATAACCAATCCAAGTGAGTATTCTTACTCACCAAGACTCCTCAAATTCCTAGTATACTTGTATTTACAATTCTTGTACATTTACATCTTCAAAATCACATTTTTAGACTATCAAGCACAACCACCAGATTCAGTTCTGTACATTGTGTTCGACCAGGATTAGTCGACTTGACCTAGGACCTAGTCGACTAGAAACCCTTAGCTGAAACGTAGCCTTTTCTGACTTCACAGTTTTAGTCGACTAGTCCCTATTACCAGTCGACTAGATATCCCTAGTCGACTACTAGAATTCCTCTAGTCGACTCCTGAAATAAACTCAACTCTCTGTATCTCAAACTTAGTCGACTTAAGTATCCATTAGTCGACTTGTAGTTCCCTGTTAGTCGACTACCCTTTTTACCTAGTCGACTAACTCTTCCTGAAACAGAAACCCAAACTCTCTGGAACACATTATTAGTCGACCACCCTACTTTCCTAGTCGACTAACCCTTCTATTAGTCGACTACTATTCCAACCTAGTCGACTAACTTATGGCTGTCTGGTATTGTGATTTCCTTCTTGACTATGTATCTTACCCTTGATACATGTACTATATATTATTCCTACTTATACTTCATAGCTTGTACTTTATGATCTATTAATTGGTGTATATCATCTCTTGTCACTTCATATTCCCAGGTTTATGTATTGCCATGCAACTGCTTGTTTCATTCTTATACTTGTACCTTGCCCGTGATATTCTTTCTTCTTATTGTATACCATGCGTGGCAGACCCTTCGAGGTCGTTGAACTCTGTGTCGCTTCTATGTTTCCACTTGCCTTGCTATATTTCAGACTTGTCAGTTTCATGTTTCCTTTTAACACATGTATATCACCTGACATGCCACTACTTTGCTAGACCCTATTGTTATGTCATGACTGACCCGGCCTATTATCAATCTATTGTTATGTTTTATTGCTTGTGATATATCACCACCTTGTCATGCTATCTTTAAAACCAAGCATGATACACTTGACCTTATGATTATCTTGTTTACGGGAACCCTGCCTTGTTTATGGAACTAAGTGCCACACCATACTCGGTGGGGGCCACCTCTAGAATCCACTCCCTCGGAACAAAGTGCCACACGGAACAAAGTGCCACACCACACGGTGGGGGCCACCTCTTGAATCTGTGGGGGCCACCTCTTGAATCTGTAGGGCTATTACTGTTATGTACATTTGTTCCCCGTAACCTGATAATCTTAATAAGCTACAACTTGTATGGGTATGGGAGGAAGTGATGGATGCCGGAATGATATCTTGCTTATAGTATGGGAATATGACATATATTGGCGGTACTGTTATGATTACTGTTAAGATTACTGTTAGGGGGACTTTGGGCCTCCAAAACTGGTCCCAGGTGTATGGGAACTACTATAAGAAGCTATATCAGTTCTCCATCAGCTTCCGATAACAACCCTCGACTTTCTTATATATGGATGTATGTGGGTTGGGATCGATACCGAGACACATACCTAGATATATGGGTTAGACGAGTTATAATAATAATTGATAACCGTTATGGATCTTATTATGATTCTTGATATTCCAGTCATGATTCCAGTTATGTTTCCAGTAGGATACTTATTATGATTCCCGTTATTCCAGTTATGTTTCTAGTTATGATTCTTAGTATTCTTGCTATATATTCCCGTTTTGACTGTCATATGATTTGCAACTCTGATTCTATATGCTTGGGATTTCTGTGGCATGAGACAAGGGTATATATATGAGGGTTTCCTTGTTTGGATTATCCCCTCGATGTATTAGTCTCATGGGACCGTGACTTAAGCATATACAATTACTTTTGCCTGTAATCAGCCTTACTTTGCATTTCCCGTTTCATGATTATGCTATACCTGTTCTTGTATACCACTCTTGTGTTCTAACCTTTCTACTCTTGTCACTTAGCCATTTGGCTGTAGCCTGTTCATTATTGGGAGGTCCTGGCTCCCTTGGATTTGTATGTTCAGGTTGAAGCTTGGATCGAAGTGGAGCTGTCCACAGTAGATCGAGCTTTCTTTTGTGAGCAGGCAGACTAGCTCTACTTCCTTCGTGCCAGACTCCTTTTGACTCACGGGATCTTCCTACTCGTGAGCATTTTGTATCTTTATTGTACATTTTACTTTTGGACTTGTTGTGATAAAAGACACATGTGATGTGTATATGTTTATCATATACTGTGATGACTTGTATATGTACCTTTTATGTTGGCATGTGTGTGTATACCACGCTTTGTGTTGTACTATGATCCCTTGCTTGTACTTTATGCTTAGCGTATATACGTGGGGGCACTTTCTGACCTACGTATATACGTTGCAGTGACGTCCCCGTATCCGTGGAAATCGGGGCGTTACAGGTTGGTATCAGAGCTTAGGCTCTCCCACCTATAGTACAATCAAGCGGCAAATTCTAGAAATTTGCTAATGCCAACTACAATGTACAAAGTCATCTAGTCCTTCTTGATTATCTGGTTCTTCTTGGTTCCTTCCTTCATATCCTGAAATCCTTCCATTTTTTTTTCCATCACTTTCCAGTCATTCTTCATCAACTAGGCATGGATAGAAGATCGGGTCGCAGCAACTCTGGACCAGCATCGAATGGAGCAGCGGGAGAGAATGTGGATATATTGAGGGTTATCCAGATGATGATGGAGAACCAGCAGCAGCAGACCGAGCTTCTCCGGCAAGAGATAGCAGCACCTAAGGAACAAAGGCCGGGGAATATATCGGATTTCAGAAGACTGCAGCCAGCCATATTCACGGGTGGAGAGAAACCCTTGGATGCTGAGCAATGGTTGACCGACACATCAGACTTGTTGAATGCAGCCCGTGTCCCAGAGGAAAACCAAGTGGAGGTCGCCAAGATTCAATTGAAGGATATAGCTAGAACTTGGTGGCTAGCTGAGGAGGCAAGATTGGAGAAGCCTGTCACTTGGGACACGTTCTCCAAGAGTTTCTACAGCAGATTCTTCCCTGTCACAGCTCAGAAAGACATGGAGGAGCAGTTCATCAGACTTCAGCAAGGGGAGAAGTCCGTGGATGAGTATGCCGCGGAATTTCTCCGACTTAGCCGTTTTGCTCCGTATATGGTGACGGATGAAGAGAAGCGGGCAAGCAGATTTCAGCAGGGCCTACAAATGGACATACAAGTATTCTTGATGCCCCAGCAGTTGAAGACTTATTCTGAAGTCCTTACCATAGCTCGGGAAGTGGAGCGTGGACTAGAGAAGAAGAAAGCAAACCAGATGAGGAACCAGGCCAAGAAGAGGCCTTTTGAGTTGATGGATGAGGAGGATGCAGATAGGGCAACCCATGGCCCGATGATGAAGAGACCATTCCAACCTCCTCTGTCTCAGATTGTATGCAACTTCTGCCACAGGCCCGGACATTATAAGAGGGATTGTCGAGTGGCCAATGGATTATGTTTGGCATGTGGGAAAGGGAGTCATACGCTCAGGGATTGCCAGTTCAGAAAGTTTGGACATGCGGCACCAGTCAGACCAGCTCTTCCAGCCCCAGCACATCCAGCTCCAGTACTTCCAGCGCCGCCACTGAGGAGGAATCCAGATCCTGTTGATCGAAGAGTTCCATTTCCACCCCAACGGTATGATCATCAGCAGAGGGGGATGAGTCCTAGAGCAGATCAAGGTAGAGGTCAAGTTCACATCATGGCAGCAGAGACCTCAGGCGATGCAGCAGAGTGGGTAGATCAGTATCCAGATCAGGAGCCTTAGGGATATCATGGTAACCCCTACCCCATATCTTGCATTTGAGTTGGTTATCATTCTAAATGTTTTTCTCTTGTCATTCTTTCATTTTCCATCCTGATCCTCCCTGTATTCATCTTATTCCCTGTTTTGGTTTTATGAGCCCTTTATTCCAGCCTTTGTCCCCTTTGTGTTCATTTCACCCCTTAATGAAATTGCGAGGACGCAATTTTTGTAAGGTGGGTGGATTGTAATACCCCGTTCCCGGAATACGTACTTAGTTTCGTATTCAGATTTTCGATCGTATTTTTTCGATTTGTTTCCTGTATTTATTCTGTATTATGAATTCCTTATATGATTGTTTTGCCTTGGATTTGGATCGGTGAACTCGGAGTCAGCCTTAGTCTGAGCCGGGGACTCGATCTCAGAGTTTTACTTGTTTTAGACATTCTGGTTATCCGATTCAACCGATTTCAGTTTTAAACATCGTTTTCCAATATTTTGGATTTTCTATGATTTTCTGGAATTTTCTGTGATTAAGTTGAAAATCTTCAAAACCGGTGTCGGCCAGTGCCGCTGACCGATTCCCGGATTTTTAATTCTCAAACTGTTTGGAATTTCATGATGGTCCTTTAGACTTTATCTTTAGAATTACATTTCCTACTTAAATACTTTTCTGAGAATTTTATGATTTTATGAAAATTCCGTCGGAGTCGGTAGGTAGCTGATTCCGGGATTTTTAGTTTTAAAACTATAAAGTATTTCTTAAAAAGGATTTCACTATGAGTCTTCATATATTATTATTGATTTTTGGGTAAATTTGCGAGTCGTTCCGAAATACTTGAATTTCGGACGATTCCGGTATTTTCCGAATTGTTTTCCGTATTCTTGACTTGAACCCGAGTCTCTGTATTTTCAACAGTTTCATTCTGAGCCCAAAAGAAAATATCTTCTCCTTTATAATTCCTCTTCTTTTTCCTTTTCTTTATTTCTTACCTTCCTTCCCAAGCCACACACTTTTCCAATTTTCCCAAATTACCAAAATTCCTATTTTTCCTCTCCACACAACTCCCACCTACCTCCACCATTTAATGCATCTCTCTCTCTCTCTCCCATGGCCGGCCAAGTGGCCAAGAGAGGGACACTCACCTCACCTCCCCTTTTGCAAATAACCCCCTCTCTTCCATCTCAATTACAACCCCTTCACAAATTCCAAATCATATATAAACATTCCTTTACATTTCCTTTTCCTTTTTTTCTTCACTTCACCAAAAGAAATCCCCTTCTCCAAAATCCTCCTCATCTCAACATCCACCACCAACCTCAAGGGCATCATCTAGGTCATCATCTCCACCTCAAGCATCAACAAGATCTTCAACTTCAACCTCAATCAAGCTACTTCCTTTGGATTGGGGATCATCTCTCTCTTCGTCGGATTTATCACCTTGGATCAAGCTTCACATAACCAATCCAAGTGAGTATTCTTACTCACCAAGACTCCTCAAATTCCTAGTATACTTGTATTTACAATTCTTGTACATTTACATCTTCAAAATCACATTTTTAGACTATCAAGCACAACCACCAGATTCAGTTCTGTACACTGTGTTCGACCAGGATTAGTCGACTTGACCTAGGACCTAGTCGACTAGAAACCCTTAGCTGAAACGTAGCCTTTTCTGACTTCACAGTTTTAGTCGACTAGTCCCTATTACCAGTCGACTAGATATCCCTAGTCGACTACTAGAATTCCTCTAGTCGACTCCTGAAATAAACTCAACTCTCTGTATCTCAAACTTAGTCGACTTAAGTATCCATTAGTCGACTTGTAGTTCCCTGTTAGTCGACTACCCTTTTACCTAGTCGACTAACTCTTCCTGAAACAGAAACCCAAACTCTCTGGAACACATTATTAGTCGACCACCCTACTTTCCTAGTCGACTAACCCTTCTATTAGTCGACTACTATTCCAACCTAGTCGACTAACTTATGGCTGTCTGGTATTGTGATTTCCTTCTTGACTATGTATCTTACCTTGATACATGTACTATATATTATTCCTACTTATACTTCATAGCTTGTACTTTATGATCTATTAATTGGTGTATATCATCTCTTGTCACTTCATATTCCCAGGTTTATGTATTGCCATGCAACTGCTTGTTTCATTCTTATACTTGTACCTTGCCCGTGATATTCTTTCTTCTTTATTGTATACCATGCGTGGCAGACCCTTCGAGGTCGTTGAACTCTGTGTCGCTTCTATGTTTCCACTTGCCTTGCTATTATTTCAGACTTGTCAGTTTCATGTTTCCTTTTAACACATGTATATCACCTGACATGCCACTACTTTGCTAGACCCTATTGTTATGTCATGACTGACCCGGCCTATTATCAATCTATTGTTATGTTTTATTGCTTGTGATATATCACCACCTTGTCATGCTATCTTTAAAACCAAGCATGATACACTTGACCTTATGATTATCTTGTTTACGGGAACCCTGCCTTGTTTTATGGAACTAAGTGCCACACCATACTCGGTGGGGGCCACCTCTAGAATCCACTCCCTCGGAACAAAGTGCCACACGGAACAAAGTGCCACACCACACGGTGGGGGCCACCTCTTGAATCTGTGGGGGCCACCTCTTGAATCTGTAGGGCTATTACTGTTATGTACATTTGTTCCCCGTAACCTGATAATCTTAATAAGCTACAACTTGTATGGGTATGGGAGGAAGTGATGGATGCCGGAATGATATCTTGCTTATAGTATGGGAATATGACATATATTGGCGGTACTGTTATGATTACTGTTAAGATTACTGTTAGGGGGACTTTGGGCCTCCAAAACTGGTCCCAGGTGTATGGGAACTACTATAAGAAGCTATATCAGTTCTCCATCAGCTTCCGATAACAACCCTCGACTTTCTTATATATGGATGTATGTGGGTTGGGATCGATACCGAGACACATACCTAGATATATGGGTTAGACGAGTTATAATAATAATTGATAACCGTTATGGATCTTATTATGATTCTTGATATTCCAGTCATGATTCCAGTTATGTTTCCAGTAGGATACTTATTATGATTCCGTTATTCCAGTTATGTTTCTAGTTATGATTCTTAGTATTCTTGCTATATATTCCCGTTTTGACTGTCATATGATTTGCAACTCTGATTCTATATGCTTGGGATTTCTGTGGCATGAGACAAGGGTATATATATGAGGGTTTCCTTGTTTGGATTATCCCCTCGATGTATTAGTCTCATGGGACCGTGACTTAAGCATATACAATCACTTTTGCCTGTAATCAGCCTTACTTTGCATTTCCCGTTTCATGATTATGCTATACCTGTTCTTGTATACCACTCTTGTGTTCTAACCTTTCTACTCTTGTCACTTAGCCATTTGGCTGTAGCCTGTTCATTATTGGGAGGTCCTGGCTCCCTTGGATTTGTATGTTCAGGTTGAAGCTTGGATCGAAGTGGAGCTGTCCACAGTAGATCGAGCTTTCTTTTGTGAGCAGGCAGACTAGCTCTACTTCCTTCGTGCCAGACTCCTTTTGACTCACGGGATCTTCATCCTACTCGTGAGCATTTTGTATCTTTATTGTACATTTTACTTTTGGACTTGTTGTGATAAAAGACACATGTGATGTGTATATGTTTATCATACACTGTGATGACTTGTATATGTACCTTTTATGTTGGCATGTGTGTGTATACCACGCTTTGTGTTGTACTATGATCCCTTGCTTGTACTTTTATGCTTAGCGTATATACGTGGGGGCACTTTCTGACCTACGTATATACGTTGCAGTGACGTCCCCGTATCCGTGAAAATCGGGGCGTTACATATATCTTAAAGTTTGGCAAAATAGACATATACTTGAAATGAAAACACATGATCATAAAACAAAACCAAAATGGGAATACAAGTTTAAAATGCATGGATCATCAAAACTAGACTATACTAGCACATCTAATGGGAACAAATAAGCATTTAAGCACAAACATATATAGATTTATTTGTGACCCACTATATGCACAAATATATACCTAGTCTTGATGAAAACTAACATTTAAACATATATTCAAAAACATGAAGCATCAAAACAAAATAAAAATCATCATGATAAACATAAACATGATTATTATGTAAATCCACATGTTATTAGAACTATGATGTACATGATAGCTAAACTAAGGTGAGAACACTAAGTATGGGTCCATATAAGCATGGGTGTCTCAAATACTATACATGTATGTCATAAGTCTAATTATCATGGCATTTTCATAATAATCTAAAAACAATAAATCATGCTATAAACACTAATTATGAAAGCATGTAAACAATAATTTGGAGTAAGAGATTTATACCAAAACCGATGAGGGCATCTCTATAGTCTCCAAAACATGGTGGTCATCTCCACCAAACTTTCCTTAAAAGTGATGCATCCAAATAATTTTCATGAAGCTCGGAACGCATCCACTCCAAGGTACCGCTACTCTCACGTTATGTGAGAGCCCACACCTACATTATAAACAAGAGGGGTGGTCTTTGGTACCCACAACTTTTTGGGTCCATGGGGGTTAGTACCTTCTCTAACCCAAACAAACTTATTTGCTAAATTACAATCATGTATACGATCAAAGCAAAATTTAGCAAGGTGGCCCTTACGTCCACAATGTGTACAAGTGTACACATGAGCATACAAAGTGTGATGGTGTCCGTGAGGAGCATGTGTATGCCGTGAATGGTGTGCATGAAAAGATGGAATTTGTTTCTTGTGAAACATGGATTCCAAACGTGTGTGGCTCTTGGCACATTGGCTCAAAGTGGAGCCCAAAACAAACAACCTTCTTCTTAAGCATGGAAATATCATTATCAATCAAAGAAGAAGTGTGGCATGCAATAGGTAAAGTGTGTGATACTACCCTAGCATGGCAAACATGTGCATCAATCTTATTTTGTAAAACTTCATTTTTCTTTAAACAAACATTTAAATCATTTGAAATAGAAATAATTTTATTTTTCAAAGCAACATTCTCTTTTAAAACAACATCAACTTTTGAAGATAAAAACTCATTTTCTTCAACACATCATCACAATCATTTTTAGATTTCAACAATTCATTTTCTTTTAAAACAAGATTAAGTTGAGATCTAAGTGAGTCACATTCACTAGAAACATCTTCCTTCTCTTACAAAATAATCTCAATTTTAGATGACAAATTTTTCTTTTCTTCTTTTAAAACAAGATTCTCATTTTTCAATATTTTGTATTTCGAAATCAAATTTTCACAATTTCTAGCAAGTTCATCATTCATAGCTTGTGCCTCTAGACATTCATTGCAATATGAATTAGAACTAGCATCTAGTTGAGTGTCCGAGTGTACCTCAAGGGAGTCATTCCCTTGGACCATGAAGCAATGTTCTTCGGACTCATCTCTTCTAGATCTTCTTTTCTTTTCGATAATCTTTGGTAGCTCGAGAGAAGTCAAAATACTCCAAACTGCAAAAGCTGAATCATAGTGAGCAAACACATATAAATAATCTTTATGAAGTGATGCTCTAAGTGCTTCTAGGGCTATTGCATTGGCCTCTATATGCTTGCTATCACTATGGAAGGATTCCTTGGTAATGGCAAGGTGAACTTTATATCCTAGGACTTTTAAATGACAACTCATCATAACCTTCCAAATCTCAAGTCTAGAAATGTCAAACATAGGAGGGCTATCCATGAGTGCAAACCATATGTGTGCAAACAACAAAAGTGTGCAAACAAGCAAATGCAAATGATAGATTAGCAAACAAAAGGATCTCACTCCTAGGATGTTAAGCCTAAATATCAGGAGCGTAGGCTCTAATACCAATTGAAAAACACCTAGAGGGTGGGTGAATAAGTGTTAATGCTAATCTAGAAACTAAATGCGCTAAATGTGAAAACTTAAAATAATTTTACAATCACACTTAATACAACCAACAAGTGTAGCCGAATTCCCCGTGAAAGGCTCTGGACTAACTCCTCTTGATTCCCCTAGATAAGGGTTGAGGTGCTATATGAAGCTCTTGTGGTTAAGTACAAGTGAGGCACACACAAGCAATCCAAGCATATAAGAGATATAGCAATATGAACGATGCAAGGCAACACAAGCAATATGAATGATATGGCAATATGAATAATGCAATGCACAAATATAAGAGAGAGGGTTAAGAGACAATGGATCAAACGCAAACACAAAGATATGTTCTGAGGTTCGAGCCCCTAGCTCTACGCCCCCGCCTTTACTGAGAAGGATTTCTAATCCACTATACTCCCACCGAGGGAACCTCCACCGAGGAGGATTTGTTATTACACAAGGAGTACCGAACTCCTCTCTCAAACATCGCCTCACAATCGAGGGGTAGGCCCGTAGCCAAACAACAACCAACACCTCTACCGAAGAGGGTTTACAAACCAAACTCTACCTCTCACTAGAGGGAGCAAACCAACCAACTCAACCTCTACCAAAGAGGGAGTAAACCAATCACCCGATCAACCTCTACCAAAGAGGCATACAACAAAAGCAAGGGTGTTTACAACTTGGAGGCTCAATCAACCTCAAATAATCTCTTTTCCATAAAACAAAGATACAAAATAGATTAGGATAGAAGATAGCTCAAGTGTGGAAAACTAGGTGTTTAGAAAACAAGAACTCAAAGAAATAATCTTGGGAAAACTCTTGAAATAATGGAAATGAAGAACAAACACAAATCTCCCAAAATACTATTTTCTTTGATTTTTTCAAAAACCTAAAACAAATAAGATTGGAAGTTTAAAGCCCAAAAACACTTTTGAAAACTTGTTTTTAACACTAGGGAAACAGTAATTTTTCTCTTGTAAAAACCTTAGCCAAAATCCCAAAGAATTGGGGTTTATATATGCCAAACAGAAAACTAGCCGTTAGGCTGATCTGGCAGCCTGACAGGCTTGCGGTCGACCGGCCCGGTCGACTACCAACGGTCATAAATATGACCGTTGGGCAATACGGTCGACCGCACGACCGACCGCCCAGATACAGAGAGCAAGGCTCTCTGGTCCGGTCGACCGCTCGGTCGACCGCCCAGATACAGAGAGCAAGGCTCTCTGATCCGGTCGGCCGATCGGCCGACCAGCCCACTGTGCCAGCAGACGTGCACAGGTCTGTGCACGTCGGTCGACCGCTCGGTCGACCGGCATGGCTTGTCAGCACAGTTCTGGGTCAGAAACTGGGTCAGAAAAACATGTTAAAATATTTCTATAAATTCTTTTATCTCTTCTAAAAATCCCCAAAAATAGTTTTACCATTTTGCATTGATATATAAACTTGTGATAAATATTTTAACTCAAATATCAAGCATATTAAACTATTTTTGTGTCTTATCATTTTTACCAAAAACCAAAACTTGTATTTTATCAAACTTAGATTTTTCAATACATGAATAGGAAAGTCAAAATAAGTTTGTTTAAAAGTTAAGCATGCATGTATAGAATGAATCTACTATATATAAACCAATTAAACTTGTTTTGATCAACTATTCATGAAAACAAATATCGCTTAAACTAAAAACCGAAAAAACCATAAAACGTGTGTATTGTGCACTTGAGCATATCACTTATTTTTACAGATGGATCTAAAACTCAAACTAAACTATGGATACCTAAGTCTTCTTGATGATCTTCCATCTTCAAGCCGACTCGATCCCAAATGTGATCCACCGAGTGCAAAGGTATGATCTTGATGCTCGGGCACTGGAATCACCATGTGAAAGCTTCCAAACTCCTCTTTTTGAAGCAATCACCAACTAATATCTTGTTACATGATCTGAAACTAAAATCAAAAGATTATTAGTAAACATAACTACATGAGTTAATCATCATCAAAGTTAGAGAGGAAGGCCTTCGGGCCAACACATCTATCACAACCAAATTATTATTCTAAAAGAACAAACATCATATTGAATAAAGAATTATCTACCCTAAGGTTTTGATTGAGAATCAAGAAAGAGGAATAATTGTAAACTCTAATTCATGTGCACTAATAAAAATCAAACTATAATTCATCCTAATTTTAAAGCATAGCATAAGAAAAGTCTACTTAACATTATGCTATCAAAGTATTTAGATATAAACTATGAATAACCATTTAAGAAGTGCAACTTAAATTAATTAAACTCAATTATTAATTTATCTTCAAGAAAACCAATTTTAATCCTAGGGTTTTTAATAATAGATCAATCAATTCATCTTTTAACTAAACTAGGGTTGATCTAGAGATTAGCAAACTATAAGTTTTAATTAGTTAAACATATTTTTATTTTTATTTTTATTATGAATAAGAAAGGTTGCATGAAAATTAAAAGAAGAAAAACAATTAAGCTAAAGCAGAAAAATAAATTGAATTGCAAAACAAGAAAAGTAAAAAGAATAAAGAACCTTTTTATTAGATGTCACCGGCCAATTACAAAGCTCTTATCCTTCTTTAAAATAACAGAAACAAAAATACAAGAAATTGGAAAGAAAGAGGATCTAAAGGAAACCCTAAATTTGAGCCTCTCAGAGCTGCCCTTTCTCTGTTGCTATGCAGGGGTATTTATAGGAGAAAAACAGAGGCATAAGAAGCATATGAAGATAGGAGGAGCAAATATTTCTAAATTTGAATTCTCCTTTTATCTCCAAACTTGTTTTGACTTATCTGTAGAAGTTCAATTCTATCCTGCAACTTATTATCATGTTGATCGCTAAATATGACTTACAGCCGACTGAATTGGAAAGTTTGATCAACATAAAAGTTATAGTCTTTCAAGTCTTCTTTCTGGAGCATCTTGAATCATCAAATTTAAGTTTTGATAGAGAAATTTATGATTGAAATACTAAAGGGTGTCCAGTCTGAATCCAAATTAAATTCAGATTTTCTCTCCTTTATCTTCATCTTGTGGTGCAAGCAACCTGGTTCAAATAGAAGTCCATCTCTATCTTTAATTAGAATGATGATTCATCTTTTTCTATCTTTCTCCTCCTCTAGATTTGAATAGCAATTAGGAGTCCCACTTTATCCTTCTCTTTAGCAATTGGAGTTCTATTTTATCCTTCTTCTTCCTCCCTTAGATTTTAAAATTCAAGTTTAGATTAGGTCAGATAAGATAGAAGCTTCTAAATTATTACAATTAATTATGCATGTGGGCTTGTGGACCTTTTTTTGGCTTTTGGGCTTTAATTGGGCTTCATCTATTTATTTTTTTATTAACTCAAGGCCTGTACACATTAAACAATAAAACATTAGTAGTAGTGCTTAATAAAAGAATAAATAAGGAAATATGATGGTAAATGTGATGATAAATATGCACTTTTTACTACCTGATTGAGAAAAATAGAGATATAGTTTAAGGGTTAGAAGGATGTTATCTAGATGGATACGTGTCTCTGTCTTCCACAATATATCTGAGTTAGCAAGGGCTATGCGGGTCGAATCCACAGGGAGGAATGCGATAGAAACTTTTCAGAACGATTTTCTCTAACAGTTAGCTTGGAAAAAAGGGATATTGATTGTAAGAAATAGTTTTAGAAGTATAGTTTACTAATCATCTATCACAACCAAATTATTATTTTAAAAGAATAAACATCATATTGAATAAAGAATTATCTATCCTAAGGTTTTGATTGAGAATCAAGAAAGAGGAATAATTGTAAACTCTAATTCATGTGCACTAATAAAAATCAAACTATAATTCATCCTAATTTCAAAGCATAGCATAAGAAAAGTCTACTTAACATTATGCTATCAAAGTATTTAGAAATAAACTATGAATAACCATTTAAGAAGTGCAACTTAAATTAGTTAAACTCAATTATTAATTTATCTTCAAGAAAACCAATTTTAATCCTAGGATTTTTAATAATAGATACCAATCAATTCATCTTTTAACTAAACTAGGGTTGATCCAGAGATTAGCAAACTATAAGTTTTAATTAGTTAACATATTTTTATTTTTATTTTTATTTTTATTATGAATAAGAAAGGTTGCATGAAAATTAAAAGAAGAAAAACAATTAAGCTAAAGTAGAAAAATAAATTGAATTGCAAAACAAGAAAAGTAGAAAGAATAAAGAACCTTTTTATTGGATGTCACCGGCCAATTACAAAGCTCTTCTCCTTCTTTAAAATAACAGAAATGAAAATACAAGAAATTTGGAAAGAAAGAGGATCTAAAGGAAACCCTAAATTTGAGCCTCTCAGAGATGCTGTTGCCATGCAAGAGTATTTATAGAAGAAAACCAGAGGCATAAAAGCATATGAAGATAGGAGGAGCAAAATATTTCTGAATTTGAATTCTCTTTTTATCTCCAAACTTGTTTTGACTTATCCGTAGAAGTTCAATTCTGTCCTCCAACTTGTTATCATGTTGATCGCTGAATATGACTTATCAGCCGATTGAATTGGAAAGTTTGATCAGAGTTGTAGTCCTTCAAGTCTTCTTTCTGTAGCATCTTAAATCATCAAATTTGAGTTTCGATAGAGAAAGTTATGATTTAAATACTAAAGGGTGTCCAGTCTGAATCTGAATTAAATTCAGATTTTCTCTCCTTTATCTTCATCTTGTGGTGCAAGCAACCTAGTTCAAATAGAAGTCCATCTCTATCTTTAATTAGAATGATGATTCATCTTTTTCTCTTTCTCCTCCTCTAGATTTGAATAGCAATTAGGAGTCCCACTTTATCCTTCTCTTTAGCAATTAGGAGTTCTATTTTATCCTTCCTTTTCCTCCTTTAGATTTTAAAATCCAAGTTTAGATTAGGTTACATAAGTTAGAAGCTTCTAAATTACTACAATTAATTATGCATGTGGGCTTGTGGACTTTTTTTGGGCTTTTGGGCTTTAATTGGGCTTCATTTATTTTTTTTTATTAACTCAAGGCCTGTACACATTAAACAATAAAACATTAGTAGTAGTGCTTAATAAAAGAATAAATAGGAAAATAGTATGGTAAATGTGATGATAAATATGCACTTTTTATTACCTATCACGCTTATTAGATTCCTATCGGCATACTGATTGATAGTTGGCAAGGTATGTGATGTTAATTGTACAAGAATCAGGTATTTAAGAGATGGTTTAGGGTTTAGAATTTACCTTTGATCTTGTTTACTTTGAATATGTAAGAATTATACCTTGTTTCAATCTTTCGTTATAGCAAGTAGCTAAAACGAGTCGTACCACGAGGAGAGCAAGCATAGAAGCTTTCACGATACTAGTGAGACAAGAAACAATACTCTTCTTTGTTAATCACACAAGAGAAAACATTATACAAGAAGTTGTGGATTGGTGGTGGTGCTTTGTGAAAAAGAAGTGCAATGAATGAAGTGTGATGAAGTAAAGAAAAGAAAAGAATACTAGAATGAAGTGTGTGATCTCTCTTGATTAGAAAGATGCATGGCTAGCATTACTCAACCTCCTTGCTAACATACTACCTCTTTTGTTGATTGCAATATTGTCTCATCAAGAATCATAGACAATTGAAAAGTACTTGCATGTTTCAAGTGTGGTATTCTTTCTTTGAAGACTTAGTGTTCCTTTTAGTTAGTTGGCTAGAAGTCTCTTCTTGAATACTAGGTTCTCTTACTAGGTGTGCAATGAGGAAATATAGGCTTGGTACTCATTTAATGCAAAGGTTAGAAGAATCAAACTCTTTAGGACTTCAAAGCTTAACTACAAAGTTAGCTTGAAGTGCTTGAGTTGTTCTTGCTACTCAAATGACACAATCAATGGTAATCCATCCTTTTGATCCAATCAAATGCTCTTTATAAGAGATACACAATTCATCTAGAGATCTTACAAGCAATCACCTAAGGATACAACATACTCCATTAGAATTTACAAGAAACTTGAAATCATGCAAGAATTAAAGAATACAATCAACTAGAGCTAGTAGTAGCTAGGTGAGATTAGCTAGCCATGCATTCAAGAAACTAGCCCTCCATTACACTAACAAGAAAGCTATAATTCTCCATGAAATCAAAGATCTAACAACTCAACTAGAATTAAACTAGAATTAGAAATTGAATGCAAGAATTAAAAGCATAAGAAGAGAAAGCATACTCAATTCTAGTAAAAAGAAGATGAGAGCTCCATTGAATCTTTGCTTCAAGGTTGTCACAAGTCTTGATTACAATCTCTCAAGTGAAGAACTCTCTCTCAATTTAGCTAGAGATCAAGGAGGAAAGAGAGAAGAACTAGAATCCTAAAACAAAAATTACAACTAATCCAAAATTTTCCCTCTCTCTTCACTGGAGCTCGCACAGATCTCTGATCAGGTATTTATAGGCAAAGTTGAGAATCTCATCAGATCTTAACCGTTGGCACGAAATCCGAGGCCCAACGGCCCTCGGATTGCCGCGGATTGCCGCCAGATTGCCGCCAGATCTGGGCCGTTGGCTCGGATCTTTCTGGTGGGATCTGGTGGTTAAGTTGTTGGCCACGTGGACTGGTTGGATCTTGCAGTTGGCGCTCAGATCTTGGTGAGATCTGATTTGATTCTTTGGCTAATTTTTAATTAACCCCCTTAATTATCACTAATTAAGGTGGTTAATTACTTTTCCTCTTTAAAGTGGAGATCTGCAAAATTAGAGAAAACATGGGTTAAAAATCATATTTAATATACAATATGCAAGGTATAAAGGCGGTATAAAATGCAAATATATGGTATAATCACACCCCCATACCTAGCTTTTGCTCGTCCTCGAGCAAAAATAAAAGAAAAAGAAAGAAAAATCCTAACTAATTATTACACCACTTTCGTAGGTGACACGATTGCACTGAGCACGTGCAACAAGCCGTTAAACCTCTAGGTTACCCTAGAGGAGGAGTGTTGTCTCCTGAGGGTTTTCAGCGGATTACACCCACAAAATCCAAAAAGAAAAATAAAAGGGGTTAGTGAAATTTTGATCCATGCTTTAAAGATTTTAATTTGACCTATAGGTTTCAGGTTACTCAAAACTTTTCATTCCTCTTATAAGTATCTAATTAGAGTATTGTTTCATTTTAGGTTAAGATTTTCGGGAAAAGATAAAAAACCTGATTCTGCATCAATTTTAGGATATTTACATCTATAAATATGAAGGATCTCTCTCAGACTAAGTTCATTTATTTACTTATATGTATAATTTTTTTTTTTTTTTTATATATATGTGTATATACAATGTTTATTTATTTACATTCCCTTATCATCCTTAGTTTCCTAGTCTACCCATGTAGCGAGCCTCTTACCGATGACTCCCAGACCAGACGGTCTTAGGGCACCAGATGAGAATACATCCCTCGGGTTCGAAGACTCGAGTAAACTAGGTCACTTAGGAATCTAAGGACTTAACCACTTTTAGGCGTGATCGGTAATGCTTCCTGAGGCACGACTAACCAGCTTAATCAGTGGCTAAGTATTTATTCTCACCTTTAGGCGTGACCAGCAATGCTTCATGAGGCACGGCCAACCAGCTTAATCGGTGATTTTTTTCTTTTTTTTTTTTTTTTATTTATTTTATTTATATACACACATTTTTTTTTTTTTTATATATATATATGCAAATAAAGTCACTAAGTCTTTGATTATTCCTTCAATATGTTCAATGTTCATATCTAAAGAAAGAATTGAAATCAAGTAATTTTTCTAATCCTTTATTACTTAACCTAAAAATCTAACAAAACTCTTCTTTTCAACTTATAATTAGAAATCCTAGTTAAGAGCTTCCTTAATCCCTAAATTTCAAATTAGATTCTTTAAACATGGATCAAAGAATTTCTTTTTTTTTTTTTTATATTATTTTTTTTATTTTTATTTTTTTCTAAAAGAAAAGTAAAATCTAAAAATAAAGTGGAAAAATCTAAAAAGAAATATAAAATCTAAAAGGAAAACCTTAAAAGAAAGTAAAAATCCTAAAAATAAAAGAAAAAGCCTAAAAAGAAAGAAAAATCCTATGTTAGTATATCTACCCCCCCATACCTATCTCATACATTGTCCTCAATGTATGCAAGATGAAATAATGCATGAAATAGGTAAAGGTAACAAGTCACTCCCTCGTCCTCTTTGGACCCGCAGTGGTACTGGGTCCAGCAGATTGTGTCATCCTCAGCCTAGCCTCGATCCCATCCAAACGAGAGGATATCCTAGATGATTCCTCGTCCACTTTCTTCCTGAGCCTAACTTGTCCCCGAAAAATCTTCTTCATGCCTTTCCAAATAGTAGACATGAAGGCTGTGTGTTCTGTTGGGGGCTCCTGCCTCCAGAATTGGGGCTCATCTTCCTCCTCTAGACTTTCCTCTGAAGAAGACTCCACAGGTACATTCTCAGGCATGACACTAGGTGTCCAGAGTGCCTGTAAGCAGCTATTGTACGCACTTGTGGGTCTCTCTGTGGTAATCGTCACTCGGGCAAATGTCGAGAAAATAGCGTTAGACATGAAATGTCGACACAGACGGGTAATTAATATTGCATGAGAAAACTTAGCACCCGAGTGCGAGAGGAGTTTTCAATAATAGCATGGAAGATGGTTCGGTTCAAACAGACCGTATGGTGCTGTGTCATCAGATCATGAATAATCTGAAGCACAGGCCTGTTAAAGGTTGAAGTGTGATCGAGCCCAAGAATATTTCGTTGGATCCAACGTCCAACGCAGTGAATGTTCCTGAATGTAGACTGGGCTTTGAGCCCCCTATCCTGGACAGTACAGCGTGCACCCATGATGGTTAAATAATCAATTAAAGGCAAGGGTTCGCTAGTTTGTGGAACAATGGGGGCTTGAGTGATTTGTTCAAGTAGTGGAAGGGTGACCCAGATGTCACCGAATGGCATTCGAGAGACAAACTGGTATGGATCATGACTCACAGAAGCATAATCAATAGAATTGTAAAATGTGTTCACTAGATCCGGACAATAAAAGGCTTCGTGCTCGTGATGATCAAATACCAAATTGTACCAATTCCATGCGCGGATTCGATCCACGAAAATATGCCCATATTCCCCATTGTCATTAAAAATTGCAGAAAAATCCCTTTCAACATACAAATTTGGTGCCATAATTGCTAAAGACAATGAAGTAAAGGATTGGAGATAAGAAATTGCAAACCACCCCCGGAGATCGTGGGGGAAATCCAACAGAGTAGTGCAGACAGCACAGGGATGGCTTCGGGAAAACTTTCTCAGGATCTACCACCAGTAGCAGAAGTTAGCCGGAATGGAGCTTTCCGGCGCGCCTGATCTGACAGAAATGCCGCGTACGGGCGGCAGGGCGCGGCAAAGTGGAGGATTTTTGGGATCAAATTTTGGAGGAAGTTGGGTTTGAGAAGAAGCTCTCAGATCTGAAAGGGTTTGCTCGGGTGAGGAAGGATGAAATGAGGAGGAGATGTTTAAATAGGGTAGGTAAAAGTGGGATGTACAAAATTACCCCTAGGTCAAATCTTGATTTACAACCCTTGGTCAAAACTTTTGAATATGAAAGGAATCCTAGGGAGGAAAGAGAATCCTAGGGTTTGAAATTCTTTTCATGTACAAAAATCCAAAAAACTTTTTATTTACAAAAAATGCAAAAGAAAAATATTACAAAAGAGGTCCCCAAATGATTTTCATGAAAAATGTATGGGAAAATATACAAATGGAAAGGTCACAAATAAATTGGGTCGGAAAGACCCAACTCGTGAACGTCGTGTGACAATGACTCTGTGGTGAAAAATGGCTTTAAGCGTTGTCCGTTTACAGTGAATTTATTGCCATTGGATGGATCAAGAATCTCGACTGCTCCGTGAGAAAAGACAGTCTGCACAATAAAAGGTCCTGACCACCTGGTACGTAGCTTACCAGGGAAAAGGTGGAGTCGAGAATTGTATAACAGAACCTGTTGACCGACAACAAAAATCTTTTATGAATGGACTTGTCATGAAACAGCTTGGTCCTGTGCTTTGTAATCCGAGCGTTATCGTATACCTCGTTTCGTAGCTCTTCCAGCTCAGATAATTGCAGCTTCCTGAGAACACCGGCTTTGTCCAAGTCAAGATTCAGTTGCTTTAAAGCCCATAGTGCACGGTGTTCTAACTCAACGGGCAAGTGACATGCTTTTCCAAATATAACTCGGTACGGAGACATACCGAGGACAGTCTTGTAAGCGGTCCTGTATGCCCATAAGGCATCAGTCAGTTTGACGGACCAATCCTTACGATTCTGTCCTACGGTCTTCTCCAGAATGAGTTTTATCTGTCTGTTAGTGACCTCAACTTGCCCATTGGTCTGAGGATGATAGGCCGTGGACAATTTATGAGTGATAGAATATTTCCGCATCAAGGCTTCAAAAGCCCTATTGCAGAAATGACTTCCATGTCGCTCAGTATCGCACGGGGGGCTCCGAAGCGTGAAATGATGTACTCTCTTAAAAATTTAATGACAACTTGGTTGTCATTAGTCCTTGTAGGAATCGCTTCGGCCCACTTAGAAACATAATCTACGGCTACCAAGATGTATTGGTTTCCGTAGGACAGAGGAAAGGGTCCCATAAAATCGATGCCCCAGAGGTCGAAAATTTCGACTTCCAAGATGGGTGTGAGGGGCATCATGTTCCTTTGTGTAATCCGACCCGTCATCTGACATCTATCACAAAGCTTGCAAAAGGTAAAGGCATCCTTAAAGAGAGTGGGCCAGTAGAATCCACTCTGGAGCACTTTTTCCGCAGTTTTTCGTGGACCAAAGTGTCCACCGCAAGCTAACTTGTGACAGAATGTCAAGACACTCTGATGTTCATCCTCCGGAAGGCATCTTCGAATAATTTGGTCAGGACAGTACTTGAATAGATAAGGTTCATCCCAGAAGAAGAACCGCATTTGGCTCAGAAAACGGTGTTTGTCTTGTCCTGACCAATGGGAAGGAATTTGCCTGGTAGCAAGGTAATTTACAATATCAGCATACCAAGGCTCTCCACTTAGCACAAAGATGTGCTCGTCAGGAAAGTTCTCGTTAATCGGTACTTCTCATGGGGTGCGTTCGGTATTCTTGACAAATGATCTGCAACCACGTTCTCAACGCCCTTTTTATCCTTATCTCCAAGTCAAACTCTTGCAAAAGAAGGATCCATCTAATCAATCTTGCCTTTGCGTCCTTCTTTTGCATCAAGTACCTCAGGGCGGAGTGGTCAGTAAAAATGATGGTCCTGGACCCTAGCAGATATTGTCGGAACTTCTCTAACGCAAAAACGACTGCCAAAAACTCTTTTTCAGTGGTCGTGTAATTCAGTTGGGCATCGTTGAGCGTTCTGCTAGCATAGTATATTACGTGCTGCCTGTTTTCAATACGCTGTCCTAAAACAGCGCCTATCGCAAAGTCAGAGGCATCGCACATAATTTCAAATGGCTTGGTCCAGTCCGGTGCAGATATTATCGGAGCAGAGACAAGTCTATCCTTCAGCTCTTTCCACGACTTACGACATTCTTCATCAAAGATATAGGGTACATCTTTTCCTAAGAGATTTGTCAAGGGTCTCGCAATGTTGCTGAACCCTTGAATGAATCTCCTATAGAAGCCAGCGTGCCCTAAGAAAGATCTAATGTCTTTTAAACATTGTGGTTCAGTGAGCTTGGTGATAACTTCCACCTTAGACTTGTCTACCTCGATTCCGACGCTCGATATCTTGTGCCCCAATACAATTCCGTGCTTAACCATGAAGTGACACTTTTCCCAGTTAAGTGTCAAATTCTTTTCAGTGCATCGTTGTAAAACCAGCTTTAGGTGGTACAAGCACTGCTCAAATGTATCCCCATATATTGAAAAGTCATCCATAAAGATTTCCAAAAATTTCTCCACCATGTCCGAGAACAGGCTCAACATGCAACGTTGAAACGTGCTGGAGCATTGCAAAGACCGAAGGGCATCCTACGGTATGCAAAAGTTCCGAAGGGACAGGTGAAGGTCGTTTTTTCTTGGTCCTCGGGCGCAATAGGGATCTGATTATATCCTGAATATCCATCCAGGAAACAATAATACTCATGCCCCGCCAATCTTTCTAACATCTGATCAATGAACGGAAGTGGGAAGTGGTCTTTACGTGTGGCGCTATTCAATTTCCTATAATCAATACAAACTCGAATCTTCGTTGAAAGACGCGTTTGTATCAATTCCTTGTTCTCATTTTCCACAACCGTAAAGCCAGCTTTCTTCGGCACAGCGTGGACCGGACTCACCCATTGACTATCGGATATGGGATATATGATCCCATTGTCTAAGAGTTTCAGAATCTCCGATCTAACAGCTTCTTGCATTATTGGGTTAAGTCGACGCTGTGGGTCTCTTTTAGGCTTGGCCTCTTCCGTCAAGTGAATTCTATGTTGGACAATGGAAGGACTAATCCCCTTAATATCAGCCATGGTCCAACCAATGGCTTCTCTATTTCCCTAAGCACAGTCAAAAGGTCCTCTTCTTGTTGTTCCGTAAGATTAGATGCAATGATTACCGGAAAGGATTCCTTCTCACCCAAGTACTTGTACTTGAGATGGGTAGGAAGAGCCTTAAGCTCAGAAGAAGGGACTGGATCTATAATCGGTTGCTCATGGTGTAAGGGAAGAATAGAAGTGGAATTAGTAGTCCTTTCAATATCTGATCCAACAATCTGATCAAGAGTTAGGTCGTCAGCTTCTAACTCAAATTCCTCTTCAGACTCATATTCCACCTCCTCCACGTGTTCACTGGTTAATCCCTCTATCAAGTTAACATCAAAAGAGTCATTCTCCACATCCCTTGGTTGCTTCCCCAGATGGAAGACATTCACCTCCTTCGTCATATCTCCGAACGTCAGCCGCATCGATCCATTTCGACAGTTAATGATTGCATTCGCTGTGGCTAAGAAAGGACGTCCTAGAATGACAGGTGTTTGCGCTCTGTGGTTTTGTACGGGTTGTGTTTCTAAAACAACAAAGTCCACGGGATAAATGAATTCCCCCACCCGTATTAAAACATCCGTAATTTCCCCCTTGGGAATCTTAACAGAGCGATCAGCCAGCTGAATAGTCATCTGGGTAGGACGAAGGTTGCCTAACCCTAACTGCTGGTACACGGAAAAAGGGAGAAGATTGATGCTTGCGCCCAAGTCTAGCAAAGCCCTATTTACAGTGGTCTGCCCTATGATACAAGAGATGGTAGGGCTCCCTGGATCCTTGTACTTTACAGGGATTGGACCATTAAGCAATTCACTCAGATTGGAAGCCAAAAAGACTTTCTTAGGGACATTTGCCTTTCTTTTCTTAGTACACATCTCTTTCAGAAACTTAGCGTATGATGGGACTTGCTGAATAGCATCTAAGAGAGGGACATTGATTTGAACCTGATTAAATATCTCTCTTATCTTCTCCATGTGAGCATTATTCTTATGATTTGTAAGCCTATTTGGGAATGGTGCAACAGGCTTATAAATTTGCTCATCAACTTTCCCTTTTCCTTTTGACTGGGACGTGGAAGGTTGTGAATTTGATGAAGGATTATCTTGCATGGGTTGAATTGGAACAGAGGGTGATGGTTTTGACAAAGAGTTTGGAGACTGATTGGAGACCTTGTTGTCTACTTGTTTCCCAGATCTTAGGATGTGAATGGCTTGGCAGTGGCTTGGGCTGGGTCCCAAGTCTTCCACTTCATGCAGAGGAAAATGAGCTTTGGGATTAGGCACAGGTTGGCTAGGCAGCATTCCTTTTTGCCTTTCAGTCAAGGAATTAGCCAACTGTCCTATTTGGATTTGTAACTTATTCATGTCCTGCTGCTGACTGTTCATCATTGCGGTCTGGGTTTTAGACAAGAGTTCTATCATTTTCTCCAACTCAGAAATTTTCTTATCTGAAGGATTGGGTGATGGATGATTCTGGTATTGGGGAGGAAAATTAGCTTGATATGGCACAGAATTTTGGAATGGTTGGAATCTAGGTGGACTCTGATATGAATTGAAATTTGGTGGGTTTTGATGGTAAGTGGGTGGATGTGCCTGAGCAGGGTATTGCTGATGTGGAAATGGTTGTCTCGACTGCTCAGGTCCAGACTGACTCCAAGAGAAGTTAGGATGGTTACGCCACCCTGGATTGTAGGTCTTGGAATAAGGATTGTATGGAGGTCTGGTATATGCAGCATTCATACTCTCCTGAAAATTTTGAGAGTAATACACAGGACACTCTTCCAACACATGATTCAGATCATGGCAAAAAGTACAACCCGGGTGAATTATAGGTGCAGAGCTAGCCATATGTGGTGGGCTACCTACTGATGAAGGGTTGACTTGACTAACGACAGAATTTTCCCTTGATTCCAGCAATTCAATCCTCTTCATCAACTGGGTAATCTTAGCTTCAGCAGCTATTGAGGATCCTATAGAATGTAAACCAGATCTGGAAGTTGTTGGTGTGGGTTTCTCAGAGCAGGATTCCCACTGGATCGTTTTCTCCGCTAAAGCCTCAAAAAGGTCCCAGCCCTGGTCTTCATCTTTCTTAAGAAAGTCTCCTTGACACATAGTTTCAAGGAGACTCTTGGTTTGATAATCCAGCCCATCATAGATAATCTGGCATTGACGCCATTTCTCTATACCGTGATGGGGACACAGGGCAACTAAGTCCTTAAAGCGCTCAAAATACTTCCAGAATGGCTCATTGGGCTCTTGTTTGAATTGCATGATATTTTTGCGCATGAGGGCTGTCTTATGGATGGGATAAAATTTTTTAAGAAAACCTTGACAAAGTCATCCCAAGAAGAGATTGAGCTGACAGGAAGACTGTACAACCACTTCTTCGCAATATCCTTTAGTGCAAATGGGACAAATCTAAGTCTTACAGCATCCTCACTTAACTGGGAAATCCTCATCATGAGGCATACTTCTTCAAACTCTCGTATGAAGATGTAAGCATCCTCAGATTCTAACCGTGAAATCGTGGTAGAGTGTTTATAAACTGTGGTTTCAACTCAAAATTATTGTCATTCGTGTTTGGGAGGAGAATGCAGGATGGAATGGATGTGCGGATCGGATAGAAAGTGTCCTGCAGCGACACGTTATTCGTCATAGTTGTGTCGAGTGGTGTTGTGTGAGGCAGTGTAGAAGTTCTCACAAGTCTAGAAGAAATTGGTTCTCGATACCACTCACGCATGCAAATACACAACCAACGTGCACCTTTCAAACAGTCGGAAAATGAAAAATAACAATCAAGAAAAAAAAAAAAGAAATCAATCCTAGCTTCTAGGTTTTCTGCCCTAGACGACTCCTAACAATAGATCGTCCACAGGAGGTTCGGTGCAGACACTGACTATAAGCAAATCGGCCAGGGAAGGGTAAAGTTGGTGGGAGGTTTTCCGTCCGGAGACGTTCCTTAATTAAGTAACCACCTTCCTTTGGGCTTTCGGCCCTTAACCCTTTCCTAGACACCGATTACGCGGAAGTCACTTTCCAACACTTTTCCCCTTAGGAAAATCTCCTAGATGAGTCCGGATGTCCCTAGGGGCCAACGTCTAGCAATTTTAATTAGAAGCTTAGGATAGTGAACACGTGGGGATTATGGTTTGTGGGCTAAGGAAGGGGTGATAAAATCCCCACCTTATCTTTGTTATGGGATTTGCCCTTATCGTTGATTCGTGCAAGTGTACGATATAAGCAACCAAAATTCACTCAAAGCAGAATTAAATCATACAACGAGTGAGTCCTAGTCTATATGCTATGCTTCACGTACCTTGTCCCACGCGCTCTTCAACAGTAAATTGAAAGAAATTGAAAGACACGTGCCTATAATGCAATATGTCTAAACAATTTTTTTTTTTCAATTAACAACCAATCTTTTACTGTTGATTAACAAGTATCAGGTGAAGAATACAAGATTTCAGGTATATAGGCAGCAGTTTTTAGCAAAGCAGCAGGCCCTGCAGAAAACTGGTTAGTAGTGAACTCCTCTGTGCCGCGTTTTCCTGGCTTTTGCCGTGGAAACGCGGCACTTTGGAGGGATCCTGGTCTCTGCTTTCGAGAGCAGAGGCCCAGGTCCACTTATATGATTCTGCTGTGCAAAGTTTTCTGAATCTTCAACCTGTACCTGCAACAGAGAAGATATATTGTTTAGTTTCTCACTTGTAAAAATACCGTTGCTCTCCCCGGCAACGGCGCCAAAAATTTGTTTGATAGTTGGCAAGGTATGTGATGTTAATTGTACAAGAATCAGGTATTTAAGAGATGGTTTAGGGTTTAGAATTTACCTTTGATCTTGTTTACTTTGAATATGTAAGAATTATACCTTGTTTCAATCTTTCGTTATAGCAAGTAGCTAAAACGAGTCGTACCACGAGGAGAGCAAGCATAGAAGCTTTCACGATACTAGTGAGACAAGAAACAATACTCTTCTTTGTTAATCACACAAGAGAAAACATTATACAAGAAGTTGTGGATTGGTGGTGGTGCTTTGTGAAAAAGAAGTGCAATGAATGAAGTGTGATGAAGTAAAGAAAAGAAAAGAATACTAGAATGAAGTGTGTGATCTCTCTTGATTAGAAAGATGCATGGCTAGCATTACTCAACCTCCTTGCTAACATACTACCTCTTTTGTTGATTGCAATATTGTCTCATCAAGAATCATAGACAATTGAAAAGTACTTGCATGTTTCAAGTGTGGTATTCTTTCTTTGAAGACTTAGTGTTCCTTTAGTTAGTTGGCTAGAAGTCTCTTCTTGAATACTAGGTTCTCTTACTAGGTGTGCAATGAGGAAATATAGGCTTGGTACTCATTTAATGCAAAGGTTAGAAGAATCAAACTCTTTAGGACTTCAAAGCTTAACTACAAAGTTAGCTTGAAGTGCTTGAGTTGTTCTTGCTACTCAAATGACACAATCAATGGTAATCCATCCTTTTGATCCAATCAAATGCTCTTTATAAGAGATACACAATTCATCTAGAGATCTTACAAGCAATCACCTAAGGATACAACATACTCCATTAGAATTTACAAGAAACTTGAAATCATGCAAGAATTAAAGAATACAATCAACTAGAGCTAGTAGTAGCTAGGTGAGATTAGCTAGCCATGCATTCAAGAAACTAGCCCTCCATTACACTAACAAGAAAGCTATAATTCTCCATGAAATCAAAGATCTAACAACTCAACTAGAATTAAACTAGAATTAGAAATTGAATGCAAGAATTAAAAGCATAAGAAGAGAAAGCATACTCAATTCTAGTAAAAAGAAGATGAGAGCTCCATTGAATCTTTGCTTCAAGGTTGTCACAAGTCTTGATTACAATCTCTCAAGTGAAGAACTCTCTCTCAATTTAGCTAGAGATCAAGGAGGAAAGAGAGAAGAACTAGAATCCTAAAACAAAAATTACAACTAATCTAAAATTTTCCCTCTCTCTTCACTGGAGCTCGCACAGATCTCTGATCAGGTATTTATAGGCAAAGTTGAGAATCTCATCAGATCTTAACCGTTGGCACGAAATCCGAGGCCCAACGGCCCTCGGATTGCCGCGGATTGCCGCCAGATTGCCGCCAGATCTGGGCCGTTGGCTCGGATCTTTCTGGTGGGATCTGGTGGTTAAGTTGTTGGCCACGTGGACTGGTTGGATCTTGCAGTTGGCGCTCAGATCTTGGTGAGATCTGATTTGATTCTTTGGCTAATTTTTAATTAACCCCCTTAATTATCACTAATTAAGGTGGTTAATTACTTTTCCTCTTTAAAGTGGAGATCTGCAAAATTAGAGAAAACATGGGTTAAAAATCATATTTAATATACAATATGCAAGGTATAAAGGCGGTATAAATGCAAATATATGGTATAATCACATACTTCCCCAGAAATCTCAGAGGAGATCTACTTCTAATTCTTCTTTTGATTACTTGTAATTTCGTTCCTCTACCCTTTTTTGTAAGTTTCCCATGAATAGTGATATCTTCGAAGGAAAACAAGATGGCGACTCCGTTGGGGAATAAAGTCTTCTTCCGCAACAAGGAGACGATGTCCCAATGCAATGGTCAGAATCTCGAGCCCATCATTGTCGAAAACTTGGTCATTCACTTTGACCAAGAAAAATTCGAAGAACTACTCTCTGGGGGTAGTCCAGTGCTCCACGCATGAAAGCATGTGAAGGTTTCTATGGCCAAGGTTTCAGTTGCTACAGAACAGAAATCAGCCTTAACTAGGCGAGCAACTGGATGGACCTCGTCCCAGCTTCTCTTAACCTCAACTGAGGCTAAAAGTGCCTCATGCAAGGCTAGACAGGTTCCCTGCGAACCTAAAACTTCGCTTTCTTAGCAAATATGGAGGGCGAAGCAGAAAGCTTCGTGCAAAGTTCCAGCATAACTTCGCCTATCACGCGAAGACAAGGGCAAAATGCCTATACAGTTTGGCATCATTGCCAATACTATTAGCCGTGAGGCTAAGCTGGTGTTTCTGCCTTCGCCTAATCTGGGAGCAGTGACCCCTTGCGCCAACCTCGTTCTCACGAGCGTTGCGACTGATGGCATGACTAACATAGCACCAGTACCTAAGGGTACTAACAAAGTCTCAGCCGCAAGGTTGGAACTGAAGCACTCAGCAGTGCTAGCTACCTTTGCTACAAGGCCAAGAAAAAGCACCACAACATGCTAAAAGCGAAGTCACCATGACTTCGCTCCCAAAATCCTCCAGTGCAAAGTTCGCGCCTTGCGGCAGAGCTGCATGTCTAACTTCTCCAAGCGAAGTTAATATTACTGATATGGTGATTTCAAATCACCTAAAAACAGAAGCCTCAAGGCTAAAGGTCTCCAGTCCGAACAACCTCGTGTAAGCATAGTTAACTCTGATCTATGAGAGTTTCTAACTAACAAGTGAAAGTTAGAACTACTCCATACTTCTCCCTCTTGTTGTGAACAAGTGGGATGTCAGTTGGTGACGGTCCATTCAGTCTATTGCCGACTACGACCAGTGCCCGCCACTCTTCCAGTCCGACAGTCAGTTTTTAATCGACTATCAGTTTGGGCTCCTGTCAAGCATCACAAAAAGAGCAAATTGCGAAATCTACCAGATCTACTCTCTGTATTTGTTAACACGATAGGAAGGGAACGTGAACTGCTTAGGGAGACGACGGCGGTGTGATGCTAATTACCCTTCATTTAGCTCTCTGGACCCGGACTATAGCTCTGCCTTAGGCCAAGTCTTGGTAGGAGAGGAAGGTGTGTTCCGAAGCACCAGATTTAGGGTGACAATACCCTACAACTATGAGCAGCCGTCCTCTTCGACTGGAGTAATATCATCAGAACCACTGAAAATTTTATTCCAATGGTCGGACGATGAAGGAGAAGCTAGTGGGTATGCCTCTTCAGCAACGGTCAGCTCAGCACGAATGGGCAGATTATTGGTGCATATGGCCGATAACGATAATGATGACCACCGTTGACGGATGGAAGCTCAAGAGCAAACTTCCACGGCCCAGCAAGAAGCCTTAGACGACATCCAACAAATGCTCGCTTAACTTCTCACCAACCAAAATAATAATGATGCCAAAAACAATCATAATGAGAAGGAGCATAATGATGATGAGCAACCTAAGACTGACAAGTCAAAGGAAAGCACTTCCATCATTGCTGAAGTACTTAAGGGCATCCAAGCTCAGATCGAATCCCTAACTCAGAGGGATGAATTGAAGAAGGCAGGCATGACTCATCCTTATCTACTTAAATGGGACTCAGTGCCATATCCTCTAAAGTTTAAACCACCTACAATACATACGTATGATGGTAAAAGCTCGCCAAACCAGCATATCTATTACTTTCGGTCTCAGACCGATAACATTATAGATAATGATGCTATTATGGCTAGACTATTTATTGGTACTCTCAAAAGAGTGGCCTTCAATTGGTTCAGAAGCCTTCCACCATGCTCTTTCAATTCCTGAATCGACTTGGAGACTCGGTTCCTTTCTCGTTTTTACGAGGATGACACTGAGGTGACCATGGATAAACTCCTCTCCACTGTGCAGAGAAAAGGAGAATCCGTCCATGATTACATTGAGCGGTTCAGAAACTTATCTCTAATATGTCCAGCAGGGATGTCATTGCCAATGTTATTGCAGACATGTAGGCATAACTTCTTGCACCAAGTGGAGATTCGTATGGGAACTGTCAAGGCTCATACTTGAAAAGAATTGATCGAACAAGCTGAGATAGCCGAGAAGTCGGCTAAAAGTTTAACCATCTACCCCCAAAGGTAAATAGGGTGTGAACAATAAAGGGCGCGGCGAGATGCACAATCTTCCCAACCCAAAGAAAAAGAGACTATGTCTGTTGAGTTATCAGGGGAGGCTCCTCCGAAGACCAATAAAAGTGGCGTCAATAATCAGGAGTTTAAGTTTACTCTGAAACAGTACTCCTTCAAAGATGAGCAGGTGGTCACAATATTCCATCTACTCAAGAAAGGAAATAAGTTGAAGCTGCCAGAGACTCGACGCCCTAATGAAGTGAGACGCACAAACGATCCCAATTATTATCTTTTCCATAGGATGGTTCATCATCCTACTAACAAGTGTTTTGTCCTCAAGGACAAGATTTGGACTTTAGTGGATGCCGAAATTCTAACTTTAAAGTCAGAACAGCAAAAAGTCACTGCAAACATGATGACTCTCGAATTCGGCACTATGCCAAAGATCACAGTCCCTGATGGATCTTTTTCGATCCCTAAAGCACGACTGAAGATAAATCATCTTTCAGCTAAACAGCAAGAGACTAAAGGTCTTGTTCCCTTGACATTGAAAATAGGAGAAATCATGTGGGGCACCCAGACCTCGCCCAAGACGACCAGTGGGATTCAAAGGAATCCAAGTCAAAGGGGAGATCCTGTAACGTTGTCTCTGTCTTCCGAATGATGAAATGTGACAATAACTTCTCTTAGCGATTCTAAAAATGAGAGGCATGCTTTCACAGCACAGGCTAATGTACCCCAGCCAACGGGCACTCGGTCGAAAAAATCATACTTGAAACAGTATGACAAAACTACTAACGAGACACGATAATAAACAACGTCAGTAGAAGTACTCGTTCCAGCTTCAGTCCTGACTTTAGGGAAAGAGAAGCAAAAAGAAGTCCGATTTGACCGTGTTTTGAAGAAACCTTTAGGCCCTGGACTTGATGTTCCTTTCCTCTTTGATATATTGGCCCAGCTGGCTAATATTCCAGCTCGTATCACCATACACGAGCCGCTTTGCCTCTCGAAAGAGACAAGAGAAGTACTCAGGTATGCACTGGCTAGTTCTGACACACATGTCAAAAACCCCTAGAAATGACACTGAACCCTTGTGTTCTGAATGTCATCATATACAATCGAAGGTACCTGCTATCACTTTCACAGCTGAGGACATTCTCCTCAAGGACAACAAACACGATCGACCTTTAAACTATACTGGATACATCGGCTCGACGTGCATCGAAAGGATACAAGTTGATCCAGGGTCTGCACTCAGCATTATTCCCAAAAGGCTCCTCTATTTCCTTGGAATACTGCTTTATCAGCTGTCTGTAACAACTACTACGATATACGATTTTAATGCAGGGAGTAGTCACCCACTCAGAAAGATTTGACTCTGTTGTCGAATCGGAGACCTGAAATCAAAAGTGACATGTTATGTCATTGACGCTGACACGTCATACAACTTGTTGCTAGAACGACCTTGGATCCATGCTAATTGGATCGTTCCTTCTACTTTGCCCCAATACTTCAAGTATGTAGAAGACGATGCAATGGTACGAACGGTGTTCGCTAAAAAATAACCGTTCAAAGGGATAGAAAATTACTTTACTAATGCTCTCCTATTCCAGGAAAATAGTAAAGCATCAAAACAACCGTTGCCTGATGATGACGATAACGGCAATGAGGCAGATTCAGAGTCTGAAGGAGACACGCCAGCTACTTTGGCCTGTGAACCAATTGTAGCATGTTTCAATGATCCTCAATATAATAATCCCTCTGAGGATGATGATGAATGGGTGATTAATGAGAATGTTATCTTTGATTATCCTATGAGTGTCAAATCGCTTGAATCTGTCGACAATAGCTCTCTACACATGCCTTTGCACAAACCAAGCATGACAAGTACATCTGTGAAGTGTGTGGAAGGGTCCGTCTTCGTGGTCCCTCCATCCAAAAGGAGTCAATCACCGATAGTATTCGGTAGGACCCAATTGTGAAAGTCTGCGGTCACAAATTCGAGTTTAGACTCAGAACCCCCGCAATTTTTTCATTATGCATGATCAGCACAGCATATGATGAGAAAAATGGGATACAACCTACAGCGTGGGAGTGGCCTGAACTTTGAAAAAGGACGACGCGATTTTCTATGTGATTTCGTGCCAAAAGGAAAACTGGCAAATTACTATGATAAAACACACAGGGGTTAGGATATGTTACACCTCCACCTCCTACATCGTTTCAATCCAAAGACGATAATCCTATCCTATCACACTCTGTCTCTTCATCCGTGTAGGAGTCAGATGTTAGTACAAGGATGCTTTTCAAGAATCTCTCTGTTAATATGACTTCGATCAGCCAATTGGAACCTGGGGTGGCTATTGAAACATTTGATGCTGAACCATGGGCTAAGCAACTTGATTTCCAGTGGGAAAAGTGATTCAAACTGTTGACACTTAAAAAAGACAAGATTCTTACTGGCCTGAACAATGTCTAAACATGTTGACATTTATAAAAGACAAGTAACAGACAAGCTGACGACCAGTTTTCACCCATCTCCAAGGGACAAGGAAGCAACTTGGACTCCACTGATCCATCAAGCAGACAGTAAGCCCGGATTACCTCTAAACAGACCTCAGCAGGTCTAATATGCTAGCACTTAGCATCACATGTGCCCAAAGGGATAGCCTTGCCTGAGAGGCTAAGATCATCCAACTTCGCCTTGAGCCATTCAAAGCTCCACCAGGAAGCTAACTTATAGTTTCGCCTGAACTGCTGAAGCGCAACTCCACAGAGAGAGTTAGCTTCACCTGAAGCCACACGCAACTGCGCAGAAAGGGTATGCGGTAGTTTCGCCACAGACGACATCTAGCTCCGCTGAAGAGCTTTCTTCTGACTTCGCCAGATACTGCCTCCAGCTCCGCTGTAAGTTCAAAGCGGGCAGCGCCGCTGCTGGTCTGTTATGGTCAACCTTTGACCAATCAAATCTCCTGATGAGATCAGATCTAATCGGGATCAAGATCAAATCCAATCAAGATAAAATCTGAGATCAAATTTGGCAGTTGGTTGCCACAATCTCTTGACTCTTCTAAAACGAGTAAGAGGATCAGGGGAAATCTTCCAATTATATGGAAAGAATCAAAACGGATCAAGAAGATCAACCGACCTGCCATTTCTAGCTTCGCAGAAGCTGATCCTAGCCTCGCAGCAAGGCTACTTTCTAGATTTAAACAGAATTGATTCGATCTGTTTCTATACTTTCAAGGGACAATTATACCCTTGCTCTTCTTATAAATAGCCCACCAGGGGCACAAGGAGGGGAGAAGAACGGACATGCACAAGAGACGCCCAGCAGAGAGAGAGGACTCCGCAAGCAGAGACTTCTTCACGACGCACCGCGCGCACAAGAATTCAGAGACTTTTAGAGAATTGCTTCTCTATTCAGGGTGCTAATACCCTAATACTTTCTTCTTAAGGGATCTCTGGAACCAGGCGAGAAGGAATTCCTAATTGAAGGCGGTTTTGAGAAGCAGCAAGAGGGTTCTACCAACCTTCTGTACTCTGATTCCCCGAACCAGACGAGAAGGGAATCTCATCGCTCGCATCGTCAAAGGGACAAAATGATCGCGCGCTGACCAGACTCCTATCGGCACACTTCTCCAGAATCTCTGAGGAGATCTACTTGTAATCTTTTAGAATACTTGTAATTTAGTTCCTCAACTTTTTATTGTAAGTTTTCCCCTTTGCAAATCAATGAAAAACAAGGTGGCGACTCCGCTGGGGATTGAATTCTCCACTGCTGAGAATCAAGTGTCGCAATGCGATGAACAGACCTTCGGATCTATCTCTAAATTCGGGAAAGCCGGTGCAGCCAGAGCCTCTCTGGCTAAATCTTCAATGCAAGTCTCTGCGGAGATAGATAAGGCTCTCTGCAAGCCTACTGCGGTTCTCTGGCGCAACAAGGAAGCACGCCCGCAGTCTAAGTCCACCACTTTCGAAAACCTGGTCGTTCACTTTGACCAAGAAAATTTTGAAGAAGTCCTCTCTGGGGGTGGTCTAATGCTTCATGCACGGAAGCATAGGAAGGTCTCCACGGCTAAGGTTTCAGAACAGAAACCAAAGGTAGAATTCTACCAACACCTTTCAGCCTCGCGTGTGGCTTGTCCGATTCCTTGCGAACCTAAGTATCCTCTGTCAAAGCAGATGTGGAGGCCAAAACAGAAGGCTCTGGGCAAAGCCTCAGGCGTAGCTACGCCAGAAGTGCGTCTCTCGCGCGAAGAAAAAGGCAAGATGCCTGCCTGCTCCAACAATGCTGCTAGCCGCGAAGATACAAGGACGACAATACCCTCGCCCAATTCAAGATCAGTAGCGCCTCTCGCCAGCCTCGTTCTCATGAGCGAAGCTACTGTACCACGGCGTACGCGCGGCGTCCATAGCCGCGAAGCCCAAGTCAAAGCACAACAGCGTGCTTCGTTCGCTCTTCGCAGCGGAGTTAAGGGATTATCCCTAAGTGCTGATAGCGTTGCTTATACAGCTTCAGCGCCCAAGGGCGTTTCTAAAATTTTTAGCCACGAGGTTAGACCCGAAGTACTATCTAAGGCTAATCGCCTTCGTAGTATCATAGCGGGTAAAGCACCACAGCGTGCTCCGCTCTCCAGTTCGTCAAGCACTAAGCTCGCGCCTGGTGGCGAAGCTAGAACTAAAGCACTATTCAGTGCTAATCCCTTCTGCGGGGATAAAAGAAGCAGGACATCGTCCTATGCGCGATCCAAAAGAGCCTCTGCGCTGGATCGTTTTGGCCCAACTGGGTCTGACTTGCGGGAATTCTCGACAAGCAAACGAAAGTCGCAATCTTTTCAAACTACTTCCCCTACTGTCAACAAGTGGGATGTCAATTGGTGACACTCCACTCGGTCCATTGCCGGCTGGGACCAATCCTCGCCACTTCTCCAGGCCGACGATCAATGTTTGATCGACTGTCAGTACAATCCCCGGTGAAACATCATAAAAGGAGCGTCTCGCGAGACCTACCTCCGCATCCGTTAACATGACCAGGAAAGGACAAGAGCTGCGCAGGGGCAGATAAGCGTCCGACGATACTCCCTACAGCTCCCCAGATTCAGATTACAGCCCAGGCATAGGCGAAGTCGTGGTGCATGAAGAAGGTGTTTTCGAAACACTAGATCTAGGGTTGCGATACCCTACACTTATGAACAGTCGTCCTCCTCAGTGGCAGTAGCCTCACCAGAACCAAGGAGAAGATCAGTCCAGTCATCTGATGAAGAACATGAAGACAGTGGGTATGCCTCTTCGGCAACAGTTAGTTCAGTACAAACAGACAGAGCATCAGTCAATATGGCTGATAATGCTAACGATGACCTTCGTCGACGTTTGGAAGCTCAGGAACAAACTTCCAAAACTCAGCAAGAGGCTCTGGACAACATTCAACAGATGCTCGCTCAACTCCTCAGTAACCGGAATAATAATGATGCCAGAAACAACCATGACGAGGAAGAACATCTTAGCAATGACCGGCCGAAGACGGAGAAGTCCAAGGAGGGGTCTTTCTTAGACGCTGAAGTCCTTAAGGGCCTTCGAGCTCAAATCGCATCCCTAGCTCAGAGGGATGAATTAAAGAAAGTAGGGGCAGTCCGTCCTTACCCGTTGGAGTGGGATTCAGTGCCATACCCACCGAAGTTCAAACCACCAACATTGCATACCTATGATGGAAAGAGCTCATCAAATTAACACATCTACTATTTCCGATCTCAGACCGGTAATATTATAGGCAATGACGCCATCATGGCTAGACTGTTCATTGGCACCTTAAAGGGGGTGGCATTTGACTGGTTCCGAAGTCTCTCTCCGGGCTCTGTCAATTCCTGAATCGACCTGGAAACCCGATTCCTCTCTCGTTTCTATGAGGACGATACCGAGGTAACCATGGACAAGCTCCTCTCCACGGTGCAGAAGAAGGGCGAATGACTTAGGGTAAAGTAATAGACTAAATGAGAAGTACAATTTGACTCCTTACTTTGATTGATAACAAATTTTTGAATAGAGACTAAGTTTAGGAATGAAAAATTCAGTTTTCCTATAACTTATAAATTACTTAAATCTTACAATTATATTTCAAATATTTTTCTCTTTCAAAATGCTTTTCGAAAATACTAACTCTTTATTTCTCTTTCTTTATGGATTTTGTGGGTGTAATCCACTGAAAACCCTCACGAGACAAAACTCGTCCTCTAGGGGAAACCTAGAGGTTTAACGGCTTGTTGCACATGCTCAGTGCAATCGCGTGACCTGCGAAAGTGGTCTAATAATCCTCAGTATAGTTTAGTTGTTTCGCTCGAGGACGAGCAAAAGATAGGTATGGGGGTGTGATTGGTCACTAATATTGCACATTTAGTATCATATTTTCATACTTATTATAGAATAAAATCTGCCTTGTCCTAATTAAATGTTTAATTTATTTGCAGGCCCATTCCTTAAGGAGATGAAGAGAAATGAGTCCAAAAGCCCACCAAAATTCTGAATTAAATCAGAATTAATTCGAAATCAGTGAATTAGGAAAAAATTAAGAGGTTGAAAACCGGTTGAGAAGAATCCTCTCAGAATCGATCGGTTGAAGCAAAGATTAATGGCCATTTCTTCAAAATCTCGGACCTAAACTGCAAATCCAACCCAAGATAAAGACAGAACGAGATGCCGGGAAGACCCACCAACAGGGTGTGGCCACCTGGCCACACCCTGGCCACGAAAACGCGGCAAAAGTCGCGTTTTCGCGGCTTGGTTAGAGAATTAGGGGAAGCGTTTGCTCCCCCTATCTTCATACGCTCCTGTAGGTGGGGTTTTGCCTATAAATACTGAGATTTTTAGAGCCTCAGGGGGAGGACCATGCAGAGATAGGATTAGTCCAGTTTTCATTCTTTGTAGTTTAGGTTTTTCTTTTCTTTTTTATGTAATTGTAATTTGTATGTAAGCTTAGGTTAGATTGAGATTCATGTAAGTAAGAGAGAGAGGCTTATGTTGAGAGTGACACCGATGTACCCTCCTCCTTTCTTCCATCGTTTCTGCAAGCAATAAAGGTAAATACTTTTTTTATGTTCATCTCTTTACTTTTGTTTCCTTTTGTTTTCTTCTTCCTCTTTCTACTTTACCTCTTTTGGTTTTGTTGAGCATGCAAGTGAATCCAGAAGCATAAGTATAACAACGTTTTTGTGAGTGCCAACGATACTTCATGAAGATGTTCTCCTCCACAAGATCCGTATCACTTCATTCTTGCTCGGCTTGATGATATAATGCAAACGGGGACTGAGCTCGATCCTATGACTTATGCGTTAAACGACTCCGAAGCAAGGTAGAACATACAAGGGTTCCAGGTAAGTCATCAACCAAACTAGGTGAGTAATTCCTTAATCTTCTTTCTTTTCTTTTATTTTTAGTTTAGATCACCAACACGATTTCTTTCACCACATCTTCCAAATCCTTTTTCATTCTTTTTCAATTTATTTATACATAGTCATTTTCTGATTTTCTCCACCTTCGCCATCTATCGCTTTCTTTCTAACTTAACCTAACTCTTTTTCATTTTCATTTCTTAAAACAAAGAAGAACCTTCATTTTTCTCCATAAAGATTTTATTAAAAAAAAACCTTGAACGCTTCTATCGCTAACCCTCTTTGTGGATCACGACCCGCATAGCCACTTGCTATAGCGGTAAGAATTGAGCACTTGCACATCTCCATGTTGAAGTTCTAAATCTTTGTATTTTATGTGTAGGTTTAAGCTTCAATCAATTTTTGGCGCCGTTGCCGGGGAGGGTAATGGTTTTTATTGAAATCTAGTTTTTATTGAATTTTTAGAATTAAAACGAGTTTTTCTTCTCTGTTACAGGTTATAGGGCAAGAAAAGCAGGAAAGAAAGATTGCAGTGACATATAAGTGATCTTGGGCCTCTGTTCCAGAAAACAGAGACCAAGTACCCTCTGAATTATCGCGTTTGCTCAGCTTTAGCCGCGTTTCCGCGGCAAGGAAGAGTTCACTACTAATTCATTTTTTTTGCAGGGCTGCTTGCTTTGCAAAATTCTAGTTTTCTGTAACTTTATTTCTTATATGACATCACCAAAGCCTGCTAAAAAATCAACAGTAAAACATTTGTTGAAAAAGTTAAAAAAATTGATTAGACGTTTGCATTTTAGGCACGTGTCTTTTCAACTCATTTACTTTACTGTTGAAGAGTGCTGGAGCAAGGTACGTTCGCATTGCATGTAGAATAGGACTCATCTCTTGGTTGATTTATATCGCTTTGAGTGAATCTTGTTTACATATCTTGTACACTTGCACAAACTGATCTTTAGGGCACCACCCCATAACAAGATAAGGTGGGGATTTAATCACCCTTCCTTGGCCCAAAAATCAGATTCCAAGCACTCACTAACCCGAGCCTAACTAAAAATGAGTAGACGTTGGCCCTAGGGACATCTCAGACTCAATTAGGAGATTATCCTAAGGGGAAAGGTGTTGGAATTTGACTCCTGCCAAATCAGTGTCTAGGAAAGGGATTAAGGGCTGAAAGTTCAAAGGTTGGTGGTTATTTAATTAAGGAACGTCTTTGACGAAAAACCTCCCACCAATCTTGCCCTGACCTGGCTGATTAGCCTGTGATCGAAGTCTGCATTAGACCTCCTGTGGACAATCTAATCAGTTAGGAGTCGTTTAGGTCATAGGTCTACCCTAACTTAGGTTAGAATTTTTTTCTTTTTGTTTGCTTATTTGTTTATTTTTGTTTGTATTCTATTGTGTGATATGGCTTATAATAACAATTTTTTCAATTTTAATAGTAATCTATATTACACACCGACCTCATTTTCGGATATTACTAACCCAGCATATCATAACTTTAACCAACCTAGTGTGCCAGATTGGTCTTATCCGAATCAATATAACCCATGTCCCCAATCTTATAACCATAATTTTCATGATAATTTCAACTCTTCACAGAGTCAATGGGGATTCACCTCCCCTGAGTCAAATTTTCAACCAACTTGTCCTCCTTCTCCACCTTGTCCACAATATTTCTAAGATTCATACTCAGTTCCACCAGTCCAAAATAGAAAACCATCAATTTTGGAAATGAGTATGCGTGAGTCCAAACAAAAATCACAAAATCTGATGGACTAACAATTTCACCACCAATTCCAAAACAACACTTCATCTTTTCAACAAAACTATGAACCCATCAACTATGAAAAGATGCTTGAAGCCATGACTCAGGCTCAAAACGCTCGTAATCATGATATAGATATGATGGTCCAATCTCTACGTTCCCACCGTCTGACCAGTTCTGATGTCACTAACCATTCTGTTAGAGCCGAAGAGTCATGTTGTTTTGAAAATCAAGGTTCCATTTCAGAACAATCAATTGAACTTGCCCATACTCCAAATTTTGAAAATGATATTGACAGTTTGGCAAGTTATACCTTACCTGAAATTGAACTTGAGAATGATTATGATCATGAACCTCAACTTAGTGATTCAATTCTATTTCCTGATTCAATAATGACTCCGGTGTTTTCACCTGATTTCAATCTTTTTCCCGAGTCAACATTGGATCCTGTGCCAATTCATCATGAAATTGAATCACCCATCTTTGATGATCATATTGAACTTGACTAATTTTATACTTTTGAAAGTCCTATTGACAAATTGGCAAGTTCTCATTTTTATGACATTGAACTCAATGAGATATGTGACCTAGATTCTCAAATCTGTGATCCAGTTCAAATTTCCGAATCAATATTGAGTCCTATTTTACTACCCGACCTGAGTAATATTTTAGAGTCAGTTTTGATTCCCACACCTATCATTCTTGAACTTGAATCACCAATATTAAGTCACATTCCATTGTCAGAAAATAAATGTGGACTTGAGTTTCAACTTCTTGACTTGGACCCGCTTCTTGAACCAATCTCGACTCCTGAACCTTTACGTGACTTAAGTCACCTTCCTGAGTCGGTATTAATTCCAGTACTTCCTGAGTCCAAGTCAATCATTCTATCTTTTGACACTCCATTTTTGGACAAGGCAGTTGACAAATTTGACTCTGAAATTAATTATGAAATTTGAAAATTAGATGGGGTCAAATATTTTAAAAAAATCATTCATGCAGATATCATTTTAGTGGGTTATATTAGAGAAATTTCTAGTGGATTCCTCCGAACTCCACAAAAAGTTGATTGGGCCGCATTTCGTGGACCAATCAGACCACCACCGGAACCACCACCTTAAGGTAATATTTTCCTTCCCTTTCTTCTTTTTCATGCATCTATGCATTAATTCATACATTGAGGATAATGCATGAGATAAGTGTGGGGGAGGGTTCTAACACAACTTAGGTTTTTCTTTTTATTAAAAAAAGAAAAAAAATTTAACATTTTCTTTGCTTTTAAAAACTTTTTGAAAATAGAAACAATATTTTGACATATTTTTATAAGAAATTAAGTTAATTTTAAGGAATAGGAAAATCCAAATTAGGATTTCTTATACTTGGTCAAAATAAGATTATTTGTTTGATTTTTAGGGTTAGGAAGATAATTTGTCAAAGTAATTTAGTCTTGATCTTTACTTTAATGAAGTATGCACACTTCATACACTTACACACTTAGGGTTCAAAAATAAAGATTCTTATGCCTTATATAAAAAAAGAAAAAGAAAAAAAATATATCTATGAATAATGAACAAATCTAATTATTGATTAGCTAGGTACTTTGGCCTAAGCAAGCCTTAGTATTTATGCGAAAGATGATTAGATAAGTCTGAGAAAATATATATATATCCTCTAATTAAGCTGGGTATTTGTGCCTAATAAAGCATAAGTATTCACGCCTAAAAAGGGTTCATATAATAAAATCCTTAGTTTTGTGACCTTGTTTGCTCGAGTCCTTAAGTCCTTGGGGTGTTTTCTCACCCGGTGCCCTAAGACCGTTTGGTTTAGGAGTCATCGATTAGAGGCTCGTTACATGGGCAGATTAGAAAGCCTAATAGAACTAAGAAATAATACCACCAAAAGAAAAGAATATATATATAAATAAATAAGGTATAAGAGTTAGAGTTAATGAACCCTTAGAAAAATTTTCACGATCACAAGATGCATATGACTTAGGGTAAAGTAATAGACTAAATGAGAAGTACAATTTGACTCCTTACTTTGATTGATAATAAATTTTTGAATAGAGACTAAGTTTAGGAATGAAAAATTCAGTTTTCCTATAACTTATGGATTACTTAAATCTTACAATTATATTTCAAATATTTTTCTCTTTCAAAATGCTTTTCGAAAATACTAACTCTTTATTTCTCTTTCTTTATGAATTTTGTGGGTGTAATCCACCGAAAACTCTCACGAGACAAAACTCGTCCTCTAGGGGAAACCTAGAGGTTTAATGGCTTGTTGCACATGCTCAGTGCAATCGCGTGACCTGCGAAAGTGGTCTAATAATTCTCAGTATAGTTTAATTATTTTTCTCGAAGACGAGCAAAGGATAGGTATGGGGGTGTGATTGGTCACTAATGTTGCACATTTAGTATCATATTTTCATACTTATTATAGAATAAAATCTGCATTGTCCTAATTATTTATTTGCAAGCCCATTCCTTAAGGAGATGAAGAGAAATGAGCCCAAAAGCCCACCAAAATTCTGAATTAAATCAAAATTAATTCAAACTCAGTGAATCAGGGAAAAATCAAGAGGTTGAAAATCGGTTGAGAAGAATCCTCTCAGAATCGATCAATTGAAGCAAAGATCAATGGCCATTTCTTCAAAATCTCGGACCTAAACTGCAAATCCAACCCAAGATAAAGACAGAACGAGATGCTGGGAAGACCCACCAACAGGGTGTGGCCACCTGGCCAACAAGGTGTGGCCACCTGGCCACACCCTGGCCGCGAAAAATGCGGCAAAAGCCGCGTTTTCGCGGCTTGGTTAGAGAATTAGGGGGAACGTTTGCTCCCCCTATCTTCATACGCTCCTGTAGGTGGGGTTTTGCCTATAAATACTGGGATTTTCAGAGCCTCAGGGGGAGGACCATGGAGAGATAGGATTAGTCCAGTTTTCATTCTTTGTAGTTTAGGTTTTTCTTTTCTTTTTTATGTAATTGTAATTTGTATGTAAGCTTAGGTTAGATTGAGATTCATGTAAGTAAGAGAGAGAGGCTTATGTTGAGAGTGACACCGATGTACTCTCCTCCTTTCATCCATCGTTTCTGCAAGCAATAAAGGTAAATACTTTTTTTATGTTCCTCTCTTTACTTTTGTTTCCTTTTGTTTTCTTCTTCCTCTTTCTACTTTACCTCTTTTGGTTTTGTTGAGCATGCAAGTGAATCAAGAAGCATAAGTATAACAACGTTTTATGAGTGCCAATGATACTTCATGAAGATGTTCTCCTCCTCAAGATCCGTATCACTTCATTCTTGCTCGGCTTGATGATATAATGCGAACGGGGACTGAGCTCGATCCTATGACTTATGCGTTGAATGCCTCCGAAGCAAGGTAGAACATACAAAGGTTCCAGGTAAGTTATCAACCAAACTAGGTGAGTAATTCCTTAATCTTCTTTCTTTTCTTTTATTTTTAGTTTAGATCACCAACACGATTTCTTTCACCACATCTTCCAAATCCTTTTTCATTCTTTTTCAATTTATTTATACATAGACATTTTCTGATTTTCTCCACCTTCTCCATCTATCGCTTTCTTTCTAACTTAACCTAACTCTTTTTCATTTTCATTTCTTAAAACAAAGAAGAACCTTCATTTTCTCCATAAAGATTTCAATAAAAAAAAAACTTGAATGCTTCTATCGCTAACCCTCCTTGTGGATCACGACCCGCATAGCCACTTGCTATAGCGGTAAGATTTGAGCACTTGCACATCTCCATGTTGAGGTTCTAAAGTTTTGTATTTTATGTGCAGGTTTAAGCTTCAATCAATGGGATTCGCTCTTCATGAGCTGTATGAAGTCTTGCGGCTGGTTATGGGAGATGCCCCTATGAAGAATACGTTCTGACTTCTAAAGAACTTCATCTCCTGAAAAAGGAGAACCCTCAAGTATACGAGACATACTGGGAAGTGTTGTGTCACTTTCACATCTGTGGTCAAATAACCTCCTGGAGGAACAGGGGTGTTAAGCAGATGTCCTGGGCGAGCTACCTATTCAACAGTATAAATGAGAAAGATAGCCTAGTGACCAGTCTGGCTCCTTGCGCTGATGAAGAAATTGCTGAGAGGATCAGCGCCTCTACAAGCTCCTACACCACGGAGTTAAATGAGGATACTTTCAAACCAGATACGATTTTTGAAAGTTTTCATTACCAAGCCCGAGTTCTAATTTCTGACCGGGCGTTGTTGGCGGGCTTCCTTATGCTATGGCTAAAGCGTTGTGTAGTGCCAACACTGCCACATGAAGTAATTATCGCCAATGTGGTGTATCCGGCGGTTTTGTTGGCCTACAGAAAGTCTATCGCCCTCCTTCCAGCAATGGTGGCTGGAATTCAAAGTGGATTAAGGGCTCTGGTTAAAAGCCTGTGCCAAGTGGAAGCTGTTGTCGACTCCAAGGGTAGACCAGAGGTTGACTCAGAGGGAAGGCCAAGAGTAAACACCCCTAACCCCAGGATCGAGCTTCTATATACGTACTTGAAGGCTTGGTATGTTATGCACTGCCCTTCACTGATGACGGCGGTGCCTCTATCTGAGGAGTTGTTCCTTTTGTGCAAAAGCTAGAGAATTCGAGCTGGTCCAATTATTATATGTTCTTCGTTCGGAAATGTATTCTGAATGCTTCGAACTACCAGCTTGTCTGTTGCTTCCCCGAGATTACTGATGCATCTTACGAGGATAAATTTTCTAACCTTGCGGGACCAGATGATTTCACAAGGCTACCGTCGAGAGTCTTCTGGTGGCTGATCAATATTCAGCCTGGGTATTTGCTCTTTCGGCAAGGGAACTCATGTACGATCGAGCCCTACATGCCGAGTCGTTTTGCTCGACAGTTCGGCTATGATCAATTATATATCGGCAACCCCAATGCTAATCTCTCCTTCAGCGGGAATTTGTTTGAAGGTGCTCGGGCATGGTACTATAACGTGGCTGGAGGGACAAAAGCTGTTTTCAGCTTGCCTCACAAGACGCCCAACTATTACACTAGCCTTAGCTTCTGTACTTGGTACTCCCTGGCTAGCAAGATGCCTGGTTTCTCAATAAATATCTCATGCATTAAGAGCATCAAGGCGTCTTATAAGGACAAATTAGAGTCCAACAAACGCGCGCGGGGTATGGAGGAATACCAGGTAGCCGAGAAAGAAGCAGGAGGGGAAACAGGGGCGGGATCGAGAGCAGCAGCACCCAAGGAGCAGTCCATTAAAAAGGGTCGGCAGGATGTGTCAAACGTTCCCATGGCTCTACTTCCAAGGATGAGCCTATCCTGAAGAAAGCCAGAAGAGAATCGGAGGCTGAAGCTCTATTGTCCAGTGTAGTCCTTTCTGGTGTTGAGGAGCAGACGAAGGAAGAGAAAGAGGAAGAGGAGATCCCCCCTCTTCGTCCTCGTGGTCTACGCAGCAGGGGTCCCATGATCCTGGAAGAAGGGGAATTTGCAGGTGAAACCAGCATGGCTGAAGAGGCTGAGCGACCTGAAGTTGACTTGGTCGGGCGGGATAACGTTGAAATCCCAGGGATTTCAACTCAGCCTGAGCCTTCTTCGATTTATGAGAGGAGGGCTGAGATACAACAGCCTGGGTCTCCCAGTGTATTAATGCCCACTTCACGGGTTGTTGATCCCAGCCCTACTACTGGAGTGCTCAGTAGTGAAGTCTCGATTGCTGAGCCCGCTTGTGTTGAACTGTCCTCTTCATCATCCGAAGAACATAAGTATTATTCCGGCGAAGAAGTTGATTTCGACGATGAACCCACTCTTCCTGATACAAGCAAATTTTTGCACATTTCAGAGGAAGAGATATAAGGATGCGACCCTGTGACGGCTTCACCGATAGCAATAATATCTGCTACCGAAGGTACTTTCCTTGTTTTCTTGAACCGTCTCCTTCTCAAGTTAGGGAAGGGTTCTGACATTCACTTTTGATTTCAGGGCTGGCTGTCGACAGTGAAGCCACCACCTCCTCTCATATCGAAGAGATGATTCAAGAGCTTGCCCAACAAGAGGGCCCTGAGGCTCCTATTACCGGGATGCCTCAAGAAAGTGCGACCGTCGGGGTCAGGGAGGCCTCAACCTCACACGACCTATCTAGGAACTTGACATCTTCAGGCCCTCAACTTGGTAAGAGAATACTGACGTATTGAATACTCTTCTTTTTATTGTCATCACTGACATTTTAGTGGCTTGCAGAGAGCACTGGGGTAGCTCAAGTAGAGGATCCTGAGGCAAGTATTGGTGCGGAAGATAGTATAGTTGAAACTTCGGATGGGAAACCCGATGCCGCAAGGTTTGCTGTTGCTTCTGTTACAGTGGAGGCTGCTACGACAATAACCATTCCAGAGGTATTGGTGACTACCTCAGTACCTGACGAACCTATCGTTGGCCTCACTCCTGTACAAGATGAACTGATTCCCATCTCTCACTCTGTCATGGAAAGGGGCTATTGGTGATTCCAAGGAATCTGAAATCATCATACAGAGTGCAGAGCAGGTTATTGCCACTGCTCAAGGTACCATAGCCAGGACACAAACCTTGATCGAGACCAATAAGCAGAAGCTTGTCGGTGCTAGAAAAAGGCTGGAGGAGCTGGAACTTGCCAGGACACAGGCTGAAGAAAACCTCTCTGCTCATTCCTCCAGGTTGGAGTCCCTTCAAGCACAACTGGCAGCGAAGAGATTTTTGTCTGAGGAGGAGCTGCGGGTCCAAGCTCTGATGGAGGCTGAAAAGACACGTCAGCATGAGATGCATCATCTCGGGGAACAAATCCGTTCTTTGGCGAAGCAAGATTATTAGCCTTCTTCTCCTCTTTGTATTTGTTCACCCTTTTTTTTAAAACACTCTATTTCTCAAGAGTGTCTGTATCATTTTTACCATTTTTGAATCAAATAATAAAAGTCTTCAAATTTTTGCTCCATCTTCATCCCTTCAAATTTTTGCTCGCTGTCGATGAACTCAATTGTCATAACCGTAGTCTTTGACTGTTTATAAAACGTAGTCTTTAGTTGGCCATGAACAATAAACTCAGGCTGAACTGAGTTCTTAAGTGAGACGCGATTTTCATTCATAATGGAGACGCGACCCTGGGGGACGCGGCCCTAAGTCATTACTGAAGACGCCGTTCAAGCTTATCAAGGAAGACGCACAAACCTTCCTTTCTGATTAAGGGCGCAGCTTTGGCTTAAGGACAAAAGGGCGTTATCCTGAAACACAAATTTGTATTCTTCAATAAAGGTAACGCGGCCTTCATATTTATGAAAGGACGCAGATCCATAGACGGGGCCCTTTATTCTATCAGGATGCAGTGGAAGCGCGATCTTAGGCTCTTCAAAAACTGATACATGGATCCCAGATAATTGATGGGGACGCGGCGCTGGCTCAATAAAGACGCACCTCTGGACCCTTGGTAAGGCGCAAACTCAGGCTGTATTGAATTTATGATAAAAATACAACTGTCATCTCTCAATGGAGACGCAGTTCCGAGCTCATAGGCCTTCTCTATTGGGGACACAAGCTTCGGAACGCAGCTTTCAATTTGATGCGGACTCAGGATCCAATTCGCTGAGGAGACATGGCTCTGAATCGCTCTTCAGAAACGCGATAGAAAGTCTCTTAGCAGAAATGAAAGGAACGCAGCCTTTGGGTTTATGAGGGAACGCGGATTTTAGGACGCGATCGTTGAGTCTGCACTTGACGCGACCTCCCAAGTGTTGCATGCGACCCGCTTTAATGATCTGGTTAGACCTTTAAATGCCAAATTGGTGTTGACGATTGGGGATTTGCGTACTCGATGTTTCCCGAAGCGACAATTGGGCTTTGGCATTAATATCTTTAAATGCCAAGTCGACGTTGACGATTGGGGACTTGCGTCCTTGACGTTTCCGAAACGACAATCCACGCATCAGCTCTTCATTGGGCTTTGGCATTAATATCTTTAAATGCCAAGTCGGCGTTGACGATTGGGGACTTGCGCGTCCTTGACGTTTTCGAAACGGCAATCCACGCGTCAGCTCTCATTGGGCTTCGACGTATGTGCGGGAATTAAGGCCGATGGCTCTGATTTTTACGCCATTAATCACAGGCCTTACGGGTTGCCTATAAATAGGCCTCGCCCCCTTAACAGTCCATTGCTTAGATTGTTTCCCCTTAAGAGCAGGCTCTGAGAGACTTCATCTTGACTTAATCTTCTTCTTCCAATGGAATGTACCCCCATGGACAGCATTTATTCTTTCCTGAAGATTATCACTGTCAAGTGATTTCAAGATCAAAAAGCGTCTCTTTGAGTACCTTTTATATCCGCGCCTTGATGCAGAAAGTTCAACTTCTAGAGGGTTCTTCTGCGGGTAGGAATCAATTATCACCATGAAATACTCAGTCCAACTGAACTTTGGTTTTGCTGTCCCTTGAAGAGATTCACTCTTTTGACCTTCTCTTGAAGCCTGACTGGTGCGCCCATTATTTGGAAGTCGCGCCTTTTAGACTTCTTGATGAAGCGCGAGTTGATTGAGTCTGAACTCTAACTCAAAGTCCTTTGGACGCAAGTGTGATGAACTCTGTACCTGGACTGTGAGACGCGAGCTTTGCATATACAGCTCGCGTTTGAGGTTGTTGACTTAGAACTTTAATTCTGGTAAAGGGCTTCAGACTTGGATGTAGCAACCCTTGTTTCTCAAATAAGAATGTGGCAACGTTCGCGTCTGGTTCCCTTTGTGTCAATTATTTTGGACGCGGGTCTAACACTTGACCGCGTTCAGATCTGTGTGCATCTAGAATCCACAACTTCGATCACTTTTGTTTCTGTCGCAACAGGACTTTGACTTTCTACACGGATCATCCCTGCATCTGAAGTCTACAGCTATAGCCGCGTCTGTTCTTCAATCTTTCTGTTTCAGGATTCTAACATTATGGTTTTTACTCCTCGCAGGTAGCCTCAATCATCCTTTCGCATATTCGCTGGGCCCTTGGGAGATATATCGGCCAGCGAACCTGTTCGATGGTCGACCATTGGAGGAGAAGTCACGGCTCCTGTTTATGGGAGACGAGGATTTGCGCGACGGATGGCCTCCATCAAGACCTCATTGGACATAATGCACCGCCAGTACCCTCGGGCTCGTCATGGTCACAATGGGTATGGCGGTGGATATGGTGGTGGGTATGGTCCTCTTGCAGGTCACGAGAAAGAGGACGTCACCTGTAAGGTCTCGGATTCTCCCTTCACTAATCTTACCCCAGAAGTGACATCGATGAAAAATCCATGCTCATTGGATGGCTTTCTGGTGGTGGAGATATTTGTCAACGAAGGAATATGGCCCACACTAGTTGGTCGGGTGGAATCAGAAGGTTTTGCTGCATTTTGACCTCAAGAAACACCATTGTTCCAGCCAACGATGGACTCCTTCGATGTTTACGTCATGCATCATGATGTAATCAACATCTGATCGTCACAAATTGCTTGGCCCTTCTTTGGCACTCTTCCGAACATCTTGTATTTGGAGTAGTGAGACTACTTTAAGGAGTGAGTGCAACCTTTTACTGAGAGAGAGGGACTTCTTTGTACTCCTTTATTGTAACACTCAATCTAATTGTATAAGAGAGCGTCTTGTATCACTTTAATATGTCTGGACATAAATAAAAGTGACACTTTTTTCTTTTTTTTCTTGTCTCTTTCCACTGTCTTGAATTCCCTTTTTGTATTGAAAATCAGACGAAATGGAAGTAAAAAGATTTTTGACTTGCTAAAAATATGATAATACTCTTAACGAGTCAGAGTTTATAGGAAAATCCTGTTTCAGGAAATTCAACAATGCTGTCAGATGTGTAATTTTAACTTGACAGAAGTAAGATAATTTTTGTGGACCTGCCAATCTATAAATGAGAATGACAAGTGGAATTTGTACCCCCAGGGAGGATGAGTTTTCATCAGAGGTTTGGAATTAACTTAACCAAGACCCAGCTGGAAATTTAGTGAAAACACTGTTAACGGTGTAATGTTAACCTGACAATGTTTTTTTAAGTGGACTTGTTATTTTGTTAACGACGATAACAAGTGAGACTAGACTCGGGGGAATCTAGGAGGACTTTTTTCGTTAGAGGTGTGATGTTAACTTAACGGGTTGAATACAGTCTTGTCAGAAGTGTGATGTTAACTCGACAAGGGTGTGAGTCAGAGGTGTGTATTAACTTAACTCAAGAGTGTTCCAGCTTCATTTGAGAAAACTGAAAGTGTCACTGTCATAGGTGTAATGTTTAACTTGGCAGTGAGGGTAATGCTATAGGTGTAATTTTGAACTTGGCATTGATCATCTCGACTTCGACAAGGAAGTCCGAGGGAAAGTCATGGCCATAGGTGTATTGTTGAACTTATCAATGACCTGGATGCTAGAGGTGTGATGTTAAACTTAGCATCGCTCATTTCAGCTTCGATACGGAAGTCTGAGAGAAAGTGACTGTCAGAGGTTTAATATTGAACTTGGCAGCAATTTAATCACTGTTAGAAGTGTAATGTGAAACTTAACAGTAATTTGTCAGAGGTGTGGTATTAACTTGACAGAAATTAGCTCGAGATAGGAGCGATTTGGGGACCTGTCGTTCTACTGATGAGAAGTGACAAGTAGAATTTGAAATGTCAGAGGTGTAATTTTAACTTGACGGTGATTGATTTGCGATATAAGCAATTTTGAAGACTTATCATTCTATTGATGAGAGTTAACAAGTGAAGTTTGAAGTGTCAAAGGTGTAGTGTTAACTTGACAAATTTGACGACTTGCTACTCCATCTAGAGCTGAGACAAGGAAGATTTGCACTTACTAGGAAGTATTGAGATTTTCATTGCCAGAGGTATAATGTTAACATAGCAATGACTGCATTTTGTAGACCTACCATTCTGTGTATGAGAATTGGTAAGGGATTTTGGAGGAGAGAGTGGGACTAAGTCCACTTAGGATTTTTAGCAAACCCTCAGCTATCAACAGATTTGGTATGCCATTACCAACTACCATTTGAGTTGGGCTAGCCATGCTATTCCCCTCAGCATGATGAGTTGTCGAAGACTTATGTTGGGCTTAGAAGCCAACATTTTCCTCTGTCCTTAGCCGCCGAAGGCATCAGACGTTAATAATGGTAGAAATACCAAAACCCAAGTTTCGCCATTTGTTGCTTTCTTAATATGTACATCATACATCACGGTGCAGTCAGTGCTCAATTAGCTTGTCACTTATCTATGGTGATGTGACCTAGTAAAGGAAAGAAGCTTTTCTTGGATCTGGAGTTTTGATCAGAGGTGTAATATTAACTTGATCAGAGGAAAAATACTATTCAAGGAAAGTACTTCTTCAAAAATCTGCCGTTGATCGATATCATGAGTGTATCGCCATTTGAAGTTATGAGTCGATATGCTCCATTTGAGTAAACTGACTCTACTACAAATGGTCCTTCCCATTTGGACTGAAATTTTCCTTTTGTTTTATGTATCATCACCATAGATCTTCTGATGGCTAAGACGAGGTCACCTTTCTTGAAAGTTCGCACCTTAACTTTCTTGTTGAAGGCTCGGGTAATCCAGGCTTGGTAAAGCTCGATTTGTTGTTGGGCTTGCAGAGTTTATCATCTAAGGCTTCCAATTCTTGAAGCCGCAGTCGATGCTTCTCTTCCTTTGTCATCTCTGCTGTCAAGGCGACGCATAGAGATGGAATTTAGATTTTTAGTGGAAATACGGCTTCACACCCATATACCAAAGAAAATGGCATAGCTTTAGTTAGGGTTCGAATAGTTGTGCGATAGGCTGATAAGCATTAACCTAATTTGTCGTCCCAGTCACGCTGACTTTTCGAGACAAATTTCTTGAGAAGATTGCCAATGGTCTTGTTAAAAGCTTCTGTGAGACCATTAGCGGTGGGGTAGTATGTCATTGAGGACACACTCTGTATTCTGAACTTAGTGCAGAACCTCTGGAAGGCTTGACTGATGAACTGGGTTCGCCGAGGTACACCAAAATGGTAAATGACGTGATGTTTAATGAATTTGATCACATCAGATGACTTTACTTCCTTCAAAGGAATGGCTTCAGCCCATTTAGAGAAGTATCGGTTATGGCTAAAATGAACCGATATCCTTTTGATGATGGTGGGCTAATAGGGCCAACTACGTCCATGCCCCACATCTCAAATGGCCAGGCAGAAGTTGTAGAGTGGAGGTATCTTGGTGCTTGATGGATAAAATCACCATGCACTTGGCAGGCGTGACATCTTTTGGCATAAGTGATAGCGTCAGTGATCATCATAGGCCAATAATATCCCAACCTTTGAAGTCGATCCCCAAGTTTTGGGCCAGGTTGATGGGCTTCACACATGCCGTCATGGGCTTCTTTCAATACCTCCTGTGCCTCTTTTTGTGATAGGCAGCTGATTGTTATCCAATTTTGCATATTTTACCACATCATTTCCATGCATATTGCAAATAAAAATATGATTTTTAATGTTCTTCTCTCTATTTTTGCAGATCCACATCTGAAATGAGAAAAAGCCCAAAATCTCTTTAATTAGCAATAATTAAAAGAGATTAATTCAAAAGCCCAAAAGAGAGCCCAAGTTTGAGCCCATGATCTAGAGAATTCTACACGCCAACTCACACTTCCAGAAGGTCCACGTGGCTAACAAACTCGTAACAAACGAGCAACAGAATTCTGTTGCCCAACGGCCTTGAAACTGCGGCGATTCCACCGCATTTGCCGCGGATCTCCCGCAGATCTGGGGCCGTTGAGCCCCAGATTCTGCCAGCTGTCTCGGGTTCTGGAGACTTCTCTCTGAGGCTATAAGTACAGGACCAGGGCTTGCGCAACAAAGGAGGAGAGTGGAGAAGAGGAGGAGAGAAGAGTGAAGAGAAGAGTGAAGAGAAGAGGAGGAGAGATGAGAGGATAAAGCTTTGTAATTTTGTATTTTTTCTCTAGGATTTTAGTGCTTTAGATCTTCTTCTTCCTCCCTAGAAATTCTGCAAAAGAGAGTTGTAAGAGAGAGAAAGCTTGTGTAGACCAAGGTGTGACAACTTGTGAAGCAAGGATTCATCCATTCTCTTCTCTCTACTTGAGCATTTTCTAGTATTACTTGCTTTCTTTAATTCTAGCTTTACTTTACTTGCAATTTTATTCATGCTTTGCTTTTCTTTTCTTGTAATGGCTAGTAGCTAATTCTTTCTTACATGACTAGCTAAACCACTAACCTTGCTAACTACTAACTCATGGGTGATTGCTATCTTTAATCTTGTAAGTTGTATGGTCTTCTCTTCTCCGATGGGTTACTTTCATTGCTTGGCAAGTTCTTGTTATAATTCCATATGATTCATGTGTGCCTCATTTAGAGCCTTGTCTTTAGAACAAGTGCCTTGATGGAACATGGAGATGGATCACCAAACATATGCTATTTGTTGTACAACTTCTTTACTTCAATTAATGAATGTTGTATCTTCTTCCTTAGCATCCTTGAGTGTTGCTCTTTTGATTCCATTATTGAAAGTCTATCTTGTAGGCCAATGACATCTATGCGTCTACAAGACAAGTCCAAGAGTGATCACCCGTCATTCAAGTGGGAAAGTAATTAGACCAACACGCAAGACAAATCTTTGCCGATGAATCAACATGAGGCACACATTCACCATCACGGAGTTTAGTAAGTTTTTAGCAAGGTAGTAAGGTTAGCTAGTCATGGTTTTCTCCACCTTCAAAGTCTTCTTCAAAGTTTTTTTTTTTAGTTTTAATTCCAAAAGCAAATCTCTTCTTTGATTTCTTTTCATTTTCCATCATGAACAAATCAACCAATTCTTTTATTTCTTTTTCCATGTTTTATTCATTCTTTTAAGACAAAGAAGAAGCTTCGTTTTCTATCTTCACTACCAACCGTAACGCTTCCATCGCAAGCTCTCCCTGAGAATCGACTCGGTATAGCCCATGCTATAACGGAGATAGGAAAGGGTATATTAATCATTTTGAATACATTGTGGAGTGATCAAAGCACTTGAGGTTGAATCTAAACCTTCTCTCTTTTTATTGAATATATTCAGCGAAGCAAGATCCCGTCATGTGATCGACGATACAACGTTCGTGTGATCGCATTATAGTAGAATTTGGGGGCTTTCCTTCTAATGGCAGCAACTTCTTTGGGATCATCAAGTAGGATGCCGTACAAGACATAATCAATGTAAGGGAATCGCCAGTCTCTAGGCTCTGGGCCGATTGACGACTCAAGAGCTTCTTTAACTTGACAATCTCCTGTTGGCTTCTGGTAATCCTCAGAAGCAATCCTCGGGCAATACAGGTCGTGACTGTGGACAAGTATTTTCTCTACTACTCCAGCTGGAAGGGCTAAAGAGGCAGCGAGAGACGCCAGTGCATCTGCATGCACATTTTGCTGGCGGGGTACATGGTCGATGTAAAAGTTTATGAACTTTCTGGCCATGTGGACAGTTACGTTGTAATAGGGTACTAGATCTTCATGTTTGACTTCGTACTCCCTACGAACTTGGTTGACGATAAGTTTAGAGTCACCATATGCCTCGAGATTTTTAACGCCAATCTCATGGCGAGTTGCATTCCAATCAAAAAAGCATTATACTCCGCTACATTGTTGGAGCAAGGCTCGGTTAACGAGACGGCTCGAGGAATCACATAGTTCTGTGGGGAGATGAGTACTACCCTACTCCTACTATGATATGTCCTTTCGGGCCTGTTCTTGATGCACCGTCAAAGAAAAGTCGCCAGACTTGTCTCTCAAAAGATGTCTGGGTTAGGCATACTTCAGTGACCTCGTCTGGGAGTCCTCGTAAAGTTCGGCTGCCCTCGGATCTGGATGCTCAGCCAGGAAATCCGCCACCGCTTGTCCCTTCATGGTTTTTTGTGGTAAAAAGCGCATTTCATATTGGGATAGCAGTATGGCCTATTTTGCCAATCGGCCATTTAACGATGATGGCTTTGTCATGAGTAACCTCAAAGGGTTAACCTTTGATATGACGTTTATAGTTTGGCCTACCAAATAGTGTCTTATTTTCTGAACAGCGAACACCAATGCCAAACATTCCTTCTCGATCGGGTTGTACCGATGTTCGGCCCTGATCATGGTCCTACTCAAATAATAGATTGCTTGCTCGTGTCCTTGATCATTGTTCTGGGCTACTAAAGCTCCTAAAGAATGATCCATTGCTCGGACGTATATCAGGAAAGGTTTTCCGGACACTGGAGCCTTAAGGACTGGTGGTTGTGTGAGGTATTGTTTAATTTTCTCAAACGCTTGCTGGCAAGCATCGTCCCAAACGAACGAGACACCCTTTTTCATTAATTTGGTAAAGGGTTGGCTATTGACACTTAAAAAAGAAAAGATTCTTACTGGCCTGAACAATGTCTAAACTTGTTGACATTTACAAAAGACGAGTGACAGACAAGCTGACGACCAGTTTTCACCCATCTCCAAGGGACAAGGAAGCAACTTAGACTCCACTGATCCATCAAGCAGACAGTAAGCCTGGATTGCCTCTAAACAGACCTCAGCAGGTCTAAGATGCTAGCACTTAGCATCACATGAGCCCAAAGGGATAGCCTCGCCTAAGAGGCTAAGATCATCCAACTTCGCCTTGAAGCCATTCAAAGCTCCGCCAGGAAGCTAACTCATAGCTTCGCCTGAACTGCTTAAGCGCAACTCCGCAGAGAGAGTTAGCTCCGCCTGAAGCCACACGCAACTGCGCAGAAAGGGTATGCGGTAGCTTCACCACAGACGACATCTAGCTCCACCGAAGAACTTTCTTCTGACTTTGCCAGATACTGCCTCCAGCTCCGCTGTGAGTTCAAAGCGGGCAGTGCCGCTGCTGGTCTGCTATAGTCAACCTTTGACCAATCAAATCTCCAGATGAGATCAAGATCAAATCTGAGATCAAATTTGGCAGTTGATTGCCACAATCTCTTAACTCTTCTAAAACGAGTAAGAGGATCAGGAGAGATCTTTCAATTATATGGAAAGAATCAAAACGGATCAAGAAGATCAACCGACCTACCATTTCTAGCTTCGCAGAAGCTGATCCTAACCTCGCAGCAAGGCTACTTTCCAGATTTAAATGGATTTGATTCAATCTATTTCTATATTTTCAAGGGACAATTATACCCTTGCTCTCCTTATAAATAGCCCACCAGGGGCACAAGGAGGGAAGACCACGCACACGCGTAAAAGACCCCGGCAAAGAGAGAGAGGACTCCACAAGCAAAGACTTCTTCATGACGCACCGCGCGCACAAGAATTCAGAGACTTTTAGAGAATTGCTTCTCTATTCAGGGTGCTGATACCCTAATACCTTCCTTCCTCTCAAGGAATTTCCAGAATCAGGCGAGAAGGAATTCCTAAGCGAAGGCGGTTTTGAGAAGCAGCAAGAGGGTTCTACCAACCTTCTGTTCTCTGATTCCCCGAGCCAGGCGAGAAGGTAATCTCATCGCTCGCATCGTCAAAGGGACAAAGTGGTCACGCGCCGACCAGACTCCTATCGGCACACTTCTCCAGAATCTCTGAGGAGATCTACTTGTAATCTTTTAGAATACTTGTAATTTAGCTCCTCAACTTTTTATTGTAAGTTTTCCCCTTTGCAAATCAATGGAAAACAAGGTGGCGACTCCGCTGGGGACTGAATCTCCACTGCTGAGAATCAAGTGTCACAATACGACGAACAGACCTACGGGTCTAACTCTGAATTCAGAAAAGCCGATGCAGCCAGAGCCTCTCTGGCTAAATCTTCAAGGAAAGTCTCTGCGGAGACGGATAAGGCTATCTGCGAGCCTACTGCGGTTCTCTGGCACAACAAGGAAGCACGCCCGCAGTCCAAGTCCTTCACTTTCGAGAACCTTGTCGTTTACTTCGACCAAGGAAAATTTGAAGAAGTCCTCTCTGGGGGTGGTCTAATACTTCATGCACGGAAGCATAGGAAGGTCTCCACGGCTAAGGTTTCAGAACAGAAATCAGAATCAAAATTCTGCCAACACCCTTCAGCCTCGCGTGTGGCTTGTCAGGTTCCTTGCGAACCTAAGTATCCTCTGCCAAAGCAGATGTGGAGGCCAAAACAGAAGGCTCTGGGCAAAGCCTCAGGCGTAGCTACGCCAGAAGTGCATCTCTCGCGCGAAGAAAAAGGCAAGATGCCTGCCTGCTCCAACAATGCTGCTAGCCGCGAAGATACAAGGGCGACAATATCTTCGCCCAACTCAAGATCAGTAGCGCCTTGCGCCAGCCTCGTTCTCACGAGCAAAGTTACTGTACCACGGCGTACGCGCGGCATCCATACCCGTGAAGCCCAAGTCAAAGCACCACAGCGTGCTCCGCCCTCCGGTTCGTCGAGCGCTAAGTTCGCGCTTTGTGGCGGAGTTAAGGGAAGTTCCCTGAGTGTTGACAACGTTACTTATGCAGCTTCAGTGCCCAAGGGCACTCCCAAGGTTCCTAGCCGCGAAGCTAGAACTCAAGCACTACTCTGTGCTAATCCCCTCTGCGGTGATAAAAGGAGCAGGACATCGTTCTATGCGCGATCCAAAAGAGCCTCTGCGCTGGATCGTTTAGGCCCAACTGGGTCTGACTTGCGGGAATTCTTGACGAACAAACGGAAGTCGGAACCTTTTCGAACTACTTCCCCTTATTGTCAACAAGTGGGATGTCAGCTGGTAACCGTCCACTCAGTCCATTGCCGACTAGGGCCAAGCCTCGCCACTTCTCCAGGCCGACGATCAGTTTTTGATCGGCTATCGGTACAAGCCCCGGTGAAACATCATAAAAGGAGCGTCTCGCGAGACCTACCCTCTGCATCCGTCAACATGACCGGGAGAGGACAAGAGCTGCGCAGGGGCAGATAAGTGTCCGATGATACTCCCTATAGCTCCCCAGATCCAGATTACAGCCCAGGCTTAGGCGAAGTCTTGGTGCATGAAGAGGGTGTTTTCTGAAACACCAGATCTAGGGTGGCGATACCCTATAGATATGAACAGCCTTCTTCCTCAATGGCAGTAGCCTCGCCAGAACCAAGAAGAAGATCAGTCCAGTCATCTGATGAAGAAGATGAAGACAGCGGGTATGCTTCTTCGGCAACAGTCAGCTCGGTGCGAACAGACAGAGCATCAGTAAACATGGCTGATAATGGTAATGACGACCTTCGTCGACGTTTGGAGGCTCAGGAACAAACTTTCAAAACTCAGCAAGAAGCTCTGGACAACATTCAACAGATGCTCGCTCAACTCCTTAATAACCGGAATAACAATGATGCCGAGAGCAACCATGACGAGGAAGAACATCTTAGCAATGACCAACCGAAGACGAAGAAATCCAAGGAGGGGTCTTCCTTAGACGCTGAAGTCCTTAAGGGCCTTCAAGCTCAAATCGCATCCCTAACTCAGAGGGATGAATTAAAGAAAGTGGGGACAGTCCGTCCTTACCCGCTAGAATGGGATTCAGTAGCATACCCACCAAAGTTCAAACCACCAACGTTGCATACCTACGATGGAAAGAGCTCACCAAATCAGCACATCTACTATTTCTAATCTCAGACCAGTAATATTATAGGCAATGACGCCATCATGTCCAGACTGTTCATTGGCACCTTAAAGGGGGTGGCATTTGACTGGTTCCGAAGTCTCCCTCCGGGCTCTGTCAATTCCTGGATCGACCTGAAAACCCGATTCCTTTCTCGTTTCTATGAGGATGATACCGAGGTAACCATGGACAAGCTCCTCTTCACCGCGCAGAAGAAGGGCGAATCTGTCCGTGACTACATTGAGCGGTTCAGAAATCTGTCTTTGATGTGCCCAGCAGGAATGCCATTACCCATGCTCTTACAGACGTGTAGGCACAACTTCTTGGACCAGGTAGAAGTTCGCATGGGGGCTGTCAAAGCCCACACCTGGAAGGAGTTGGTCGAACAAGCTGAGATAGCCGAAAAGTTGCGTAAAAAGTTCGAACCATCTACCCCTAAAGGCAAATGGGGTATGAGCAATAAAGGATATAGTGACGTACCGCAGTCTTCTCAAGCCAAAGGGAAAGAGACTATGTCCGTAGAATTATCCGGGGACGTGCAGTCGAAAGCTAAGAAGAGCGGCTCCAATAATCAGGAGTCTAAGTTCCCTCCAAAACATTATTCCTTTAGAGACGATCAGGTGGTCACAATATTTCATTTACTCCACAAAGGGAATAAAATGAAGCTGCCAGATGCTCGGCGTCCCAATGAGATAGGATGCACGAATGATCCCAAATACTGTCTCTACCACAGGATGATTCACCATCCTACCGACAAGTGCTATGTCCTCAAGGACAGAATTCAAGCCTTGATCGACGCAGGGGTCCTGACACTGAAGTCAGAGCAGAAGAAAGTCACTACCAATATGGTGACCCTCGAGTTCGACAAAACCCCAAAGGTCAAGTTCCTAACGGGACTTATCCAATCCCTGTGCCACGACTGGAAGTCAAGCATCCTGCGACTAACGCTCAGGATAATAAAGGTCTTATTCCCTTGACATTGGAGACAGGGGAAGTCATGTGGATACACCCAGACCTTGTCCAAGACGTGCAGTGCGATTCAAAGAGGCCCAAGTCAAAGGGCAAATCTTGCAATGTCATCTCCATCCTGTCAGACGACGACAATCTTATGTCAGCTTCCCTCAGTGACTCTGAAGGAGAAAAGCACGCTTGCGTAGCGCAGGCCGATGTACCTCAGCCGACGGGTACTCGATCTGGAAAATCATATTTAAAGCAGTATGAGAAGGCTACTGACGAGATACAACAGCAGACGACGTCAGTACAAGTACCAGCACCTGCTTCCACCCCAACCAAGGGAAAGGAGAAGTCTAAGGAAGTCCGGTTCGACCGCGTCCTGAAGAAGCCTTCAGGCCCAGGGCTTGACACGCCCTTTCGTTTTGACATATTGGCCCAGCTGGCTAATATCCCAACCCGTATTATCATACACGAGCTCCTTCGTCTCACAAAAGAGACAAGAGAAGCACTCAGGGATGCCCTGGCTAATTCAGAATCATTCCTGACATATATGCCAGAAACCCCTAAAGATGACGCTCAGTCTCCATGCCCTGAATGCCATCATGTGCAATCAAAGGTACCGGTTATTACCTTCATAGCGGAAGACATGCTTCTCAAAGACAACAAGCACGATCGACCTCTGTACTACACTGGATACATCAGTTCAACATGCATTGAAAGAGTACAAGTCGACCCGGGGTCCGCACTCAGCATTATCCCCAAAAGGTTACTTTACTTCCTCGGTATACTGCTGTATAGGTTGTCCGCAACCATCACTACAATATACGGTTTCAATGCCGTGAGTAGTCATCCACTTGGGAAAATTCGACTCCGTTGCCGAATCGGGAGCTTAAAGTCAGAAGTGACATGCTATGTCATTGACGCCGACACATCATATAACCTGCTGCTAGGACGACCATGGATCCATGCCAACTGGATCATTCCCTCTACTCTGCACCAGTGCTTCAAATATGTTGAAGATGACACGACAGTACGAACTGTCTTTGCTGAAAAGCAACCCTTCAAAGGGGTGAAAAATTACTTCACTGACGCTCTCCTGTATCAAGAGGCCGGTGGAACACCCAAAGAACCATTGCCGGACGATGATGATAGTGGCAATGAGGCGGATTCGGAGTCTGAAGCAGACATGCCATCTATTTTTATTAGTGAACCAATTATAGCATGTCTTAATAATCTCCAATGTAATACTCCTTCTGAAGATGAAGGTGAATGGGTAATTAATGATAATATTTCTTTCAATTATCCTGCGAGTATTGGGTTGTTTGAATCCATTACGGATAGCCCTCTGCACATGCCTTTACATAAACCAAGTGCGTCCAGCACGCCCATGGAAGCTATAGAAGAGGCCACGCTAGTGATCCCTCCGTCCAAAGAAGGTCAGTTACCGATAATTTTCGGTAGAACCCAACCACGGGACCCATAACCACAGATTCAAGTTCAGACTCAGACACTCCACAATTCTTCCATTACGCGCGACCAGCGCTCCATATTATGAAGAAAATGGATATGACCTAAAGCATGGAGATGGCCTGAATTTTGGAAAAGGAAGGCGTAGTTTGCTGCGTAACTTTGTGCCAAAAGGAAAACCTGCAAACTACTACGATAGTACACGCAGGGGGTTGGGATACGTTACACCGACATCGTCAGCAACGGTTCAATTCACAGACGATGAACCAATTCCATCACATTCAGCCTCATCCTCCGAATGGGACTCAGACGTTAGTGTGGGAATGATGTTCGAAAACCTCACCATTAATATGATTTCAAGCAGTCAATTGGAGCCTGCAGAAGCTACCAATGAGGAACCATGGGCCCAGCAATTAGATCTCCAATGGGAAAAAGATTCGAACTGCGCGAACCACCTACTAAAGACATGGTGACACAGGTCAACTTGGGTAGTCAAGACCACCCTAAGCCCATCTTTATAAGTGAAAGCCTATCACTTATAGAAAAGGAAGAATTGATAATACTCGTAAAAGAGTATATAGACGTCTTCGCATGGAACTATGAAGACATGCCCGGTCTCGATCCGCAAGTAGCCATGCACCGTCTGAATATCAAGCCCGACGCCAAGCCAGTCAAGCAGCAACAACGTCGGTCTCGCCCAAACATTATGGAAGCTATTGAAGCTGAAGTCCATAAGCTCATTGCAGGTGGCTTCATTCGGGAGGAACAACATCCAGATTGGGTTGCAAATATCGTTCCAGTCCTCAAGAAGAATGAGAAAATACGGATCTGCATCGACTACCGTGATCTCAATACGGCTTGTCCTAAAGACGAATTCCCACTGCCCATCACCGATGTCATGATTGACAATACTTGTGGATTCGAAAGAATATCTTTTATGGACGATTTTTCAGGGTACAATCAGATTAAGATGTACCCCAACGACAAAAAGCATACTTCGTACCGAACACCCTTGGGGGTATACTGCTACACCGTGATGCCCTTTGGGCAAAAGAACGTCGGAGCAACCTATCAGCGGGCAATGAGTACAATCTTCCGCGATCATCTCCGAAAAATGGTAGAATGTTATGTCGACAACATTGCTGTCAAAAGCCGCAGTAAAGATGACCATCTTCGTGATTTGAGAACGATGTTCACATAATGCGGGCTCATCAACTGAAAATGAATCCGACGAAATCCTTCTTGGGAGTGTCAAGTGGCAAGTTCCTTGGGTTTATTGTTACATCAAAAGGGTTTCATCTTGATCCAGACAAAGTCAAAGCCATTCAGAGCATGCATCCACCAAGGAATCTCAAAGAGCTCAGAATCTTGCAAGGTAGACTGGCTTATATTAGAAGATTCATCGCAAACCTCTCAGGCCGCTGTCAACCGTTCACCCGACTCATGAAGAAGGGTGCTTCCTTCGTATGGGATCAAGCTTGTCAGGAAGCTTATGAAGACATCAAGACATATCTTACAAAACCTCCGGTCTTAGTGGCCCCCACATCAGGGAAACCATTCTTGCTTTATGTGAAAGCTATGGACTATTCTCTTAGCGCCCTCCTTGCTCAAAAGGACGACAATGGCCACGAACAGGCCATTTATTATCTGAGCAAGACTCTGATAGGAGCGGAATCTCGCTACAATCCTATCGAGAAAGAGTGTTTAGCTCTTGTCTTTGCTGTTCAGAAGACACGATATTATTTGGTTGGCCAAACCATACATGTTATCTCAAAAGTGAATCCTTTGCGTCTTCTCATGACGAAGCCAGGATCATTGAATTCAAGATTAGCTAAATGGGCGCTTCTTTTATCTCAATACGACATGATCTTTATCCCTCAAAAGGCGGTTAAAGGCCACGCCCTTGCAGAGTTCTTGGCTGCTCATCCAGTCCCGGAAAACTTGAAACTTCATGAAGATATTCCAGATGAGGTCTTTGAATTCAATGTAACTTCAGAGGATGAAGTGTGGCAGATGTTCTTCGATGGAGCATCACGAATAGGCCCTAAGGGCAAGATCATTGTCGGCGTGGGAGTTGTGTTTATCTCCCCCAAAGAATCATGTCCTCCCCAGAGTATTTTCTCTGACAGAATCATGCTCCAACAATGTAGCGGAATATAATGCTCTGCTCATTGGTCTTCAGCTCGCCCACAGAATGGGGGTACGCTACCTCGAAGCTTATGGCGATTCAAAACTGATTATCAATCAGGTTAAGGGTGAATATGAGGTCCGTCATAAAGACTTGGCGCCTTATTACCACACAGTCATCGAGTTGGCTAATCTATTTGAAGGTTTCTACATCGGGCATGTGTCTCGATCTCAAAATACCAAGGCAGATACTCTTGCTGCATTAGCAACAACATTAGCCTTACCGGTCGATACCGAGTATCACCTCACAGTGGCGACTCGACACCTTGTCTGCTCTAAACATATGTTAAGAACTAAAGAGGTCTATAATATTTCGACGAATCTTGAACCGAGAGATTGGCGATTCCCTCTCATCGACTATGTTCTATATGGTCTGCTGCCAAACGATCCTAAAGAGGCGGCATCTATCAGACGAAAGTCTCTCCGTTTCTACTACGATCCAACCTTGAAGACACTTTATCGTCGTTCATATGACGGTCTCCTCCGTTGCTTTTCCAATTTGGAGGCACAGGAAGTGCTTAAAGAAGCACATGACGGCATTTGCGGAGCTCATCAGCCAGGTCTAAAACTTAAAGAAAGATTGCATAGGCTTGGATACTATTGGCCAACCATGATAGCCAATGCCATCCAATATGCATGGAGGTGTAAAGCGTGGCAGATTCATGCGGACTTCATACACCAGCCTCCAGAGTTGCTCCACCCAACAGTTGCTTCATGGCCATTTGAAGCATGGGGAATCGATGTCGTCGGGCCAATCAGCCCCTCTTCAACAAGAGGTCACCAGTTTATCCTGGCAATAACCGACTACTTTTCAAAGTGGGCAGAGGCTATACCACTGGCTGAAGTCAAAACCTCTAACATGGTTAATTCCATCAAACACCATGTCATCCATCGATTTGGTGTTCCTAGGCGGATCATCTATGATAACGGTCCCCAATTCATAAGCAAGGTATTCTATCAGTTCTGCAATAAATACCGAATTCACAATGTGGCTTCAACTGCCTATAATCCCGCCGTTAATGGCTTGGCTGAAGCATTCAACAAAACGATCATCAAGCTACTTAAGAAGTTCGTCTCCTCGAATAAGCGAGATTGGGACGAAAAGCTTTGTGAATATCTTGGGCATACCGAACCACGGTTCGAACCCCGACAGGCAACACGCCTTTTTCTCTGGTGTACGGGTGCGAAGCAGTCATCCCATTGGAAATTCAGACACCGTCATTACTTGCTGTAACGACAAAGATCACATCGGAGGACAATAATCAGTTGCGTCTTCAAGAGCTCGAAGCCCTAGATGAGAAGCGACTTCAAGCTCAGCAACACATCGAGTTGTATCAAGCTCGAATCTCAAAAGCCTTTAATAAGAAGGTCAAATAAAGAGTCTTTCAGAAAGGAGATTTGGTTTTAGCCGTCAGACGACTGATGATTATGACGCACAAGACCAAAGGCAAATTTCAGCCTAAATGGGAAGGACCGTTTGTAATAGAAATAGTCTATTCAAACGGAGCATACCGTCTTATGACTTCAGACGGCGACTTACGCATGATGCCGATCAATGGCAAGTTCTTAAAGAAGTATTATCCCTGATAAAGAATCCTTCTCATGATCAAGTTAATATTACACCTCTAATCAAGATCTTCATATTCAAGGTACACGCAAAGAGAGCCTCTCTCTTCCTCCGAACGAGATCATGCAACCGAAAGCCAGTAGGAACCTGGTCATACACTGGTTGTCTCAAAGGAGAATCAAGGTTAAACATATGCTAACCAAATGATCCAACATCCTTAACGATTAAGGATAGAGGAAAATGTTGGCCTTTAAGCCCAACATAAGTCCTCGACAACTCATCATGCTGAGGAGAATAGCATGGCTAGCCCGACTCAAACGGTAGTTGGTAAAGGCATATCAAACCCGTTCACAGCTGAAGTTTGCTAAAAATCCCAAGGGACCTACTTCCATTTGATTCCCTCTCCAAAATCACTTACCAATTCTCATCCATAGAATGGTAAGACCACATATGCATTTCGCTGTTACGTTAACATTAAACCTATGACAGTGATTCCCTCATTTCTCCCCGTGAAAACGAGACCTCCAAAATCACTTATCAATTCTCACCCATAGAATGGTAAGGCCACGTATACAAATCTCTCCATTTCGCTGTTACGTTAACACTAAACCTATGACAGTGATTTCCTCGTTTCTCCCCGTGAAAACGAGAGCTTTTCCCAAGTTCCATTACAACCTTGAGCATGATGGTTTCTCAACCAGTTATGTCATTGCGACCTCTGAACTGGCAGATAGCCAAGTCTCAATTTTGAGCTTGTCGACATTTACAAAAGACAAGTCTCAACCTTGAGCCTGTTAACATTTACAAAAGACAGGTCTCACTGATACTTGTTGACATTTACAAAAGACAAGTATCACCAATTTTGAGCTTGGTGGTTTCTCAACCAATTATGTCATTGCGACCTCTGAACTGGCAGATAGCCAAGTCTCAATTTCGAGCTTGTTGACATCTACAAAAGACAGGTCTCACCTTTTAGTCCGACAAGGACTACTTTCGAGCTTGGTGGCTTTTCAACCGGTTACGTCAGTGCGACCTCTGAACCGGCAGATAACCAAGTCTCATTATTCAATCCAGCAAGGACTATGTTCTCAAATGGCATACAACTTAGAAATGACAATTCAGCAGATAAAACAAGTTGGAGATTTGACAGGGAGTCAAAACAAAATTACTTTTATTGATTCCAAAAAGGAAGGGATACATGGAGGTACATATATTACAAGCTACAAGCGTACGTCATAAGATCTGATCCGTTCTTCAAGGAAGGCCAGCCTTGTCTTCTTATCATTAGCAGCCCTGACAAGTGCCTGTGACCTTAACTCAGCCTCGTTAAAATTCGCTGTTTGGGCCAAGCGAGTCTCGACCTCAGCCAAAGTTGCCCTCTGAGCTAACTCCTGCCGCGAGAGTTCGTCACTCTGAGCCTTAATCTGCTCAAGCCGCGCAGTTTCTTCAAGACGTACTGGTTCAGCCTTGGATAAGAGAAGATTTTCCTTCTTGATCATCTTCTTGGCCTTCTCAATTTTATCTTCAGCGTCAAGAAGAGCACTGTTAGAAGCATCTATGGCGTCCCCAAGCTCTACTTGCCTTGTCTCCAAGGCTTTCAAATCAGAAGAAATGGCCTTAGCAGCTTCCTGAGCAGCAAGATAAGCTTCATGCATTTGAGCGGCAAGGTGCTCAAGATGCTCATTAACCAAAGACTCCAGGTCCGAACGGCTGAGACGACACCATTCCTCTACGTCCCTTTCAAATTGGACTACCAGAAGTTCTAATGCAGCGGCCTGGTTATCCCCTCCAAAGTCCCGGATACTCTCAATACAGCGGGAGAGGACCACCTTTAAAGTAGAAAATGACATAGTCGAGCCTTTCAAGACCAGATCGGTAGATCGCTTCAAGCCCTTATAAAAGCTGTCGACTATCTCAGCTACAAATTCATTTTCAGCCTCAGCCACTCCTGGCAGACGGGCAGCCTCAGAAGATTCCACCAGCCTTGTTGACATTACCATGGAAGGAACAGCGGGAACACTGGCTGCAGCAGCATGGCAGGTCATCGGTGATCTTGGCAGAGTCTTCATTGAAACCAGTACACTAGCCACAACCGAGGTAGGACTAGTGACCATTTCCTTGACAGCAGGCTCAACCACTAGCGTTGGGGAAATAGGACTTGTAATCACCCTCAGCTCCGCACCTGGCAAAACTGATGGCACCTCACTCGTTGATATAATTGGGAGTGAAGTTGCCTCCGTGACTACCGTCCCTTCAACCTCTATTCCTCTGGATGGCTCAGGCCGATAAGGGGGCAGGTCACCATACAAAGCATCCAACACAGCAGCATCCGCCGCGGTCGAAGTGCTCATGTCACCCCTGGATCCCTCAGGAAGACAGGTGGGCTCTCTTAAAGTTGACGCACCCAGAGGCGGAACACCTGCAGTAAGACTGTGTTTAGGCAGGACACAACAAATAGCAAGAGTCAAAAGGGTCAAAATCATACCAAAAGATAATGTCGCCTCAATTGTCTTGGCGGCTACATCAGTCTCTACGGGCTCCATCGGAAAATCTTTGGCAGAGTCAACACAAATGGCCGGCCCGCCTTCGCTTACCGAACCCTCTGTGGTCCACCCAAAGGAGCTAGAAGCTTCGGGACTTCCTTTCGAAGTCCCGGCGCCCGAAGGACCGACATCAACCACTGCATCTTCCGAACCCTCGTCACGCATTGGAAGAAAGACAAGGGAAAACGCCGCTTGCTGGACGGAAGATAAAACTTCTCGCCATCTAATTGGAAAATCCACTGCCCCTCTCTGGCTAGCAGCTAGTGATCATGGTCCGGCGCCGCGTCTCCAAGCATGAAGTCAGGCTTCCAATAGATTCTTCGGTCAGAATCTTCAAGGGGAGCAGTAGTTAAAATGCTCCTCATGGTGCGTTGATCCCCACCATGAATAAGTGTATCCCTAGCAGCAGAGCTTCGCTCGCTGAAGAGCGAAACTTGCCCTTGAAACTGCAAGCTGACATTGCCATCTAATCCCCTGGTCATCCCAAATAGACTGTTCAAAGGACCAGGAGTGTAGTGCACTGCAGGAACAAAGAGAAACTATTATTAGTTCATCAGCCAAGCAGAGGCCTAAACAAAAACACAATTTCCATTTAAGGCATAGCTTCGCTCTCCGATCGAAGCTAGCATGACGATAGCTTCGCCCCGAAGCTTAGCCTCGCAGTTGCAGTTAATTCCGCACTTCACAGCAAAAGCCAGATACAAGGAAATATCCAAGTGTTAGCTTCGCTTCAGAAGCTTAAACAGAAGGCGATACAGCCCTAAGGATTAACTTCATCAGAAGGATATTATGGTCAAAAAATCATCTTAAGGGCATTATGGTCCTTTTCTGTCAAATTTCAAGGACAGCTTCGCATCCTGTCATTCAACAAGATGTGAACCGCCTAAGGATAGCTTGCTTAGAAGCTTAAAGAAGAACTCTTCAGTTCTTGGATTCCCGATCAAGAAATTAAAGAAAATTCAGGGAATTGAACTCCCTAAATCATAAAGATCATGATTGATCATCCAGAATTCATTCGAAGACAGCCAGAAATCGGCTTAAAGAAAGAAATGGCAATCTCTCTCTTAAAGGAAAAAATTCCTACCGGCGATCGGTCGTTCGATGACCAGAGGAGGAGAAGGACCCTCCGTTGCAGAGGTTGCGACCTCTTTTCCCGCTTGTCTCTTGGGAGCCATTAAAGAACTGTGAAAGTTCTTAAACTCTTGAATGAAGAAGAAAGAAGAAGAAGAGTCAAGTGCTCTGGAAAATTTAAAGAGAAATGATTACTTTCTCTCTCAGCCCGATCGGGCTTTTATAGGCCGATGATCGCCTCAAACGACGCCTCGAAAAGAGTACAGGCTGTCGTTTCAAATTAATTTGAAACGGCGCCTAAAGCGCCTTCTCGAGAAGCGCTGATTCAGCCCCACTAAGGGCTAACTCACCACGAGTCAAATGCGGACTTCGCACAATACATCAATGACTTCGCCAACAGGATTGCCTTAGTTTCGCTGAAGGCATAGGCCGAACTTCGCAGATATGCTAGCTTCGCTGGAAGCTCGTTCCTATTTCAGATGGAATCCTATCTTCAACTTCGTATGAAGTCTAACTCCGCTAGCCGAATTCAGAATGAAGGCAAAGCAAAAATCAGATGAGCAGAAATTGAACTTTTATTGATTTAAAAGGGAAGCTACATTCATGATACTACTACATCAAGGTTGTATTTCATACAACAGAGTCATTTGCTCAAGAGGCATACAAGTGGTCATATCTACTTCCAAGCCAAACCAACAGGACACAAAAGGCCTTCCTCCTACACAAGGCCGTAATCCTTCACATAATGGTAGATTGTGCCACCAGGACAGATTGTGCCACCAGGAAGCTAAACCTTCCATAATTAAAATTGGCAAAGGACTGATCGCCACCAGCAGGTTGGATCTTCTTTGATGAAAATTGGCAATGGGAAGATCCGCGACCTTACAGGTGACGTCCGCTTTCCGAAGTGGATCATCTCGGATAAGCGACTACCAGCCTCGCCTCGAAGTGGATCATCTCGGATAAACGACTGCCAACCTCTTCTGGGAACACACATCAGCTGTCCCAATTGTTCCTCTTGCTTAGGATTTAAAGTTTCAACTAGAAAAGTAAGAGGCAACTTTTTGGTCTCTTTCATCAAGTCACAAGATTGGCGAACATAGCTCACTGCGATGCAAACTAAAACAAGTTAGCAGTAAGTCAAACATTGATTTCAGTTAAAGCAGAGGATAGCCTCGCTTGCACAGAGATGATGGGCTAGCTCAGCAAATGCCAAGTCCTAGCCTCGCCTATATGGCTAAGCCAGACTAATCCTGAGGGACGCAGTCTTAGCCCCACCTATATGGCAAGACTGGCTCGACTTTGAAGAGACTTAAGTCCTGAGTTTTGCCTGTGTAGTGGACTTAACACGCATGCAGTGATCTTACTTTGATCAAGTCAAAATGATAGCTTCGCTGGGAAGCTATGCTGAAATCCTTCTCTGCAGATCAGTTAAATGGAGAATAAGGGAAATTAATCCCTGAAGCTGCTGATTAAAGCTAAAGCTAAACTAAGGGAGATGAACTCCCTAAAAGTTCATTAGTAAGGTCTCTGAATGATCGAGACTTACCAGTTCTTGGCCGGGTTATAACCAGAGTGGGCATCTCCACTAGTTCAGAGATCTGAGTATCTCTTCCAACCACGAGAAGAGAAGAAGAGCAGATCAATTCTCTTCAGAGGACCTCAGGTGTCCTATTTATAGGCCTCATGGCCTGAGCATTGCCGCCTCAAGCGTGGAAGCACGAGCGCATTTAAGGCATTTATTGCGCCTTGAGAAAAGGGACGGTTTCCCTTGAAACCGTGCAAAGGAAGAAGCGTCTCCCTCATATAAAGGCATTTATGGCGCCTTGAATAAAGGGAATATCCTCCCTCAGAAACGCGCGAAGGAAGAATATCTCCCTCGATTAATGCGAGAGAAGTCATTCTGACCTCAAAAAAGGAGTAATCCTTCTCGTGATTGACCCACAGCAGTTGGCCTCGGGAAAGAAACAGATGTTCCAGAGCAAACTTATTCCGGGAAGCCCAGACGCGAAGCTACCCAGATGCTAATCTACATGGTCCTTCGGCGAACTTATCCCAAAGCAGGATTGAAACCGAAGCTGAACTCAACCACCATGGCGACGTTTGTACTTCACATACCACCGATCAAAGCAATTCAAAGTATTTTGAAGTCTGAGCCATTGCAGACTTTCGAAAACTTTGAAGGGGGTCTTGTTGACACTTAAAAAAGACAAGATTCTTACTGGCCTGAACAATGTCTAAACTTGTTGACATTTACAAAAGACGATGACAGACAAGCTGACGATCAGTTTTCACCTATCTTCGAGGGACAAGGAAGCAACTTGGACTCCACTGATCCATCAAGCAGACAGTAAGCCCGGATTGCCTCTAAACAGACCTCAGCAGGTCTAAGATGCTAACACTTAGCATCACATGTGCCCAAAGGGATAGCCTCGTCTAAGAGGCTAAGATCATCCAACTTCGCCTTGAAGCCATTCAAAGCTCCGCCAGGAAGCTAACTCATAGCTTCGCTTGAACTGCGGAAGCGCAACTCCGCAGAGAGAGTTAGCTCCGCCTGAAGCCACACGCAACTGCGCAGAAAGGGTATGCGGTAGCTTCGCCACAGACGACATCTAGCTCCGCCGAAGAGCTTTCTTCTGATTTCGCCAGATACTGCCTCCAGCTCCGCTGTGAGTTCAAAGCGGGCAGCGCCGCTGCTCGTCGGTTATGGTCAACCTTTGACCAATCAAATCTCCAGATGAGATCAAGATCAAATCTAATCAAGATCAAATCTGAGATTAAATTTGGCAGTTGATTGCCACAATCTCTTGACTCTTCCAAAACGAGTAAGAAGATCAGGAGAGATCTTTCAATTATATGGAAAGAATCAAAACGGATCAAGAAGATCAACCGACCTGCCATTTCTAGCTTCGCAGAAGCTGATCCTAGCCTCGCAGCAAGGCTACTTTCCAAATTTAAACGGATTTGATTTAATCTGTTTCTATATTTTCAAGGGACAATTATACCCTTGCTCTCCTTATAAATAGCCCACCAGGTGCACAAGGAGGAAAAACCACGCACACGCGCAAAAGACCCCCGGCAAAGAGAGAGAGGACTCCACAAGCAGAGACTTCTTCACGACGCACCGCGCGCACAAGAATTCAGAGACTTTTAGAGAATTGCTTCTCTATTCAGGGTGCTGATACCCTAATACCTTCCTTCCTCTCAAAAAATTTTCAGAACCAGGCGAGAAGGAATTCCTAAGCGAAGGCGGTTTTGAGAAGCAGCAAGAGGGTTCTACCAACCTTCTGTTCTCTGATTCCCCGAACCAGGCGAGAAGGGAATCTCATCGCTCGCATCGTCAAAGGGACAAAGTGGTCGCGCGCTGACCAGACTCCTATCGGCACACTTCTCCAGAATCTCTGAGGAGATCTACTTGTAATCTTTTAGAATACTTGTAATTTAGCTCCTCAACTTTTTATTGTAAGTTTTTCCCTTTGCAAATCAATGAAAAACATTGGCATCTTTCGGAGAGATTTGAAATGAACCTTCGGATGTATGCCAATCGTCCTTGCAATCTCCTGAGTTCTCTGAGATTCTGTGGAGGTTGCATCTCCTGAATGACACGAACTTTTTTCGGGTCCCAGTGAATCCCTGTGGAAGTTACAACGAACCCTAAGAATTTGCCATTGGCCACCCCCAGGAAGGATTTGGTAGGGTTCATCTTCAACTGATGGGCTCGCATGATGTCAAAGATAGCCTTTAAATCCGCTATGTGATTACCTTTGGTGCGACTTTTTACTGCAATGTCGTCAACATAGCATTCCACCGTTTTGCGCATGCGTTCGTGAAAAATGGCATTCGTGGCCCTTTGATATGTCGCCCCCGCATTCTTTAGTCTGAAGGGCATGACGGTGTAGCAGTATACCCCCAGTGGTGTCCTGAAAGAGGTATGTTTTTCATCATCAGGATACATTTTGATTTGATTATACCCTGAAAATCCATCCATGAAGGACATTCGCTCGAATCCACACGTATTGTCAATCATGACATCCGTGATTGGCAGTGGGAATTCGTCCTTGGGACAGGCCTCATTTAGATCGCGAAAATCAATGCAGATCCGGATCTTTCCGTTCTTTTTAGCAACGGGGACGATTTTGGCTACCCAATCAGGATGTTGTTCTTCCCTAATGAAGCCAAAGTCTATAAGTTTTTTGACTTCTGATTGAATTGCCTCCATTACTTCTGGACGGAACCGTCGCTGCTGTTGTTTGACCGGCTTTACGTCCGCATTAATATTGAGGCGATGCATAGCCACTCGAGGATCAAGTCCAGGCATGTCCTCGTAATTCCAGGTGAAAACATCTATATATTTCTAAAAGAATCATTTTCTACATGCATGCAATCAAAATTCTTTTTCAAATTCTTGTTATCTTTTTCTAAGCATGCAATGTTATTTCTATATGAGTCATGTTCCTTATGCATGCAAGCAATGTCCTTTTTCAAATTTTTATTTTCCTTTTTAATCATGTCATATTTCTCAAGAATTGTTTGGCAAAATGAAGTGAGCTCATCATATGACATGTCCTCATCATCGGATTCGGAGTTTACCTCAAGGGGGTTATCCCCTTGGACCATATAGCATACGTTGGAGATGTCGCTTCCAACGTCCGAATCGCTCCCCGCATAGTATAGATCCTTTTCGCCAAGGGAGGTGATGATGTTCCAAGCTACAAAAGCCGATTCAATGTTAGAAACCCTAGATAAATAATCATCATTTAGGGTACATTTAAGATCATGAAGGGCTTTTGCATTAGCCTCAATGTACTTGCTATTTGAACAATAATCATTATTAGTAGTAGCAAGATAAGCATGAATTCCTAAGGCCTTGAGGTACAATGACATCTTAACCTTCCAAGTTTGGATGTTAAGAATATCAAAGGTGGGTGGTGACATGAAGTCCATGGTGAGGTGTGTGTGTACAAAAATATTGTGATTAGCCTAAAAGGAGGATCTTTAACTCTTAGGTTGTTAGACCCAATATCAAGAGCACTAGCTCTGATACCAATTGTAAGATCACCTAGAGGGGGGTGAATAGGTGATGGCTAATCTAATAGTCACTTATGAACAAATAATGCGGAATTAAACCTAAGTTGACCAAATTAAACTTCTTTTAATTAAACACTTATGTATAACACAAGAGTGTTGCCGAATTCCCCTTGCGAGGCTCTGGACAAACTCCTCTAGATTCCCCTTGAATGGGTTGAGGTGCCGCGTTGGCTCTCTTGGTTGAATACTAGTGTTAACAACAATTCCAAGCAAGTATGTATATCAATTATGAGCACAAGGGAATATATCATGCATATATAAGATGAACACAATAATTGAATGCAAGATATAAAATAGAGACAAAAAGAGAAAGAGAGCAAGAGTGAGCAATCGCAAACACAAAGGGTTTGTTTCGAGGTTCGAGCACACTTGCTCTACATCCCCGCCTTCGACACACGAAGGATTTCCACTATGCAAGATCCCAATAGATCTCTCCCCGGTGCCGCAACACCTACAAGCCCTCGGACTCTCTAGTCCCTTACACACCACAAGCCCACCGGCTCGTCGAGGCCGCACCTCAAGCTACAAGTCCTCACTAGGACCCAACAACACCAAGTCCTCACTAGGACCCGAAACAAACCGCGAACACAACCGTCCGCCTTCTCAAAGAAATGATCTCTTGGTGATCTAAACACTTGATCACCAATTACAAACTCTCACTACAACTCTCCTATAGGATAGATATGACAATGGATGCTCAAGTGTAGTGTGAGAAATCAAGGAAAGAACTTTTGATGGAAAACTCAAGAAAAATCTCTTTTACACTCTTTGATAAAACTCTCCTTTTAATTGGAAGTATTAACTCTAATTTTGTGGAGAAAAACCCTTCAGAAAGACTGGGAAAAACTAGCTCTAAGGTCTCCAAAAATCTTGGCTTAAAACAATGACAAAACCCCCTTTTATAGAGGCCAGAAAAATCTGACCGTTGGGCTCTGTCAGAGCTACCGGTCGACCGGTCCGGTCGACCGGCAACGGTCAAAAATCCGACCGTTGCAGCCTCCGGTCGACCGGCCCGGTCGACCGAGCAACTGGAGAAGAGAGTAAACTCTCTGTCGGTCGACCGGCCCGGTCGACCGATAATTCCCGAGAGCAAAGCTCTCTGAAGCGGTCGACCGGCCCGGTCGACCGTTCTCCAGTGCACACTGGCGTGCACGTCGTGCACGTCCGGTCGACCGACCCGGTCGACCGGCCTCTGTCAGTTCTGAAAAATCAGAACTGGCAGAACCAGAAAATAGGGATTAAGGATTGGTCTTGTGGCTTAATAAAATCCCAGAAATTCACAGTAAATCCAGAAAAATAGTTTCAATCAAAATAAAAACTGTTTTTCTAAAAATATGTTTTTCTAAAACTTGTTTTTCCATAACTTCACAAAATACAAAAACAAGATATTTTGAACTTATAAAGCAAAGTGTGTATGGATATGATCCACCACACAATCAAGATGAAATATCTAGTTTTTGACATAAAGCACTAAACTTGTTTTGGTTAAAGGATATGTATATAAGAAATTACCAAAACCCAAAGTAGATATTTTGTCATAAGGAAAATCTCATCAAATACAAAAACAAGATATACTTTTAAAGCATAGTGTGTATGGATATGATCCACTACACAAATAAGATGAATATCTAGTTTTTGACATAAGGCTCTAAACATGGTTTTGGATATAAGATATGTATACATGAATACCAAAAACCAAATTGTATTTTATCACAAATAAAAATCTTTTCTTAACTAGAAAAATCTTTTATGAAAATCATTCTATCAAGAGTTCTATCAAGAGTGTGTGTGTGATATAGACTTGAGCAATCCACCAACTATCTATCCTTTACATTTTTTTTTAAAACAAAAACAAAATCTTATACCTAGACACAAGTCTTCATCTTCTTGAAGTCTTCACTTGAAGGCTTCTCATCTTCTTGACTTGGTCCAAGCTTGATCCAAAGCTCCTTGGATCACCCCGTGCTAGCTCCAAATCTTGACATTTAATCCTTTGTTGAGCTTTGCACCTACTAAGATCTTGATAAAGAATCTGTCACTAATTAAACAAGATCATTAGCAAATATAACTACATGAGTTGATCATCATCAAAACTAGAGTGATATGCCTTTGGGCCAACAAGATGATCCGATGTACCCTGTGAAGTATAGGGGTCGATCATGTTTCCCTTTAACCTGCATATCATCTGCCGTGAAAGTGATGCAGGGAGCATTTTGGGAGGCGTGGAGGCAACCCTCTACATCTTCCTCCCGTGGTCTAACTGGCACCTGGGTCATGAAAACCTCAGTGTCAGCTAGAGCCTCTCTCAAAGCCTCTCTGGTTGACTTTGATAGCCTCAGGAGCTCGTAAAGAATGATTCGGGCCGGATATTGGCCAGTTGAGTCAGGACGTCAAAACGGTAAGGTGTTGTGGATCCTTGCGCGATGTCTTTTGAGAGAGCTTTGGAAAAATGAAGCTCTTTCTGTCTCTCCACGGGTTGTTTTGTGGAGGGCTTGGTTGACTCTGTAGTGGGTTTAGGAGGAGTTGGTACCATTTCGTCATACTTTTTTAAATATGACTGACCTGAACGAGTTTCCGCCACAAGTTGGTTGGGTTCTGCAGTGAGAACTATTGTTTCCTCTTCTGAATCAGTCAGTGAGAGAACATCAGTTTCCGCTTCTCTGGAAGAAGCGCACACCACATTATAGGACGAAGCTTTTGCTTTGCCTTTGGACCTTCTGTTGGTAACAGTGGTCCATTGCTGGCCATCCACAAGGTCAGGATGAACCCACATAACTTCTCCCTGAGGTGTGGGAACAGGTACAAGGCCCTTCTCTTGCTGATGGTGAGGGTCTATGTTGATCATTCTTAGCTCCCCATTTGGGATGGGAACAACTCCAGAGGGTGTTGGAGGTTGTCTTCCAAACTGGAGGAATGATGTCATATTGGCCGTCACTTTTTTCTGCTCTAGACGGAGTTTTAATACCTCTGTGTCAATCAAGGCCTGAAGGATGTCTTTGAAGACATAACAGCTTTTGGTGGGGTGTCCCAGCATCCTATGATATAGGCAGTAGTTGGGATTATCAGTTTTACAGACTTCTTCAGGGCGTCTAGCTTCAGGAAGCTTCAGTCTGTTGCTCTTGTTAAGTAACTTGAACAGCGAGTCAACATGTTCGTCCTTAAAGGAATACTGCTTGCTGGCGCGCGGCTAACTTGAAGAGCCACTTCCCTTGATCGGTTGAGGTTTAACGGGGGATTTGGTCTCTGTCACCAAGTTATCCTTCCTTTTTGTTTGGAGGGATGTGTCTGGCGCACGCCTTGTCAACCCTTCAAGTCTGGGTTTGTTTTCTTCTGCCCTAACTCGGGCGATAATTTTTTCAGCCTGTTCACCTTGCTGGATTAATTATTTCCAAATGCGGATTTCAGCAACTCCTATTTAGGCGAGGAGCGAAGTTTGTAGATTGTGGCGGCATGTTTCCACCAGGGTGACATGAGTCATACCGCTTGGACATCGGAGTGCTACATTCCGAAATATTTCTACAAATGATTTGACGGACTCCCCCTTTCGCTGCTTTGTGGCTAAAAGAGTAGGCATTGTGACCTTTGAGTCGTCTTCAAAGAAGCGTATCAGGAAGAGCTTCTCCAAATCACCCCAATTTTTAATGGAGCCTTTCGGGAGCTTCATGAACCATTCAAAGGCGAGCCCTTTTAGGGTGCCGATGAAAAAACTTGCCAGGATGGCATCATTATCTACCACGTTCCCTATCTGAGACTTAAAGTAGTAGATATGTTGGTTCGGTGACCCTTTACCGTCAAATGCTTGGAGGGTCAGAGCTTTGAACTTGGGAGGGTATGGAACAAGGTCCCACTCAGCCGGATATGGCCGGACCACTCCTGCTTCTTGAAGGCCTTCCCGATTAGTAAGGGCCTCAAGACGTTACTCTAATTGATTCATTCTTTTAGAATGAACCCTTCCTTGGTCTCGGTCATCTTTTTCCTGAGAAGAGGATTTAGACGAGCTAGAAGTAGGTTGCTCTTTCTCCTCAACATGTACAGAAGATAAGCTTTCTCCCTCTTTTCGTTTGCCTTTAGACTTTTAGAGGAGGCTTTGTTGGTTGACTTCCTCTTGTCTTCAAGTAATTGTGCCAGCATCTGCTTGAGGGAATCGATAGATCTTGTTGAGCACGAATCAACTCGAATTGTTCCATCTGGACCTGGGCTTGCTGCTCCAAACGGCTAGCTGTCTCCTCAGGAGTATTTGTCATGTATATAAAGGCCTCCTTCTCTATGGAAAGTTTGAAGCCTGTGACTCTGTAATAGCAGAATGCGAGTCATTTACTTCAATGCCCCGAGCCAGGCACTGTAATTAATCGGGGAAATTACCCCAGTCCGAGTGCGAGTATGTCGGTACACTCCTTTCGATTCTGTGTCAGACTCGTCGGAGCTGACTACAGGTTGCTTTCCCTTACTCCTGCTTGTCATGTCTGCAGTGAGTTCAGGTTATTCAGTGTCAGAGAAAATTCTCCTCCTGTGGGAGCGATTTCTTTTAACTGATCGGGGAGTCAGAGTCAACTGTCTAACTTTAGACTGCTGGCTTGCACGTGAACTGCAACGGCACTCAAAGAGCATTGTGATAAGCTGTTCGCAGCAACACGATGGAGTGATCTGACTAGCACTTTTCTTCCTTATCAAATAATCCCTTAGATCCGCGGGAGGGGGATCGAAGAGATTAGCCTCGGATTGTCGAAGGCTTTTCAACTTGTGAGAGTTCTCTTTGCTTCTCACAGTTGAGACGCAGGGTTCTGAGACGCGGGGCTCATGGACGCAGCTCTTGCATCGCGGCTCCGGAACGCGAGTCTGGCGTCTCTGCTGAGAAGAGACGCGGGTCACGTGTTGCCGATTATCGCATCTGGACAAAGATGCTTGAGAAACGAAGGGTTGCTGGGTCCCGCGTATAGAGGTGCATGTCTCGTGTCTTTGACAAAGAGCACGAACTTCGCGTTGGCGTTTGGGAAGCAGTGCTTCAGAAATGCAAGCTTAGTGAATCTCACGTTTAGGTTGCCAAACGCGGACTTCACGTGTCTGATACGGTACAGAAGAGACGTCGGTCTGAACTTCGCGTCCTATCTCTGTTGGACAAACAGTTGTTCCAACTTGTAAGCGTTCCGGTTACGTCGTGTGGGTTGAAGGGAACCCCGGTAACCTGGTGCTGAGGAAGGGGATGAACAGGCTGAACGTCAGGAACGTTAACCACGGCGGGTCTCCTGAGAGACGTTGACGAGGGCGTTATGCATGATGCAATTAGCCACGACATCCTTCTCATCAGTCGCGTCTGAGAGGATCTTAGGGCGGACATGAGAGCAAATCCCTGAAGAGACTTGGAGCCGGAAAAGAGGAACTCTTCATACTTCACCTGGTCAAATTCCACGACAAGTGATTCGACCATTTTCCCCATGTAGATGACCTCACCTTGCGCCACCACTTGCTCGTCAGTAGAGAAAGTGTTCCCCAGCGGAGTCGCCATCTCTTGTTTGGTGGGAGAAGGTTCCTTGTAAAATTTTCTTGAATCAAATGAAAGATTACAACAGATTAACACTCTGACTACAAGAGAGGGAAGATGTTTAGACTTAAATCTCCCCTTTGTTTAATGCTGGGTTCTTGATGTGGCGGTGAAAAGTGAATCTTATTTTCCGTTGACCGGGTGAACATCAGGACCTCTTGGGAATCTTCTCTTTGGATGGCAGACGGAGTAACACAGCTCCTGTCGACCAAGAATCTCAAAGAGATTATAGGCAAAGATTAACTTGTACGCAGCAAGTTGCTTGAAGAGTTGAACTCTCTTTTTCGATGGAAGTCTCGGAGCTTCTACAGCTCACAAGTGAAATTCTTCTCCAAGAATTATCTGATCAACCGACCCCTTCCCCATAGCAACGGGGCTTATTTATAGAGGTTTTAGTGGTGAACGTGCCCCCTAACAATGCTCCATAATGGGGGTTAACTTCCTCATATGTGGGCGGCAATTGACCCAATAACGAGGGCAGTTATAACTGAGACGTGGGTTTCGCGTCTTGGTGCTGCAGTGATGCAGAGACGCGGATTTCAACCCTCGCGCCTTGATACTGCAGTGGTGTTGAGATGCGGGTTTCAACTTTCGTGTCTTAATACTGCAGTGGTGCCAAGACGCGGGTTTCGACCCTCGCGTCTTGATGTTGCAGTGAACGCGGGTTTCAACCCTCGCGCCTTGATGGCGCAGTGATGCTGAGATTAGCCTTACGTCTGAAGTTTGGACTCTGCCTTCTGATGACTTGTCTTTAGTGATTTTTAGACAGTCAACAGGAAGCTTGAAGAAGAGACTCTTCGATTCTAAGATTCCCAATCAAGAAATAAAGGGAAATTAAGGGACTTGAACTCCTTGAGATCACTGGATCATAATGGATCGTTCTAGATTCATTATGAGATAGCCGAAAGATTGGCATCAAGAAGAAATGAAAATCTCTGAACAAAAGGGAAAGATCCCTACCCGCGATAGGTCGTTCGATGACCGGAGGAGGAGAAGGACCCTCCCTTGTGAAAGTTGCTACCTCCTTTCCTGCTCGTCTTTTGGGAGACATTGGAGAACTGAAGAAGTTCTTGGAATTCCAAACGTAGGAGAAAGAAGAGGAAGAGATTTTCAGTTCTCTGAAAATTCAAAGTGAAGTAGTGTCTTCTCTTTCAGCCCGATCAGGCTTTTATAGGCTAATGATTGCCTAAGACTTCGCCTCCATGAAAGGAGCACGGCAGTCATTTCAAATTAATTTAAAATGGCGCCTAAAATGCCTTCCCAAAAAGCGTTACTTCAGCCCCGCTAAGGGCTAACTCCACCGTGAGTCAAGTGTTGACTTAGCGCGAGGCTTGAATAACTTCGCTGAGAAACATGCTTTAGCTCCGCTAAAAGCACATCTCTAGCTTCGCGAAAATTCCGTGCTAGCTTCGTCAGAAACTGGTTCCTGACTTATTTGGAAATCGGTCTTCAGCTTCGTCGGAAGCTTAGCTCGGCTAAGAGTTATAGTTCCTCCTAAGGAAAAGACTTGCCTAAGTTGGTCCTCTTCAGTGTTCTCGGATCAAAAATGAGGGAAACAAAGCAGATAAGCAGAAAATAAACATTTTATTTGATTCAAAAGGGAAGATACATTGACACTACATCAAAGTGGTCTTCCGTACAACCGAATCATTGCTCCAAAGGCATACAAGTAGGCCTATCTACTTCCAAGCCAAACTAATTGGACACGAAAGGCCTTCCTCCTGCACAAGGCCATAATCCTTCGCCTAATGGCAGATTTCACCATCAAGAAGCTGGATCCTCTTTGATGAAAATTGGCAAAGGATCCGAGACCTTACAGGTGACGCCCGCCTTCTTGAAGTGGACCATCTCGAATAAGTGACTACCAGCCCCTTCTCGAAGTGGATCATCTCGGATAAGCAACTGCCTACCTCTTTTGGGAACACACATCAGCTGCCCCAGTTTGTTCCTCCTACTTAGGATTAAAGTTTCAACTAGAAGATCAAGAGGCAAGTCTCTGGTCTCTTTCATCAAGACAAAAGACTGGCGGGCATAGCTCACTGCAACGCAAACTGAAAACAAGTTAGCAGTAAATCAAAGGAAAATGCAAGCATGATACGCTAAGTCAAATTCTTTGGGCGAAGCAATTTATATCCGATCCAATTACGCTTTAAGGATGGATTTCAGTTAAGCAGAGGATGGCCTCGCTTGCACAGTAATGATGGGCTAGCTCAGCATAAGCCAAGTCTTAGCTCCTCCTAAGGCAGTTAGGATGGAGAAGCCTCAAAAAGGACCAAGTCCTAGCCTCACCTATATGGCTAAGTCAGACTGATCCAAAGGGGCGCAATCTTGACCCCACCTATATGGTAAGACTGGCTCAACCTTGAAGAGACTAAGTCCCAATCCTTACCTACATGGCGAACTTAACAGGGGGGCATGGAATGATCTTTCTTTATCAAAGTGAAAATGATAGCTTCACCAAGAGGCTGGGAAATAGGGCTGAAGCTCTTCTCTGCAAGTCAGTCAGATACAGAATGAAGACCAAGGGAATTAAACCCCTATAATAGCTGGTGAAGCTATGAGAACTGAGGGAGATGAACTCCTTAAAGTCACTAGTCCATTGGTAAAGTCTCTGGATGACCGAGACTTACCAGCTCTTGGCCGGTTAATGACCAGGGTGGGCACCCCCACTATTTCAGAAATTTAAGTATCCTTCTCTGAACAACCAGGAGATGTCATGAATAGACTATTTCCTTGAAGAGGACTTCAAGTGTCCTATTTATTGGCCTCATGGCCTGGCCATACCGCCGCGGCTTCAAGCTTGGAAGCGCGAGCGAATTTAAGGCATTCAAGTACTGAGCCTTGAGAAAGGGAATAGCCTCCCTCGGAAATGCGCGCAGAAGCAATGATCTTCCTCGTTAATGCAAGAGAGGTTATTCTAACCTCAAAAAAGGAGCAATCCTTCTCGAAACTAGCCAAAAGACAGTTGGCCTCGGGAAAGGAACGACGTTCCAAGACCAATTTGAAGCGAATCTACTCCAGAAGGCTCGAACGCGAAGCTAGACGCGAAGCAACCCAGAATCGCGAATCTATACGATTCCTCGGCGAACTTATTCCAATCCAGAAGCAGGATTGAAAGCGAAGCTAAACTCAACCACCAATGCGACATTCGTACTTCACATACCACAATTCAAAGTATTTTAGAGTCTGAACTATTTCATTGCAGACTTACGAAAACTTTAAAGGGGGTCTTGTTGACACTCTAAAAAAGACAAGATTCCTGACTGGCCTGAACAATGTCTAAACTTGTTGACATTTACAAAAGACAAGTGACAGACAAGCTGACGACCAGTTCCATACCAATCTCCGAGGGACAAATCAGCAACTTGGACTCTACTGATCCAGTGAAGCAGACAGTAAGCCCAGATTGTCTTTAAAGAGACCTAAGCAGGTCTAAGAAGCTAGGCTAGCTCAACACTTAGCATCACATAAGCCCAAGGGGATAGCCTCACTTGAGAGGCTAAGTTTGTCCAACTTCGCTTTGGAGCTGTTCAAAGCTCTATCAGTGAGCTAACTTACAGCTTCGCCTGAAGTGCTCACTTAACTCCGCAGAGAGTTAGCTTCACTCAAAGCCACACGCAACCGCGCAAAAGGATGGTCGGCAGCTTCGCCACAGATGTTTATCCAGCTCCGCTGAAGAGCTTTCTTCTGACTTCGCCAGATGCTCCTTCTAGCTCCGCTGTGAGCTCGACGAAGTAGCCCCGCTGCGGGTCTGTTATGATCAACCTTTGACCAATCAAATCTCCAGATGAGATCAAATCTATTCAAGATCAAATCTAATCAAGATCAAATCTGAGACCAAATTGGCAGTTGTTTACCATAATCACTTGACTCTCCTAAAACTAGTAAGAAGATCAGGGGAGATCTTTTAGTTATTTGAAAAGAATCAAAGTGGATCAGGAGATCAACATTACCTGCTATTCCTAACTTCACAGAAGCTGATTCTAGCCTCGCGACAAGGCTACTTTTCAGATTTAAACAGATTGACTCAATCTGTTTTCAGATTTTCAAAGGACAATTATATCCCTGGTCTCCCTATAAATAGCCCACTAGAGGCATGCAAAAAAGAGAGAGAGAGAGAGAGAGAGAGACAGGCACAGGCACAGAGAGAGAGGCTGAAAAAACAGAGAGAGACGGCTAAACAGAGACCTATTCTCTTGCTTCCAAGAATTCAGAGAACTGCTTCTCTAATCAGGGTGCTAATACCCTAAGATCTTCCTTCCTCTTAGGAATCTTCGGAACCAAGCGAAAAGGAATTCCCAAGGGGAGGCAGTTTGAGAAGTTACAAAAGGGTTCTACCAACCTTCTGTTCTCCGATTCCCCGAACAAGACGAGAAGGGAATCCCATCAGGCAGCAGTTCGATTGTCTGATCGATCGCATCGTCAAAGGGACAAAGTGGTCGCGCGCTGACCAGACTCCTATCGGCACACTTCTCCAGAATCTCAGAGGAGATCTACTTGTAATCTTTTTATTGCAAAAGAATTACTTGTAATTTAGCTCCTCGACCCCTTTTTTTGTAAGTTCCCCTTTGCAAAATCAATGAAAAACAAGATGGCGACTCCGTTGGGGACTCAATTCTCCACTGTTGAGAACCAAGTGTCGCAATGCCACGAACAGACCTTCGGGCCTACTTCTGAATTCAAGGAAGCTGGTGTAGCCAGAGCCCCTCTGGCTAAATCTTCGAAGCAAGTCTCTCTGAAGACATAAGGCTCCCTGCGAGCCTACCACGATCCTGTGGTGCAACAAGGAAGCAGGCCCGTAATGCAAGGGTCAGAATCTTTAACCTGTTACCTTCGAAAACCTAGTCGTTTACTTCGACCAAGGAAAATTCGAAGAACACCTCTCTGGGGTAGTCTAATGCTCTATGCACGAAAGCATAGAAAGGTCTCGATGGTTAAGCTTTCGGAGCAGAAACTGGATGCAAAATCCTTCCAAGTCCTCTCAGCCTCGCGTGTGGCAAGCCAGGTTCCCTGCGAACCTAAGTCTCCTTTTTTAAAGCAGATGTGGAGGCCGAAGCAGAAGGCTCTGTATGAAGCCTCAAGTGTAGCAACGCCACAAGTTCGTCTCTCTCGCGAAGAAAAAGGCAAGATACTTGCCTGCTTCGTCGAGACTGTCAGCCGCGAAGTTACGACGACGACCATGCCTTCGCCTAATTCAGGAGCAGTAACTCCTTGCGCTAGCCTCGTTCTTATGAGCGAAGCTACTGATGGTGTGCCAAACACAGTACCTCAGGGTACGCATGATGTTCGCAGCCGCGAAGTTGGAACCAAAGCACCACAGTGTGCTTCGTTTCCTGGTTCTTCAAGTACTAAGCTCGCTCTTCGCAGCGAAGCTAAGGGATTGCCCCTAAGTGCTGATAGCGGTGCTTATGTAGCTTCAACACCCAAGGGTATTTCCAAAGCTTTTAGCCATAAATTTAGAGCCAAAACACCATCTAGGGCTAATCACCTTCGCAGCAACATAGCGGATAAAGCACCACAGCGTGCTTCGCTCCCAGTTCATCAAGCACTAAGCTCGCCCTTCGCAGCGAAGCTAAGGGATTGCCCCTAAGTGCTGATAGCAGTGCTTATGTAGCTTCAGCGCCCAAGGGCATTTCCAAAGCTTTTAGCCGCAAATTTAGAGTCTCTGCACTAGATCGTTTAGGTCCAACTGGGTCTGACTTGCGGGAATTCTTGACAAGTAAACGGAAGTCAGAATCTTTCCAAACTTCTCCCTCCTGTTGTCAACAAGTGGGATGTCAGTTGGTGACAGTCCACTCAGTCCATTGCCGGTTAGGAACAATCCCCCCACTCCTCCAGGCTGACGATCAATTTTTAATCGACTGTCAGTGCAAGCTCTGGTGAAACATCGCAAAAGGAGCATATCACAAGATCTGCCCTCTGTATCCGTTAATATGATCGGAAGGGACGAGAGTGGCGTAGGGGCAGACGAGCATCGCACGACACTCCCTATAGTTCCCCAGATCTGGATTATAGCCCGGGCCTTGGAGAAATCTTGGTACATGAAGAAGGTGTCTTTTGAAACACCAGATCTAGGGTTGCAATGCCCTACAGTTACGAACAGCCATCTTCCTTAACTGCAGTAACTTCACCAGAACCAATGAAAGGATTAGTCTAATAGTCTGATGAGGAGGGCGAAGACATGCCCGGACTTGATCCACAAGTAGCCATGCATCCTCTGAACATCAAACCTGACGCCAAGCCAGTGAAGCCAGCAGCAACATCAATTTCGTCTAAACATTATGGAGGCTATTGAAGTCGAAGTTCATAAGCTCATTGCATGTGGCTTCATACGGGAGGAACAGCATCCAGATTGGGTTGCTAATATCGTTCCTGTCCTCAAGAAGAATGGAAAAATACGGAACTGCATCGACTACCGTGATCTCAATACAGCTTGTCCTAAAGACGAATTCTCACTGCCAATCACCAATGTCATGATTGACAATACCTATGGATTCGAAAGAATGTCTTTCATGGACGGCTTTTCAGGGTACAATCAGATTAAGATGTATCTAGAGGACGAGAAGCATACTTCGTTTCGAACGTCACTGGGGGTATACTGCTACACCGTGATGCCCTTCGAATTAAAGAACGCGGGAGCAACCTATCAGCGGGCAATGAATACAATTTTTCACGATCATCTCCGAAAAACGGTAGAATGTTATGTCGACGACATTGCTATCAAAAGCCGTAATAAGAATGACCATCTTCTTAACATGAGAACGATGTTCAACATAATGCGGGCTCATCGACTAAAAATGAATCCAACAAAATCCTTCTTGGGAGTTTCGAGTGGCAAGTTCCTTGGGTTTATTGTTACATCAAAAGGAATTCATCTTGACCCAGACAAAGTCAAAGCCATTCAGAACATGCATCCATCTAGGAATCACAAAGAGCTTAGAGGCTTGCAAGGTAGACTGGCTTATATTAGAAGATTCATCGCAAATCTCTCAGGCCGCTGTCAACCGTTCACCCAACTCATGAAAAAGGGTGTTTCCTTTATATGGGATCAAGCTTGTCAGGAAGCTTACGAGGATATCAAGAGATATCTCACAAAACTTCCAGTCTTAGTAGCTCCCACATCAGGGAAACCGTTCTTGCTTTATGCGAAAGCCATGGACCATTCTCTTGGTGCCCTGCTTGCTCAAAAGACGATAATGGTCACGAACAGGTTATTTATTATCTAAGCAGGACTCTGATAGGGGCGGAATCTCGCTATAATCTTATTGAGAAGGAGTTCTTAGCTCTTATCTTTGCCGTTCAGAAGACACGACATTATTTGGTCGGCCAAACCATACATGTCATTTCTAGAGTGAATCCTTTGCGTCTTCTCATGACGAAGCCAAGATCATTGAATTCAAGATTAGCTAAGCGGGCGCTTCTTTTGTCTCAATACGACATGCTCTTTATCCCTCAAAAGGTGGTTAAAGGCCAGGCATTTGCAGAGTTCTTGGCTGCTCATCTGATTCCGGAAGGCTCAAAACTTCATAAAGACATTCCAGATGAAGTCTTTGAATCTAATATAACTTTAGAAGACGAAGTATGGCAGATGTTCTTCGATGAAGCATCACGAATAGGCCCTAAAGACAGGATCATTGCCGGCGTGGGGATTGTGTTTATCTCCCCACAGAATCATGTACTTCCCAGAGCATTTTCTCTGACGGATCATGCTCCAACAATGTGGCAGAATATAATGCTCTATTTATTGGTCTTCAGCTTGCCCACGAAATGGGGGTACGCTACCTTGAAGTTTACGGCGATTCAAAATTGATTATCAATCAGGTTAAAGGCGAATACGAGGTCCATCACGAAGACTTGGTGCCTGATTATCACGCGGTCATCGAAATGGCTAATCTATTTGATGGCTTTTACATCGGGCACGTATCTCGATCTCAGAATACTAAGGCGGATGCTCTTGCTGCATTAGCTACAACACTAACCTTGCCAGTTGACACCGAGTATCACCTTACAGTGGCGACTCTACACCTTGTCTGCTCTAAATATATGTTAAGACCCAGAGAGGTCTATAATATCTCGACGAATCTTGAGCCGAAAGATTGGCGATTTCCTTTCATCGACTATGCTCTACATGGTCTGCTTCCACACAATCCTAAAGAAGCGGCTCTATCAGACGAAGGTCTCTCTGTTTTTACTATGATCCAACTCTGAAGACACTTTACCGTCGTTTATATGACGGTATCCTCCTCCGTTGCCTTTCTAATTAAGAGGCACAGGAAGTGCTTAAAGAAGCACACGACGGCATATGCGGTGCTCATTAGCCAGTCCAAAACTTAAAGACAGATTGCACAGGCTTGGATATTATTGGCCAACCATGATAGCCGATGCCATCCAGTATGCACGAAGGTGTAAAGCATGCCAAATTCATGCGGACTTCATACACCAGCCTCCGGAGTTGCTCCACCCAACTGTTGCTTCATGGCCATTTGAAGAATGGGGAATTGATGTTGTAGGACCAATCAGCCCCTCTTCAGTAAAAGGTCACCGGTTTATCTTAGCAATAATCGATTACTTTTCAGAGTGGGCAGAAGTTATACCACTGGTTGAAGTCAAAACTTCTAACGTGGTTAATTTCATCAAACATCACGTCATTCATCGATTTGGTGTCCCTAGGCGGATCATCCATGATAACGGCCCCTAGTTCATAAGCCAGGTATTCTATCGATTCTGCGATAAGTACCAAATTCAAAATGTGGCTTCAACTGCCTATAATCCTGTCGCTAATGGCTTGGCAGAAGCATTCAACAAGACAATCATTAAGTTACTCAAAAATTTCGTCTCCTCGAATAAGCGAGATTGGAATGAGAAGCTTAATGAATGTCTTTGGGCCTACCGTACCACGGTTCGGACCCTGACAGGTAATACGCCCTTTTCCCTAGTATACGGGTGTGAAGCAGTTATACCGTTAGAAATTCAGATGCCGTCATTACGAGTCGCTCTGATCACTAAGATTACATCAGAGGACAATGATCTATTGCGTCTTCAAGAGCTCGAAGCCCTAGATGAGAAGCGGTTACAAGCTCAGTAGCACATTGAGTTGTATCAAGCTCGGATCTCAAAAGTCTTCAATAAGAAAGTCAAACAAAGAGTCTTTCAGAAAGGAGATTTGGTTTTAGCCGTCAGATGACTAATGATCATGATGTACAAAATCAAAGGCAAATTTCAGCCCAATAGGAGAGACCGTTTGTAATAGAAACAGTCTATTCAAACGGAACATATCGCCTTATGACTTCAGATGGTGATTTACTCATGATGCCGATCAACAGCAAGTTCTTAAAGAAGTATTATCCTTGATAAGGATCCTTCTCATGATCAAGTTAACATTACACCTCTGATCAAGACCTTCAAATCCAAGATATGCAGAAGGAGCGCCCCTCACTTCCTCCAAATGAGATCATACGACCGTAAACCAGTATAGAGCCGATCGTACACTGGTTGTCTCAAAGAAGAATCAAGATTACGAATACAGTAACCAAATGATCCAACACCTTTAACGTTAACGATAGAGGAAAATGTTGGCCTTTAAGCCCAACATAAGTCCTCGACAACTCATCATGCTGAGAGGAATAGCATGGCTAGCCCGACTCAAACGGTTGTTGTTAAAGGCATATCAAACCTGTTGACAGCTGAGAATTTGCTAAAAATCCTAAGGGACCTGTTCCCATTTGATTCCCTCTCCAAAATCACTTACCAATTCTCATCCATGGAATGGTAAGACCACGTATAAAGAATGACAGATCCACTCGAGTTACTGCTATGTTTAAACACCTCTAACATCTATTTCGCTGTTAAGTTAACATTAAACCTATGACAGTGATCCTCTCGATTTTCTCAGTGAAAACGAAATCTTTCCATCCATTTCGCTATTAAGTTAACATTAAACTTATGATAGTGTTCCTCTCGATTTTCTCAGTGAAAACGAGATCTTTCCATCCATGCTAAGTTTAACACTACACCTATGGCATCCATTTCGCTGTTAAGTTAACATTAAACCTATGACAGTGATCTTCTCGATTTTCTCAGTGAAAACGAGACCTTTCCATGCTAAGTTTAACACTACACCTCTGGATCCATTCATGTTAAGTTAACATTAACCTATGACAGTGATCTCCTTGATTTTCTCAGTGAAAACGAGATCTTTCTATGCTAAGTTTAACACTACACTTCTGGCATCCATTTCGCTGTTAAGTTAACATTAAACCTATGATAGTGATCCTCTTGATTTTCTCAGCAAAAATGAGATCTTGCCATGCTATGTTTAACACTACACCTCTGACATATGATCTTTTATGGGATTCACTTCCTAATTCCCAAGCAAGTTTCTGGTCCCACTCAGTCTTTAGTGGACTTTTCTGGTTGTCACGTTAACAATATACCTATGACAATTCCTTCCAAATCTTATATAAATTTTGAACTTGGTGGCTTCTCAATCACTTATGTCATTGCGACATCTAAACCGGCAGATAGCCAAGTCTCATCTTTCAGTCTGGCAAGGACTACCTCTTTGTCATCATGTCCAGTTCGTCACCTCTGAATGACAAATTTTGAGCTTGGTGACTTCTCAATCGGTTATGTCATTGCGACCTCTGAGCTGACAGATAGCCAAGTCTCATCTTTCAGTCCGACAAGGACTATTTCTTTGTCACCATATGACAAAATTTTGAGCTTGGTGGCATCTTAATCGGTTACGTCATTGCGACCTCTGAACCGACAGATAGTTAAGTCTCATCTTTTAGTCCGACAAGGACTATTTTTTTGTCATTATATGACAAAATTTGAGCTTGGTGGCATCTCAATTGGTTACGTCATTGTGACCTCTGAACTAACAGATAGCCAAGATTCATCTTTTAGTCCAGTAAGGACTATTTTCTCAAATGTGTGACTAACTCTCTCAGCTTATCACTGCTGATTAGATTAGTTATATCATTATTCCGTTTTCTTTTAAGGGCTGCAATACAACTTAAAAGCAGGCATTGAGAATTCAGAAGATAAAACAAGTTGGAAATACGACAGGGAGTCAAATAAAATCACTTTTTATTGATTCTAAAAGAGGGATACATGAATGCACAGATTACAAGCTAGGATGGCGCTTCATAGGACTTGATCCGTTCTACAAGAGTGGCCAGCCTAGTCTTCCTCTCTTCAGCAGCCCTGACAAGCGCCTGCGACCTCAACTCGGCCTCATTAAAGCTCGCTGTCTGGGCCAAGCGAGCTTCAATTTCAACCAAGGTTGCCCTCTGTGCTAGCTCCTACCGCAAGACTTTGTCATTTTGGGTCTTAAGCCGCTCAAGCCGGGCAGTCTCTTTAAGACGCACTGGTTCAGCCTTGGACAAAAAAAGATCAGCCTTCCTGATCATTTCCTTGGCCTTTTCAATTTTATCCTCAGCGTCAAGAAGAGCACTGCTAGAAGCATCTATGGCATCCCCGAGTTCTACTTTCCTTGTCTCCAAAGATTTCAAATCAGAAGAAATTACCTTAGCAGCTTCTTGAGCAGCGAGATGAGCTTCATGCATTTGAGTAACAAGATGCGCAAACTGTTCGTTAACTGAAGACTCTAGATCTGAATGGCTAAGACGGCACCATTCGTCCACATCCCTCTCGAGTATGTCCACCAGAAGCTTCAATGTAGCAGCCTAGTCATCCCCTCTAAAGTCTTGGATACTGTTAATGCTTCGGGAGAGGACCACCTTTAAAGCAGAAAATGAGGTAGTCGAGCCCTTCAAGACCAAAGCAATGGATCACTTCAAGCCCTTATAAAAGCTGTCGACTAACTCAGCCACGAATTCATTCTCAGCCTCAACTACTCCCGGCAAACGAGTAGCCCCTGAAGACAGAGTTTTCATTGGTTTCACTGGCGTAACTGGTCATCCCCTCTAAAGTCTCAGATACTGTCAATGCTTTGAGAGAAGACAACCTTTGAAGCAGAAAATGAGGTAGTCGAGCCCTTCAAGACCAAAGCAATGGATCACTTCAAGCCCTTATAAAAGCTGTCGACTAACTCAGCCACGAATTCATTCTCGGCCTCAACTACTCCCAGCAAATGAGCAGCCCTGAAGACAGAGTTTCCATTGGTTTCACTAGCGTAACTATGGAGGAAATAATAGAAGCACTGGCTGCAGCAACATGAGGGGTCGTCGATGATCTCGGAGGAGTCCTCATTGAAACCAGTACACCAGCCACAACTGAAGTAGGGCTAGTGACTATTTCTGAGAGAATTAGCTCAACCACTATTGTTGGAGAAGTAGGATTGGTGATCACCTTTAGCTCCGCGCTCGGCAAAGTAGGCGGCACCGGCAAAACCAATGGCACCTCACTTACCAATATAGTTGGAAGCAAGGATGGTTCCGTGACTATTATCTCCTCAATCCCCCTTCCACTTGTCGGTTCAGGTTGATAAGAAGGCAAACTGTGATACAAGGCCTCCAACTCAGCAGCATCCGCCGCGGTCGAAGTACTTGCTTCACCCCCGTCCCCTCAGGAAGATTGATTGGCTCTCTTGAAGTCGATGTACCAAGAGGTGGAACACCTGTAGCAATATTTTGTTTAAGCAAGGCGTAATGAATATCAGAAGAAAATCACTCACGAAAGAGCAGAATGCTACCAAAAGATGGTATCATCTCGACTGCCTTGGCTGCAGTCTCTCTCTGAAGTCCTTTGACAACGGCATCAATCCCCTCAGGATCCATAGGAAAGTCTTTGGCAGAGTCAACACGGACGGCCCGCCCACCTTCACTTGCCGAACCCTCAGTGGTCCACCCAAAAGAGCTAGAACCTACGGGACTTCCTTTTGAAGTCCCAGCACCCGAAGGACCTACATCGGCCGCATCACCTTCAGACTCTTCCGAGGTAGCAAAATAGCCAGCCTCATTGCCTTCTCTATAAGTAAATAGGAGATAATAATGCTCCCTCTGTTCTCCGGCAGCCTCAGCTCCCGGGCCTTTTACCGCCTCAGTTCCTGTATCATAAAGTAAACAATGAGCTGTCTGGAATACATAAGAGTGTATTATAAGAACAGAGTTGATCATACCCGGGTCCAGAGCAGCTTTACCAGCGGTCTGCCTACGGGCCGACAGCTTAAGGACTAATGGAGCAGGAGGAGCAGGCACTGCAGATGATTCGCCCTCTGCAATAATCGTAAGAGCGTAGCAACGAGGTTTCTTCACTACCCTCTTATTACGAGACCCGCCTTCCCGCTTTCGCTTGAAGTGGACATCAGGGTCTTCTTCCTCCACTTCTTCCACATCAACATGTTCTATGGGGGTTATACCTACCCCACCAGCAGCTGCTGGAGCTTTAGCACCTGTATCCCCTTCAAAGCGAGGACTTCCTGCATCCGAGGCCTCGCTATCATCAACAGCAATGAATTCCCCGAGGCCTGGAACGCGGACCCTCTTACCCTCGTTCTTCTCAGTGACCTTCCGCTTCAGCCGCTGAGAGATCAACTTCACACCAAAGGAATTAATAGAAAATCGAGTGGGTGTGGAGTTCGAGGTTCTATACCACTGGCATAATCTCATGGTAGTCAGAAGGTTAGGAGTCCTTAGCGGCATGCACAGTCATGCCTCAGTACAGCCAGCAATGAAAAACCACCAGGCACGAGCTCCATCGATGAGGCTTCCCATAAAGGCCAGGCTGCTGCTCGGATTACTTACGTACAGTTGGTCATACCCAAACTGACGAGCAAACCGACTGGAACATAGGGCTCCAGGTAACAGGTGTCCCCACTTTTATACAACAAGTGGGATGGTCGGATGCTAACCAGCCATTCGAAGACTCCCGACTCAACGATGTCTGCCCTTCCCCTATATCCTTGAATTCTTCACCATAGCCTGCATCGCGAATGTAGGGAAAGCATCAGAAGAGACTATAAACGTCATGACGGCATAGCAGTTTACGGACCGCAGCCACATAAGTCTTTGACCACGAACACCCCTCGAATTGACGGAGAACCGCCATGCGAACACCTTCTGGGGGTTCCTCTCCGGCTTGGATAATGGAGAGGCAGTGAAGGGCGAACCATGCCATCAAATAAGTATATGGCAAACCAATTCTGGGGTTTGGTCCGTCACGAGGCAAGATAGTCCCCTTTTCCCGCTTCGGTGTTAGTGGCCTACAGAAAGCCTCCATCAATGCATGAACGCCTCTTTGAATACAGCACACCATGGCTAGAAGAAGTCCAAGAGAACGATCATGGACTAGACGAACAGCAGGCAGTAAGACAATCGGATGAATGACATCGCCAGACGAAGATGGCACCACGCATCTCTTCAACTAGACCGTTAAAAAACCAGCTAGAAGCGCCTTCCGGGATATCAGTCGACGAGTCTGGCGATGAAAACTCCGAAGAGTATCACCTTTCTCATAGGGTCCATCATCTTCTTCCAGAATCAAATCCCCTTGAGAGTGCTCTTACATCTGGCGAAAGATGTCTTCGTCTGCAACTCTACAGTGAGCCGCTTCAGGAATACCTTCCAGGTCGAGGAACAAATAATTTCCTCAGCTCTTCAAACTGCATGAAACTCCCTTATGGCTCCCATGCATGCTGGAGCAAATGTAAAGGTGGCATATCAACTCCTGATAAGTCTCAAACAAGGCGGGCTCCTGCTTCTCCAGAAGTGTCAATTCCGCCTCACACGGAAAATATTCTTCATATGGGAGAGACCTCAAAGGCAGAGCAGAGACTTCCCACATCTCGTGCAAAATCATGCCCAATTCACCAACAGGGGTGAAGAAGGTCCCTGTAGCCGGGCAGTACAACTCAAAGATGGCATAAAAGTTCGCTATGCTCATCTGAATGCCATAACAGGTCGCCCTGAGGGCCTCTTAAAGTCCCAGCCTCTCCAGATCTTCTTCAAAATAGACAAGGACATATAGAGTCAAGTCCCTCCACCACGCCTTGGGAGGATGAATCCACCCCGGGGTCCTGAAATCAGTGGCCAGATAATTGCCATGAACCTTAAAGAACTGATTTCCAAAAGTCTGAGCCACCGTGGGATTTTCTCCTACTGGGATATCTGGAAGTACATTCCCAGGGTGAAGACCCAATATGCAGCGAGGAGGACCCGTCCTTGTGTAACTTGGGGACGAAATTATCAACTTCCCTACGTGAACGGAGTCAGTAATTCGAGTCACTTGCCACTGTATCTTCCGAGCCCTCGTCACACATTGAAAGAAGGACAAGGGAAAATGCCACTTGCTAGATGGGAGATAGTACTTCTTACCATCCAATTTGAAAATCCACTACCCCTCTCTGGCTAGCATCTCTAAACATGAAGCCGGGCTTCCGATAGAACCTTCAGTCAGAATCTTCAAGTGGAGCGGTAGTTAAGATGCTCCTTATAGTACGCTGATCCCCAGCATGAATAAGTGCATCCCGACCAGGAGCGCTCCGCTCGCTAAATAGTGAAACCAGCCCTTGAAACTGCAGGCTAATATTGACATCCAGCCTCCTGGCTGTTCCAAAGAGACTGTTCAGAGGACCAGGAGTATTGTGCACTGCAAAATAACAAGAGGAAACTATGATTAGTTCATCGGCTGAAGGAAAGCTAAAACAAGAATATAATTTTTTCTTAAGGCATAGCTTCGCTCTCTGAGTGAAGTTAGGCTAACAATAGCTTTGCCTCGAAGCTCAGCTTCGCAGCAGCAACTTAACTCCGCACTCCACGTGAAGGCAGGATGCAGAAAAGTATCTAAGTATTAGCTTCGCTCTAAAAGCGGCCTCAACGCGAAGGAGCCTCAAGAGCTAACTTCGCCAGAAAATACTGCTGCTTAAAAATTATTTTAAGGGCATTAATACAGGATGTGAACCCCTAAGGGATAGCTTCGCTTGGAAGCTTGAAGAAGAGGCCTTTCGGTTCTAAGATTCCCAATCAAGAAATCAAGAGAAATTAAGGGACTTGAACTCCCTGAGATCACTGGATCACAATGGATCGTTCTAGATTCATTATGAGATAGCCGAAAGATTGGCTTCAAGAACAGATGAAAATCTCTGAACAAAAGGGAAAGATCCCTACCCGCGATAGGTCGTTCGATGACCGGAGGAGGAGAAGGACCCTCCATTGTGGAAGTTGCTACCTCCTTTCCTGCTCGTCTTTTGGGAGCCATTGGAGAACTGAAGAAGTTCTTGAAATTCCAAACATAGGAGAAAGAAGAAGAAGAGATTTGCAGTTCTCTGAAAATTCAAATAGAAGTAATGCCTTCTCTTTCAGCCCGATCAGGCTTTTATAGGCTAATGATTGCCTAAGACTTTGCCTCCTCGAAAGGAGCGCAAGCAGTCATTTCAAATTAATTTGAAACGGCGCCTAAAGTGCCTTCCCAAGAAGCGTTACTTTAGCCCCGCTAAGGGCTAACTCCGCCGTGAATCCAGTGTTGACTTAGCGCGATGCTTGAATAACTTCACTGAGAAACATGCTTTAGCTCCGCTAAAAGCACATCTCTAGCTTCGCAGAAATTTTGTGCTAGCTTCGCCAGAAACTGGTTCCTGACTTATTTGAAAATCGGTCTTCAGCTTCGCTGGAAACTTAGCTCGGCTAAGAGTTATAATTCCTCCTAAGGAAAAGACTTGCCTAAGTTGGTCCACTTCAGGTGTTCTCCGATCAAAAAGGAGGAAAACAAAGCAGATAAGCAGAAAATAAACATTTTATTTGATTCAAAAGGGAAGATACATTGACGCTACATCAAAGTGATCTTTCGTACAACTGAATCATTGCTCCAAAGGCATACAAGTGATCCTATCTACTTTCAAGCCAAACTAACTGGACACGAAAGGCTTTCCTCCTGCACAAGGCCGTAATCCTTTGCCTAATGGCAGATTTTGCCATCAAGAAGCTGGATCGTCTTTAATGAAAATTGACAAAGGATCCGAGACCTTACAGGTGACGTCTGCCTTCCCGAAGTGGACCATCTCGGATAAGCGACTACCAGCCCCTTATCGAAGTGGATCATCTCGGATAAGCGACCGTCAACCTCTTCTGGGAACACGCATCAGCTGCTCCTGTTTGTTCATCCTACTTAGGATTAAAGTTTCAACTGGAAGATTAAGAGGCAAGTCTCTGGTCTCTTTCATTAAGACAAAAGACTGGCGGGCATAGCTCACTGTAACGCAAACTGGAAACAAGTTAGCAGTAAATCAAAGGAAAATGCAAGCATGATACGCTAAGTCAAATTCTTTGGGCGAAACAATTTATATCTGATCCAATTGCGCTTTAAGGATGGATTTAGTTAAACAGAAGATGGCCTCGCTTGCACGGTGATGATGGGCTAGCTCAGCATAAGCCAAGTCTTAGCTCCGCCTAAGGCAGTTAGGATGGAGAAGCCTCAAAAAGGACCAAGTCCTAGCCTCACCTATATGGCTAAGCCAGACTGATCCGAAGGGATGCAGTCTTGACCCCACCTATATGGCAAGACTGGCTCAACCTTGAAGAGACTAAGTCCCAATCCTTGCCTACATGGTGAACTTAACAGGCGGGCATGGCATGATCTTTCTTTGATCAAAGTGAAAATGATAGCTTCGCGAAGACGTTCGAAAATAGGGCTGAAGCCCTTCTCTGCAAGTCAGTCAGATGCAGAATGAAGACCAAGGGAATTAAACCCCTGTAATAGCTGGTGAAGAACTGAGGGAGATGAACTCCTTAAAGTCGCTAGTCCATTGGTAAAGTCTCTGGATGATCGAGACTCACCAGTTCTTGGCCGGTTAATGACCAGAGTGGGCACCCCCACTATTTCAGAAATTTGAGTATCCTTCTCTGAACAACCAGGAGATGTCATGAATGGACTGTTTCCTTGAAGAGAACTTCAAGTGTCCTATTTATAGGCCTCATGGCCTGGCCACACTGTCGCTGCTTCAAGCTTGGAAGCGCGAGCGAATTTAAGGCATTCAAGTACCGAGCCTTGAGAAAGGGAATAGTCTCCCTCGGAAATGCGCGCAGAAGCAATGATCTTCCTCGTTAATGCAAGAGAGATTTTTTTACCTCGAAAAAGGAGCAATCCTTCTCGAAACTAGCCAAAAGGCAGATGGCCTAGGTAAAGGAATGACGTTCCAAGACCAATTTGAAGTGAATCTACTCCAGAAGGCTCGAACGCGAAGTTACCCAGAAGCGAAACTACCCAGAATCACGAATCTACACGATTCCTCGGCAAACTTATTCCAATCCGGAAGCAGGATTGAAAGAGAAGCTGAACTCAACCACCATGGCGACGTTCGTACTTCACATAGCATCAATCAAAGCAATTCAAAGTATGTCGGAGTCTGAACCATTTCATTACAGACTTACGAAAACTTTGAAGGGGGTCTTATTAACACTCTAAAAAAGATAAGATTCCTGACTGGCCTGAACAATATCTAAACTTGTTGATATTTATAAAAGACAAGCGACAAACAAGCTGATAACCAGTTCTGTACCTATCTCCGAGGGACAAATCAGCAACTTGGACTTTACTGATCCAGTGAAGTAGACAGTGAGCCCAGATTGTTTTTGAAGAGACCTAAGCAGGTCAAAGATGCTAGATTAGCTCAAAACTTAGCATCACATAAGCCCAAGGGGATAGCCTCACCTGAGAGGCTAAGTTTGTCCAACTTTGCCTTGGAGCTGTTCAAAGCTCTATCAGTGAGTTAACTTACAGTTTCGCCTGAAATGCTCAGTTAACTCCGCAAAGAGTTAGCTTCGCTCAAAGCCACACGCAACCGCGCAAAAGGATGGTCGGTAACTTTGCCACAGATATTTATTCAGCTCCGCTGAAGAGCTTTCTTCTGACTTCGCCAGATGCTCCTTCTAGCTCCGCTGTGAGCTAGACGAAGTAGCCCAGCTGCGGGTCTGTTATGGTCAACCTTTGACCAATCAAATCTCCAGATGAGATCAAATCTATTCAAGATCAAATCTAATCAAGATCAAATCTGAGACCAAATTTGACAGTTGTTTACCATAATCGCTTGACTCTCCTAAAACAAGTAAAAAGATCAGGGGAGATCTTTCAGTTATTTGAAAAGAATCAAAGGGATCAGGAGATCAACATTACCTGCTATTCCTATCTTCGCAGAAGCTGATTCTAGCCTCGCAGTAAGGCTACCTTTCAGATTTAAACAGATTGACTCAATCTGTTTTTAGATTTTCAAGGGACAATTATACCCCTGCTCTCCCTATAAATAGCCCACCAGAGGCATGCGAAAAAAGAGAGAGAGAGAGAGGCACAGGCACAGAGAGAGAGGCTGAAAAAACAGAGAGAAACGGCTAAACAGAGACCTATTCTCTTGCTTCTAAGAATTCAGAGAACTGCTTCTCTAATCAGGGTGCTAATACCCTAAGATCCTTCTCCCTCTCAAGGAATCTCCGGAACCAGGCGAGAAGGAATTCCCAAGTGGAGGCAATTTGAGAAGTAATAAGAGGGTTCTACCAACCTTTTGTTCTCCGATTCCCCGAACGAGGCGAGAAGGGAATCCCATCAGGCAGCAGTCTGATTGTCTGATCGATCGCATTGTCAAAGGGACAAAGTGGTCGCGTTTTGACCAGACTCCTATCGGCACACTTCTCCAGAATCTCCTAGGAAATCTACTTGTAATCTTTTTATTGCAAAAGAATTACTTATAATTTATCTCCTCGGCCCCTTTTTTTTGTAAGTTTTCCCCTTTGCAAAATCAATGGAAAACAGTCTACGGTCGAACGATCGGTCGACTGACCTTGGGCCAGAAACATGTTTTGAAGATTTTTTTTGAAACCAATCTTTTTCTGACAAAAATATGTTTTGATCTTAAATACAAAATAGAGTTTTTAGGACTAGATAGAATCAGTGTGTGATCATGGATCAACACAAAATAAAGTTTGAACTATATTTTATAAAAACACTTTTCTAAATTGAAAACTGATTTTTCCGAAACTCGTTTTTTGAAACTTGATTTTGAAAACGGAAAAGAGAAATGTTTTGAACTCTTTTCAAAAACACATGAGAACAGGAATGAAGAGTGTGTGTGTGTGTGTGACAATCTTAAGAGCTATCAACCCATATCATCTTGGTTTTAACAAATGACTACAAATTCTATCTAAAATGCAAAAAGTAAAAATACAAATCTTGTATAGTCTTCACTTTCAAACTTGATCTTTGAACTCTTGTATGTGCTTAGGCTCTGGGATTAACATCTTTTGTGGCTTCAAAGGTGTGAGTCTTATGGTGAAGCCACGATGCAACATGGTGTTAACTTGAAACTTATTTAAACAAAATTATTAGAAACATAACTACATATGTTTTGTCATCATCAAAACTAGGGCAAATGGCCTTTGGGCCAACACGTCTGAGTTTGTTTGGATTGGTTTTCTTCAGTTTGGCGTCAACATCAACAATTCAATATGTACATCAAGAATTAATATCTCGGCATTAACAATTCGGTTGTTCGGTATCAGGATTAGTTTTTTAGTAGTTTCAGCGCTCTTTTCTTTAGTTTTTCATGGACAAACTCGATGTCATACCATCGTCAATCTGAGGTGAGATTTAGATAGAGTAGTAATTAGTTAATTCGTTGAGTTATTCAATTGTAGTCTCCTAATAATATTTGAAGTTTTATAAAGTCCTAGTATTACTATGAACCATACTTTGAGTAGGATTTGGTTTTATAAGGGGTCTACAAAAACGAGGGTTACTCATAGCTATATACAACCGTATTTTGTAGTTCTCACAAAAAATAAAGATACAATCCTGAAGAGTCAACAAAGATTTACCTTTGTAAATCTAACAGGGATTTCCATCGCATCCCCCTGATCCTCTCTGTTACCACAATTGGAGAGCTATTCAAATTGTCAGCAATCCGGTACTTAATAAACAGACCAACTATACCGAGATTGATTGTAACGTGGTATGTCAACAATATGATGCTGACACGCTATCCTTACAATACGTCTCCTTGCAGCACGGACGTTTCTTCTTTTTTTTTTCTTTTTTTCTTTTTTTTACTTAGCAAACTGGTCAGGAATAATCCACCGTAAGTTTGAAAAAGGAGATGTTAGACGCACACGTATATATTTGTTCTAGTCAGTAGATGTACTCATGTGCAAAGAAGTATGTTTACCTCTTGGCAGTCGTACTCGTTATGTATGTATCTCTGGGCTATTGCCACTTTTCGGATACAGAACTTTACTCTCTTCTATCATGTTTTCTAATATGCTTTACGCTGCATTCTCAACCCAATCTGAAGGTAATAATATAAAGGTGGGAAGGATTCAACCATTAATTAGTAATGACAATTCAGATTGGAGATGCAGCAGCAAAAGCATAAATGAGAACCAGACAATCTTCTCTATCATCATGTGGAAGATTTATGAAGAATGAAGGGAACAAGATTCAAATATATTTATAAAGATTTTCTTTCCATTCTTTTCTTTTCATCCCTTTTTTTTCTCTTTTCGTTTCTGAAAGGGTGTTTGCTTATCTGCTGTAGCAATAAATGTTTCAGCACTATTGCCTGAAGATAATTTGCACATATATTTGGTAATAGCTGAACTTCCTTATATTTCTTTGTGAAATGATTTCATGAAAGCATTATAAGAAGCCAACTTACTGCAAGTTAGATGCAAATTTTGAGAACACAACAGAAAAGTGCTTCATCCAAACAGCTAGCATAACAAGATCAGAGACAAGCAGATACAGAAGTGCTTAAATTTGTATACATCAATGCTTTCTTCCATTGTGCATCATTCTCATACTCTTCATTCAACATATTCCATGAATGGGGTGGGTTCGGAATTCCACATCCCATAGCACAGTTTTTAAATCTGTATTCTCCTTGCAAAATTGGTGTTGATCGTACACATTCAACAAGGGAAAGACCTTCACAAAGTACTTTGCCAGGTAAATAGGCTTTGTTACAGTTCACTAAGGCTTGTGAATATATGTTTGGATTCAGTTAATAAGTTCAGGTTTAAAGGTAATTGGAGGGCAACACAGACAGATTTCAGATAAAAACCAATGACTTCTGAAGAATACAGTAAGATTTAACATTGCATATGAAAAAAGGGTTCAAAAACTGGAGGGCAACACAGACAGATTTCAGATAAAAACCAATGACTTCTGAAGAATACAGTAAGAATTTAACATTGCATATGAAAAAGGGTTCAAAAACAACTTCAATGAAATACCTGTTAACTGAATACTATGTACTTCGGAGTCTACTGTTGATTCTGGAACTTTGATTCTTAAAAGGTTGCTCAGTCCCATGTTGCCTGGACATGTACACGCCAAACACAAACACGATATGCATGACGTGGTCAGACAGATCATATTCTATAAAATACACACAAAACAGAAGATTACTATGTGTCTAGCACGAGAAGGCTTGCGTAGTCACCTAAATCCTTCACTTCTAATATTCTATAGGTTCAAGAATATGATATCCTAATATGGATGAATAAAAAGAATTTATTTGTGCACACTAAGAAGCATGAACATAGCCACGTGATACGGTCTCAGCACAACACAGACCCAGACACATAGTAAGAAGTAGGATACAACGGCATAGCTACGTGAAACAGAAATTGTGTGCGTGTGCGCTCAACAAAGAGAGAATACACAAAAACATAGATAATAAACACGTGTTGTATGCATAACTAATATCAAAAAAAATATTGTCAAAGAACTCTTATGACAAAGATTTGTCATTAACTTTTGGAAACAACAGGATAGTAAAAAAGTATTTCTTTGTTTCAGCCTTGAGCCACAAAATCTGAGGAAAGAAATATATAGAACTTTTTTTAAAACGTACTAGTTCACTTGGTTTGTAATCTATTCCATATATCAAAAAAATCCTAAGATTTTAGGTGAAATGAGGATTGTAATTCTTTCTGCTCCTCAAGGATAATGACAAACAAAGAAGCTAGACTGGAAAAAAAATGAAGAAACTTTGTACCGTAATCCTCCTCTGCCAGCACAAGTTTATCTCTAACTCGAACTTCCTATTTGTGAAATAGAGAGGAAAATTGAGTTATATGACTCTTCTTCCATTAGTTGAGTCTTCAATGGATTACCTAGAATGAAAGAACAAAAGTTGCTTCACAAAAGTATAATTATTAAATCATCATGCACATACCAAAGAAAAAGAGTACATAAAAATATAGATATAAGACAAATGTACACATCGAACAAGTCATCCAAATTTTGTGCTTTTGGAAAAGCATCCATCTTATAGTTACTTGATGCATACGTGGGTATTTAAATTTCAATGTTTTTCATCCATAACCAGAATGAGAGACAGAGCGTGAGGAAATAAGTACCAGGTGCCATAGCAGAGAATTCCCCCCAATGGCACTTTTAAAAACCAATTTTCCTATATCAAATGGATGATCTGCGCCCCTTCACAATGATATCCCCAAGTCCTAAAATATAAAACACATCTAAATACATCGATTTCAAAGTATAATGAGAACAAAATAAAAGCCACGGAGAAAAGTGAAAAGTGTGTTTGAGAAGTATCTGAAATCAAAATAGGATAAATTGTGGGAAACACTCGTGTGCTATTAGGGGTGTTGCACCAAAGTTTCAACCCCCAACCTGCACATTGCCAAGAACGCATGGCAGTTGTACTGTACCATATCACTGTTTCCTAAATGTAAACGAAAAAAATCAACATCACAACATCTGCCAAGTATAGCTCACTTATTTGAAACATGGTAATTTATTAAAAGATAAAGAATATTTCTTAAGATACAACAAGAAGCTAATGTAATTTCCAACAATACACAAAGTTTTCCAGAACAAACATCTCTTGACATAAGATCACACACTCACATTACAGGCATTAAGGTCTGCAAAGAAGTACTTGCTTCATGAAACTCCCAACAGGCTTTGTATTGTTTTCTGCAAGAGAAGCAACAATAAGCACAAATAGAATGAGAAGGAATATAATCATGCACATAGCATGAAGTAGAATTAGTTGTTGTCAACGTAGAACCTCTATCTTCAAGGGGGAGGTGGTCGGTGCGTATCTTTCCACGACTTTGCCATCTTTGTCCACAAGGAACTTAGTAAAGTTCCACTTGATACCATTCCCAAAGAACCCACCTTTCTTAGATTTCAAGAACTTATAAAGAGGTGCAGTATCCTTTCCATTCACTTCAACCTACAAAGAAATATGAGTCAATCCCATAACAAAATGTACTTTTCTCAATGAATAAACGAGAATCTTGACGAATGACGAGAATGCCCTAGGTACACTTTTTAAGTGCAAGAAATAACTGTAGCTATAAAGCCAATTCTTAAAGCTAATAATCATGTCAATAATTCTATGTAAATAGACATCTTACTTTTAGAATCACATCACATCCGCCTATCAAGAAGCAAACCTGGTAATGAATTTGTACTGCTTTAAAGATATGTAAAACATCTGTAAAGCCTAATTTGCTCATTTTTTAACTGTATTTAAATATTCTTCAAATAAATTCGTAACAATGATAGCCATCTAAGAGGCTACATATGCTCACAAATGTCACCCAAATATTACAGTAAAAATGTCATCACGTAATTATCATGTCTCATCTCATGAAAATGATCTGTGAATAACATTTTATAATATTTGATTTAACATTTGCATATTTTTTTCAGATTGACTATAGCCCGCCCAACCTACCCTCCCGCGATTCCAACTCTGAGTGCACTGGCACAGAATCAAACTCGAGAAACTCCTGAATCTCAAGCAGGCTCGCAGCAATTCAACTCATGCTCTTTTGTAATACTTAAATAGTAGTTACCTCATGGACTCCTCTAAATGGAGGGATAGATCAAGCAGGCACGTTCCAGTAATGGATGTGCACAGAAAGATAACAGTGGCATATATTTAACTCATTTTTCTCATCTATACATATTCTATAATGCAATGGTCTTCTAGGGCTAGCCTGGGTAGCCCCCTGCAAGCGATTCTGAAGAAATGTAGAATTGTATTATTGCTGCATGTTAATTACAGAAGGGGAAAATTATACGAGATAAATACAACTGGCAATTTTGTGCTACACAGTGAGAAGCTTGCGCCCACAAGATGAGAGTAAATAAAGATATGTAGGCTTGTTCTCCCGTGTTGCATACCTAGGAGGATAGAGTTTAATGCAAGTAGAGGATACTAGGAAGTTGCCCGGGTACCATTGAAGGAGACGGCAGTTGGGATCAGTGTTCGAAGACTCGGACCGACTCGGCTGGTACCAAGACGAGTCCGAGATCTGGTTCAAGGGACCAACTCGGAATCGATCGACTAGGCCAAGACTCGAAGTCAACTCGGCCGAATCGGCCGAGTCACGGGCGAGTCGAGTTAAAAAAAAAACCCGCAGAATATACCTGATCGCCCCGCCCGCCTCCATCGTCGGCGCCCTCTCTCCCTCTCTCCTCTGCCTCTCTCCCTCTCCCTCTCCCCCCTAGAGGGAGAGGGGAGAGGGGGAGGGAGAGGAGGGGAGAGGCTAAGGGATAGGGAGAGAGCGATTGAGGGAGAGACTGAGAGGGAGAGAGATCGGGTGAGGGAGAGAGTGAAAGAGAGCGATTGAGAGAGATCGGGAGAGGAAGAGTGAGAGAGAGAGAGAGAGAGAGAGAGAGAGAGAGAGAGAGAGATCGGGTCTCTCTCCTTTATCCTCTTCCTTTTTTTTTGCTTTTTTTCTTTTGGAATTTTTTTCATAGGGGGAGAGAGATATCAGGTGACCCGATCTCTATCTTTTATCCTTTTCCTTTTTTCGCTTTTTTCTTTTAGAATTTTTTTCATATTTATCCCTCAATTTTTTGTATTTTAAATTACTTCGAAATCATGATATTTCCCTAATTACTCCCTCAAAACAAATTTATTTTGAACATGTGATACATGAATTTTGATAGATATATTTTTTTATGATTTATTGTGATTTTTCAAAAAAAATTTAGCTTTCTATGTAGCGTTTTGCGCGAATCGCCCGCGACCGATCCGTCTCAGTGCCTACCGAGTCAACGGCCGAGACCGCGACTTTGAACCATGGTTGGGATGCGATGAGTGTCAGACTCAGAAGGTGGCAATTGAAATGTCTATTCCCATAACCCTAATCTCTTTTAAATAGAGATTAGATATCATTCATACAATGAGATATGGGTATGACTTTATTACCCAAATACCCATACAACTAAAACATATTAAATATAACACTCTCCCTCAAGCTGAAGCATAGATATTTATCAAGCCTAGCTTGTTGCAAAGACTAGAAAAAAACTTTATAAACAAATGTTTTCTAAATAGGAAAAAAAATTGAGAAACAAATAAATATTAAAGTTGTTCAACCAAATACTAAATTTATAATCTGTTGCCACATTGTTGAATCATTAATGTTGAAGTTGCCAATTAAAATCGTTACGCGCGAAAACTGCATGAAAAAGTAATTGGATAAAATAGTCGCCTTAATAGGAAGCAACAAATGCAGCTGAAGAAGTTGCACTAATGGCGGCTAGGGTTTTGGATTAAAAACGTAATTTTTTTTTGTTGTTACTATTCATCATGAACAGCATCGTGGTGGCACTGTTCATGTGAACAATTTTTTTTCAGATCCGAATTCAAATCACATTAGATCTGAAGAAGAGTAGGAGAAGAAAAGATGGAGGTTTGATGAAGAGAAGTAGAAGATGGTGTAGATAGGTGGCGGCTCACGTTAGTTTTTATGGAGAGAGGAGAAGGAGATGATTTTCGCATGTGGTGATGGAAGAGGGATCACTCTGATATCAGATTGAGAAAGTGGCAATTGAGATGTCTATTCCATACCCTATTTCCATTAAATAGACATTAGAGATCATGTGTACAATAAGATGTGGGTACGGGTTTATTACCCAATACCCAAATACACATACAACTAAACATATTAAATCTACCACTGAGGAACTGCAGAAAGTAAAAAATAGAGATTCATTTGTGTCAAGAAGATAGAAAAACAGGACGCGCAGACCTAAGTAGGGGTTAAACTGTTAAAGGAAATAATTAAAAAGCATAATATGATTCAGTATTTATCTTGATTGGAGGAGGATAAGAAACAAATAGTGGGGATATGAATAATGGATCCACAATGCTCATAAAGCACAAAACTTGATCTCACACCAAAAAAAAAACAACAATAATTGTTTAACTTTATTAAATTCAACGTTTCTGGACATAAGCCACAGAATTAGAAACAGCTCCCAAAAGCTACATTCATTAACAAATCAAATCAAAAAATAAATGATAAAATATGCACGTTGTCCGTTGTCGCTTGACTCACTTAATAAATTTGAGGTGCAAGAAGACTGTTAGACTAACGGTGAGTTATTGGGTTCTTTTTGCTTTACGGCTCTAAATCTACAGGTGTAGATGCAGCAGTGTATTTCATGCACCTTTACTGACAGGTTAACAACATTGTTGTATTAACATAGGTTAACAACATTGGATAAAAGAAAGTGCAGCTTATGTTTGCACAATGTACATAATACGTGTGTCAGGACTATTTTGTGTTAATGAATTAGTGGAAAGTAAGATCATGATTTTTTTATAATGGTTTTCTCTTTCCTCTTTCCTTTTCTATTCTTAAATTCAAAAGTAAAACAAAAGGAAAGATTTTCCATTGCCCTTTATCACCTTATCAAATATGGGGAACTCGGCTTTGAACATTGTGCAAGCAACCTCCTGAATTTCCTTGTTACTTCTTGGCTCTTGGCTTAAAACTGATTGCAAGGAAACGCTAATATCTCAAGTCCTATCAAATAAACCAAAATTGCAGAACTTGCATCAGACATGTAAGGAATAAATGAACAGGAAAACAGCGTAGTGACATGAATAGCTAGCATACCTTTGTCTTTGTACTTCTCATACAAAACATTCATTTCCTCGTAGTTGGCATGAGTTAATCCACTGCAGCGGCCGAAATTTGGTATTAGAAACTGGAAATTCCCGTGAGGCAATAATTTGGATACTGAAGTTACCTGAGTTATCGTTTATTTGCTACGTGCATCAATTTTGTCTAGTGAAAGAGTGTGCAAAAAATTAAATAAAGTTAAGTGCTGAAAATACATTTCTCAATCTAGCATCTCGTCTTAGCTATCTGCTGCAATAGGATTTAGGAAATACAGATTCCAGCATGATCCAAGAGATGCTTTCACAAAGCAGCTATGTACCTTTTTAAAATAAATAATACTGTAGCTTCTTAAAATAACTAAAGCTTAGAGAGGTGCTACACTACAACACAACTTGGGAATGCCACTCCCATCCTATCCCCAACCCCACCATCCAAAAGATGGAAAAGGAAAACGAAAGGTAAAGAAACAAATGAAATTCAAATGTTTGTCAATTGATGCAATTACCATATTTAAGACGACTCAGCATTCTGATGACTAGTTTAAAAAAGAAGAACCAACACCAAGCAAAGAACTATATGTAATTTATTTTGCATTAGCACCAATTGACCTTGTTTCCATTTGATCATGACAGATTTCTATGCTTATAAACATTTTGTATAATATTTATCATTTATTTTGTCTTTTAGCATATTTGATTTTCTTTCTCCCTCTAGTTCTGATAGATTCTTCCGTGGTCCACATACCAACATGGTGCAACATCCCAAAAGGGTAGCTTGTCAAGTTGACAATTGATCATCGTATGGACATGAATCTAGAGGGAGGGGGTTGTCTTTATAGTGCTGCATAGACTTCTAGTAACTACTCCAAAATATTCCAAAAAAAGCGGTTTAACTTTTTTGGGGAACCAGAAAGGATCATTCCATCATGTATCATTCATGAAAAGAAATCAAACACAAATCACAATTTAAATGAATTATACACAAAGACATGCATAAACTGTTGGGAATCCCAAGCAACAGAGAAGACGGGCTCCAGAGAACAGTCATCAATGGCACGAACAATTAAACAAGCAATTTGCCTACGTCCTCGGGCAAGAGAAGAGAGTTCTCATTGAATCAATCAATTACAAGTTACAAGATTCGAGATACAAATATTGGGAACACTACCCCTCTTTATATAGTCAAAGAAACCACGAAAAAAACGAAACCAAAAACACCTAATTCAGATCAGAAATGAATTCAGAATCAGATTTGAAAACTGAGCCGCTGCAGGTGTATTAGTAGACTAGGCCAATACCCTAGTCGACTAATTGCTACTATTAGTCGACTAAGGCATTTGACTTAGTCGTGATGGGGAGCCGGGCGGGATTCTCTCCCTAGGGTTTCTCACCCAAAACACACAGACTACAAAGCTTTAAAAGCAATTTTCATTCATTCCAAAACTGAAAATAACAATACCAATCTTGGCCTTAAATAGGCCTACATCAACAGAGATATTCCATGACAACCGCTATGAGACTAAAAGAAAAAACCAAATAAAAATTACAATAAAAGGAAAAAAGAAATATAGCTTGAATTCCCCAGCTCTAATCGAACCAAACTGGAAGAGTACGACGATGCCTCCTGGTGTAGAATCGCAATTCTGGAGAGATGTCCTCATCATTCCCCCGAAGTTGGGAAGAGCTCGACTCTGTCGAATGTGAACCTCCTAGGCTCTCATAATGCTCCATACGATCAGGATCCAACTGTTGGAGTTCCTCTCGATTAATCAAAGTATTATCAGAATCACGTAGTCCTTTCCAACGAACCAAAAATCTATGGTAACCACCATCTCTAGTAGAGACAATCTGATCATCAATAATTTTATCAATCTGTTCTGCCATATGGGTGGGATGTATTTAGAGAAGAGGTAATAAGGTTCTCTCAGAAATTGGCTCATGGGAAGGCTCATCCAATAAAGGATTATCAGGGGAAAAATTTGGCCCTTTATAAGCAATCAGATCTTCAATATTAAAAGAGGGACTAATACCAAAATCCGGTAGGAGGTCTACTACATATGCATTTGAATTAATTTTCTTCAAAATTTTGAATGGTCCCGCACTACGTGCATGCAATTTCTTCACGGTACCAGGAGGATAACGTTCCGGTCGAATCCGAACCATCACGTAGTCTCCTACGTTAAACTTATGTGCTTTTCTATGCAAATCTGCATAAGCTTTATAGTTTGCATTATTTTTCTGAATTTGATTGCTGATCTCCTTACGCAAGTCATGAATGTGTGATGCAAATGATGCAGCTGACTCAGACATCCTAGCATGATGGGGTGCCATGGGAATTAAATCAATAGGTTGCCTAGGTTGATAACCATGCACTACCTAAAATGGACTCATCCCTATGGTTCTATTGACAGAATTGTTGTATGCAAACTTAGCAGTAGATAAAATAAGATCCCGTGCTCTAAGATTTTCACCCACTAAACATCGTAGTAGATTACCAAGACTTCTATTAACTACTTCAATTTGTCCATCAGTTTGTGGGTGAAAGATAGTAGAAAACTGAAGTTTAGTTCCCATTTTATGCCACAAAGTTTTCCAAAAGTAACTTGTGAATTTAACATCCCTGTCTAATACAATTATTTTGGGTAGCCCATGTAGCCTAACAACTTCATCAAAGTAGAGGGTAGCAACCCGGAGATGCATCCGACGTTTTGGAACATGACAAAAAGTGAGCCATCTTGGAAAAACGGTCTACAACCACAAGTATGAAATCATGCTTTCTTGCTGTTTTTGGTAGACCCAGCACAAAATCCATACTGACATCTTGCCAAGGACAGTTTGGAACTGGTAGGAGAGTATAGAGACCAGTGTTTTGTTTTCGTTACTTGGCGAGTTGACATGTACGACATTGACTAACAAGCCTTGCAACATCTCTTTTTAAACTCGGTCAATAAAAACAATGTTCTACAGCATCGATTGTTTTATTTCGACCGAAGTGTCTAGCAAGACCCCCAGTGTGTAATTCTCATACCAAAAATTCTCTCAGTGAGGTGCGAGGGATACACAATAAACGTGAGCGGAACAAATATCCGTCTTGCAGAAGAAAACCATCAATCTCATGAGTCAAACTATCCCTTAAGACAGTGTATATATTTCCAAAATCAGGACATGACGCATAAGTGTCTTTGATCTTCTCGAAACCAACCACTTCAGTACTCATGACAGAAAGTAAGGCGCGACGACGGCTAAGAGCATCAGCGACTCTTTTTTCTACCCCGGCCTTATGCTTAAGGACGTAGGTGTAATCTTGAAAAAATTCTACCCACCTATCATGCATCGAATTCAACTTCTTTTGGGAGTTGAGATATTTAAGGGCTTCATGATCTGAGTAAAGGACGAATTCTTGCGGTAACAAGTAATGGCGCCAGTAACGTAGAGCTTGCACTACCGCATAGAACTCCTTATCGTAGGTGGAATATCGTTGCCTAGCATCATTTAACTTTTCGCTAAAATAGGCAACGGGATGCTTTTCCTGACTCAAAACACCACCTATCCCAACACCTGAGGCATCACAAGTAATTTTAAAAACTTTCGTGAAATCTGGAAGCCTCATAACAGGAGCTTCCGTCATTCTCTCTTTGATTTCCCGAAATGCCTTGGCAACAGCTTTAGTCCATTTGAATTTCTCCCCTTTTAAACAATCGGTAATCGGGGCCATGATGGTACTAAAGTTTTGAATAAAACGTCTGTAGAAAGTGGCTAACCTATGAAAACTCCTCACTTCTCAAATATTGCGTGGTTCTGGCCATTCCACGATAGCTTTAATTTTATCGGGATCTGCAAAGACGCCTTGTGAAGAAACAACCACTCCTAAGAAAATGACTTGGTCGGTAAGAAAGGTACATTTCTTAGAGTTGGCATATAAACTCTCCTTTCTTAAAACTACACAGATTGCGTAAGGTGGTCCAAATGTTGCTCCGTTGATTTGCTGTAAATGAGGATGTCATCAAAATATACGACTACGAACTTTCCGATAAAGGATCGCAATACTTGTGTCATCATTCTCATAAAAGTGCTTGGAGCATTCGACAAGCCGAACGGCATGACCATCCACTCATACAGCCCATCCTTCGTTTTAAAGGCTGTTTTCCATTCATCTCCCGACTGAATTCGAATTTGGTAGTAACCACTCTTCAAATCTATTTTTGAAAAGATAGTAGCACCGGTCATCATGTCAAGCATATCATCCAACTTGGGAATTGGAAAACGGTATTTTATCGTAATTTTATTGGTAGCACGGCTGTCCACACACATACGCCATGTTCCATCTTTCTTCGGCGTTAACAGTGCAGAACCGCGCAAGGGCTCAAACTCTCGCGTATGAACCCTCTGCTTAACAACTCTTCAACTTGCCTTTGTAATTCGGTATGTTCTATCGGGTTCATCTGATAGTGCGGCAAGTTGGGTAGAGTGGCTCCCAGAACTAGATCGATTGCATGTTGAATGTTCCGCATCGGTGGCAGTTGATCAGGGAGAACGTTAGGAAACACATCAGCAAATTTCGTGGTAATAGGGGCTACTTCAGGAAGAATCGTCTCATGAGATTCTTTCGCTACTTCCCGAGCAACCAAAACGATGACTTGTGCCCCACTAATCACTTCTTGTTCAATTTCTTTAGGGCTGATTAAGCTGAGATTCTTCTCTTTTCTCGTGTCCACTGGCTTTTTCTCTTGTTTGGATCTGGGTTGACTTGGAATTAGTTTGATCCGTTGCCCTTCATAGTTGAAAGTACAAGTGTTGGACTTTCCCCACAAAGTTACATCCATGTCAAATAACCAAGGTCAACCAAGAATCACATGTCTTGCATCCATAGTTATTACATCACACCAAATTTTGTCCTTATAGGTGGCAAATTGCACAGGTACAAGACATCGTTCGTTCACCTCCATTGATGTTGTGTTAATCCAGGTAACTTTGTACGGGCTAGGGTGAGGGGCCGTCTTCAACCCTATCTTTGAAATCAAACTGGATGACACAGCATTTATACAACTTCCACTATCGACAATGATTTTACAATTTTTTTCACCAATCTTTATCCATGTGTGGAAAATCGAGGTTCTTCGCTAGTCAACCATATCCTTAGGTTGAGCGAGAGTACATCGAACGACAGCAACATTCCTGATAGTACTAAGAACTTCCTCTTGTTCCAAGTCATTCTCAGAATCACTGCTCGCATTCCCTACGAATACAATGTCCTTTTGAGAATCGTCTTGCACCTCATCTGATTGATCATCCAGAAAGAGGGTTCTAGATTTACTTGGGCAGAACTTTTCTACGTGCCTATATATTTGACATTTAAAGCATACTCTCGACTGGGCCTTTACCTTTGAGATCTCCCGTTGGGGCTGAACTGTTAGGATTGGGTTTGAGCCAGGATTGTCCAAAGGTGGCTCTAGTGCCTTGGCTCTTGTAATCTGAACCTCGTTGATAGTAAGATCCTCGAGACGCATCTAAGTCCCGAACTATCTGATAGGCGTGTTCAAAATCACTAACACCTCTTGCAAAGAGTTCCCTACAGAGATCATCACGAAGGCCAGACCTAAACCTAGAGAGGGTTACCGCTGGAGATTCATCGACAAACTCGCTGCATCGCGTCAAAAACTCGTCAAATTTCTCAATATATTCAGTAGCAGAGCGAGTTCCTTGAGTCAGCCTATTCCATTTGCCTAACAGTTGATCCTGAAACGTAATCAGGAGGCACTTCTGGCTCAACTTAGTCTTCATCTCATCCCAAATCCAGATCGGTTCTTGCCTCCTTAGGGCTATCAGTCTTTCAACATTTGACCAATATTGTCCCGCCTGTCCTACTAGTTTCATGGCAGCGAAACGGACTCGCCGCTCTTGGGACATCTCGTACCATTTGAAATAACGCTCTAGACTCATTACTCAGTCAAGGTAATATTATGGGTCTAAGCGGCCGTCAAAGTTCGATACCTCCACTTTAATGTTTTTCAAGTACCGGTCATCCTCATCGTATCGATTGTAATTCCTGTTTATTCTCTCTTCTCGACGATTATTGAGTTGACGCTCTTCATTACGAACTCCATCATAACGTTCCACTTCCAACCTATCCATTGTCTGACCTAAGGTGTTCATTTGAGCCTTAATTTCCTCAAGAGTTTTAAGAATTTCAAGAGTCATGATCCGTTGGTGAGGTGATACCAAACGAAGAAGCATTGGGATCCATATCTGTATTGGGTTCTACTGGGTCGTAGACTCTTACCACTACGAGTACGCATGCACAGTTACTTTTTTTTAGTATTATTGTTATTATCTAAATGCTGAATTTATGATGATTTTTTTATATATATAATAATGAATGCAATCTATTATTTCTATATGCCACTAACGAACTCTAATGCAAACATGCAGGATGATGCAGAAAATGCGGAGGATTAGCAACAATTCAGTAAAATAAAGCGTACAATAAGGCAAATGAATTTGCTAGCAAATTCATGAGTGTAAAATAGAGACTGATGTAAAGAATTTGCAATTTAGACCTCAATATTTTATAAAATATTAATTCTATGCAACTGTTGATGTCTACTATGTATTTAGCAGTCCCTAAATTAATATAAAGATGTCGCAAATAAGGGCCAAGCAGATACACACGCTCACTATATGTAGATGGCAGATAATCGACGAAAGTATGATGACAGAATCAAAGTGGTATACAAAATTTAAGTGCAAGGAAATTATACCAGATCACTGATTACCTGGATCGAAGTTCTCGCTGTCACGAACTCAACAGTTCGAAAAGCGTCTGAATCGGACTCTGGATCACCAAGTTGTCGCCTGAAACAATGTATTGCGTTGTGCTTTGGATCCTGTAGTACGCGGATCGGGTTGTATTTGAATTAACTGTGTGCTGTGAAGGGAGCCCAAATCAATTGGTATTAACCTTGGGCTCTGCTCTGTTGAGGGCAAGGGAGGTCGCTGATCAACCCAAATCAAACTCCCGAATCACACCCAATTTTGAGGCGGAGCTCTTGAAATGCAGCGGCGACGGCGGATTTCGATGAAATTATAATTTGATGGCGTCGTCAAAGGTAGGAGATTTCAATGGCGTCGTCGAAGGCAGTGGAGGAGATCCCATGCGATGTGGGGATGCTGTGGATTTCGATGACGTCGGTGATCGAAAGAGGAGTGTAATCAGAGGAGTGTGATCACATACGTCGTCGAGAGGTGAGTACGTCGGAGGGGGAATCTCGACGTCGTGATTGAGATCGAGGTCGAAGTCGAAGGCTGGAATTGAAGAAATTCGACGATGTAGTGGAGAGGCGGCAGAGATCTCGTGGAGGCGGAGAACTAGATGACGACGAAATTGAAAACAATCGACAACGAATTAGAGAGGCAGCGGAGATCTCGCTGAGGCGGAGGATCTCGAAGCGGTGGGGATCTCCGCGGAGCTTGGTTGAAGCGCTCGATGGATTTTGATGTTGGCTGTGATGGAAGAGAGGGAAAGAAATTGATGAAGGAGAAGATCCAGTGGCAGCGCTCGATGGAGAGAGGCGCAGGGAATTGACTGCGATGGGGAATTGGCTTGGTTGCGTAGGGGGAAAAAGGTTTTGTTTTTTTTGGAGATGAAAATTTTTATGGATTGGAAAATTTTGTGGATGACTATTGTAGGGTTTAAGCTCTGATACTAATATGATGGAGAACCGGCGGGATTCTCTCCCTAGGGTTTCTCACCCAAAGCACACAGGCTACAAAGCTTTAAAAGCAATTTTCATTCATTCCAAAACTGAAAATAACAATACCAATCTTGGCCTTAAATAGGCCTACATCAACAGAGATATCCCATGACAATCGATATGGGACTAAAAGAAACAACCAAATAAAAATTACAATAAAAGGGAAAAGGTAATATAGCTTGAATTCCCCAGCTCTAATCGAACCAAACTGGAAAAGTGCGACGACGCCTCCTGGTGTAGAATCACAATCCTGAAGAGATGTCCTCATCAAGTCGACTAGTCTGTAGTGAAACAGATTTGTCAACTCTCTATTTTTATTATTAATCAACTAGGCCATTGTCACGCCCCGCTTCCCAAATACAGGGAGACAGAGTCGCGACGAGAGTCGGCGACGTATATACGCGAGAAAAATACCACACGTATACACGCTAAGCCTAAACTAATCTAAACAAGCTATAAATCTAAACTATAAGGAATCAACGGTCACTGCAATATTACATATAAGCATCCACGCATGTATCATATAAAAAGAACTGGAATAAAAATTGAATCTGATATACATGAAATCAAGAAAAGTATAAAAACAGGAATAACAAGAGGCAAGAATATCAGAATCAAAGAGAGAAAACTATAACTCCTCGCAAAGCGAACGATCACACGAACACTTGAACAATATGAGAAGATGTCCAAACTCCTGGACGTATGAATCCAGGGTCGTCAGAAGCAACCTAATGAGTGTGTGTAAAAGGAAGTGCTCGTGCATAATAACAATATAAGCAATAACAACATAATGAATTGAAATAAAGGATAACAAAATAATTAATATCAAGACCAAAGTTATGAACGATATATAGCTGATATCATGATAAAAAGAAACAACTAATGTCAGAATGTGTAACCTAACATATGTCACTAGTCTGGTATACAATACAGTCATGTATACAATTATATATATATATATATATATTAACTTATATGAGCTCAGTCAGGTGATTACGGTCAGTCACAATACACTATAAACAGTTCATTATTATTTATTATGTCAGCGAACACCAATTGCCACCTGTGATAGACGCATCCCATACTACGCCTACTACATGTGTCAATTAGGATCCTGAGTTATTGAAATTAATTGGTTGGAGACATTGTCTATGTTTTAGGTGGATCACGTACATACCCGGGACTACAGCCTTAGTTTCCTGGCGTTGAACCAGACCGTACCGCTAGGTATTCAGTAACAGTAAACTCACTGTGAAAATAGTGGAACAATAACAGTACAGATGGGATGTCAGTCATCCCCAGGAACTCTGCAGTGGAACCCTTAGTCGGCTGCGCAACCTGTATCCTAGGTCTACCCAAAATACAGACGTCTCCTCCATTAATTTTTCCAATCCCAGTGTAAGTTGTCCATTTACATTATTAATTAATTCAGTTAAGAAAATCAATATCCATGTTACTTATAATGCTGGAACGATGTGGTAACAGTAACAGTACAGTAACAGTACAGTAACAGTAATCGTATACATGGTGAACAGTAATAAGAACAGTGAACAGTAACCGTGTATACGATAAATAGAACTGTACCGAGCGTTACGGCCTAATGATACTTTCCCAGTAACTTTTAGTAAGATGAACAATATATTTATCAGGTAGGTATCTTATATAATCAGTCAAGTTACTTAAGTGGTATCATGATATTTATTCAGAATCAGCAATATAATCTTCTGGGGTTTGTTGATTATGTATTTAATATGTGAACATGAACAATAATTGACATGCATGAACAGTAATTAAATATGAACACTATTTAAACATAAAATAACGTCAATTAAAACAAGTTAAAAACATTCATATGAAATAATATTGAATTACTCAATAAATAAACAAAAAAAACACTCACATGAAATGACGCGATTTTGGAACTGAATCGCCGTCTGGTCTTCACTGCACGAACTGGTACGGATCTACGGATCATCCCATGGGACGATCTTCAAATTGCCTAAGTATCGGATCCATAACGAGCACAAATCCGAGTCTCCTGTTACCGTGTTCGGATCATCCGAACGAGTCTGAATCGCTGCAACACGCAACCGAACACACACGTAAACATAAATACACTCTAACATGCACGCACATACATATACAAGAATACACATACATACGCCTCTATACATACATATCTATACATATATACAAACTAATAATCATGCATACATACACGTATATAGGCTTATATACATACATACATCTATACATACCTATATATACATATGGGCATACCCTTACATGAATTAAAACACCTACACATGTACACATCCATGCATAAATACATGCAATGCATGCATACATAATTCCCATACACAAACTAACAAGCTTCTCTATTATTACACTTTTACCCCCCCCCCAACACACATAAACATGCACAAACCTCGGGGCGACTTGCGGCACGCCGACGGAGGCTCTGACGGAGGCGTCGGGGCAGTGGAGGATGTTGATGGATAGGGGATCTCGTCGTGAAGGGCGTGGGTGCGTTCGCGCTCACCGACGGCGATCCATAGAGAGGCAGAAGACACCATCCCACACAAACATCTACATACAGCATACAAATAATTTACAACACACATGAGATTAAAGTACATATGAACATTCATGCACAGTACACTTAACTCACGCACACACTACACATTTGTAAGCCCATGCATGCAAAACACATGCATACATATTATTTACAACGCACACCGATTGTATTGCACACATCATTTAAATGTACATACCCACACAAATTATATAAACAGCCCACTACACATTATATATACATGCATACATAATATAATTAATAACATACAGAGAGAGGGAAGGAGAAACTCACGCCACAGGGAGATGCACACGGCTGTGGGCTCATGCCGCGGAGGCCGCGAGGCGGAGACGGAGGCCGCGAAGGATGACCGGGATGTTCCGGCGAGGCGGCGGACGAGGTGAAAGAAGTGAGTGGCAAATGATGAGTAGTAGTTACTTATGGTGGTGTAGAGTTGAAAAAATAGCTAAGAAGAGTTCAGTCACACAGGAAAAGGTCTGGAGAAGAAGAAAAAGAAGAAGAGCAAGTGACTCGAGGACAAAAGCAAGGGTTTGGATTCGTGGTGTTCCAGTAGTGAATGTTATTGGGTAAAATGGGGAGGTGTTGGGAGAGAGTTTTCATGGTCTGTGTCTTCATTGAGGAGTACAAGATATGAGTTCTTAGTAGGAGTAGCAACAACAGAAACACAAACTAAAAAGGAGATTAATAATACAAGAAGAAGGACATAAGTAGCAGCATCACACCTATCATTCTTCATCATTAGTCCATAGTATCTCCTCTATTTCTTTCTTCGTTCTCTTTATTTCCGTTCTGCTCTCTGCTTTGCTTCCTTCTCTTTAATTAATTAGAAGCAGAAGATCTAGGAGAGGTTAGGATGTGCTTGCTGCTGGCTGGGGGAGATGTCACGGCCTGCAAAGGGGGAGGACAGGGCCTGCGGATGGTTGATCTCATGAGGAAAGAGGTAGAGTCTGCAGGTGGGTGTACGCAGGGCTCCGGCGGAGGGGTGTTGGCATGCGTCTGTGAGATGAGGGAAGAGAAGGAGATGGGGATGAGAATTAGGAAGTAGGTTAATAATTAGATTAGTAAGGATTTTATGATTTTGTAGTTAAGGGAATTGGAATTTTTTGTTAGGATTAGATTGGGTGGTTAGGATTAGATTAGGTTGGGATATGGATTTGATTATGGGTTTGGGTAAATAATGAGTTGTGTCTAGTGAGTTAACGGGTTTGGGTAGATGAGAATGGTTCAATACTAATGGGTATTGGGTTTGAGAAAATGGACATAAGATAAGAGGGTAATGTGTAATGGGGCATGCGTTAACGAGAAAAGGTGTTAATGGATTGGCTTGGGCCAAGGAAAGGAAAAAAGTAATATGAGTGTGGGCTTGGTTTTGGGCCCAAGGATTAGATTAAGAGAATGATAGAAAATGCAAGCAAAAATAAAAATAACTAAATATGGATAATAATAATAATAATACTAACAATAATAATAGTCACTAACAACTACATGTTAATAACTATTTAAATTAATTATTACTAATAATAGAAATCTATAACGAATTTATTATCAAAGCCCACACATATAATAATAAAACAAATCGTATATACACATGAAAAAAAATTATTATATACATAAAAATCATGTATAAATACATTAGGGATATTACATTCTACCCACCTTATAAAAATTTCGTCCTCGAAATTTCAATAAGGTAGGGAATGATAAAAGAATCCAAATTCAGGGAGAAAACAAACAAGCTTCCACATCGCCTCGCTGGGACACCACGATTTCGCTGCGCGCTCTGAACTCTGCCGTCGATTAGGTCCAAAAGCCAATCCCAATAGTCAATATCAGGGAAAAGGAACCGAGATGGAAGATAGAAATCAACAGAAAAATACAAATCGATCCGAAAAGAATGTTAAAATAGGAGGCATCAACAGATTCAAGAGATGGACTTAGAAAGGAAGGACGATTGATTCTCAAGTGGATTCATACCATTGTGTGAATTCTATATGTTTACTGCAGTGTAAATATAACTCGTCTCAGGTCACAGGCATGAACTTGGTCCGTTTTATTTGCGAACCTGGCTATGATACCAAGAAAACTCTGTCACGCCCCGCTTCCCAAAATAAGGGGAGACGGAGTCGCGACGAGAGTCGCCAACGTATATACGCGAGAAAAATACCCCACGTATACACGCTAAGCCTAAAGTAACCTGAATAAGTTATAAATCTAAACTATAAGGAATCAACGATCACTGCAATATTACATATAAGCTCACGCATGATATCATATAAAAAGAACTGGAATAAAGACTGAATCTGATATACATGAAATCAAGAAAAGTATAGAAACAAGAATAACAAGAGACAAAAATACCAGAATCAAAAGAGAGAAAACTCTTAACTCCTCGCAAAGCGAACGATCACACGAACACCTGAACAATATAAGAAGATGTCCAAAATCATGAACGTACGAATCCGGGGTCGTCTGAAGCGACCTAATGAGTGTGTGTGTAAAAAGAAGTGCTCGTGCATAATAACAATATAAGCAATAACAACATAATGAACTGAAATAAAGGATAACAAAATAATCAATATCAAGACCAAAGTTATGAACGATATGTAGCTGATATCATGATAAAAGGAAACAATTAATGTCAGAATGTGTAACCTAGCATATGTTACTAGTCTGGTATACAATACAGTCATGTGTACAATTATATATATATTAACTTATATGAGTTCAGTCAGGTGATTACAGTCAGTCACAATATACTATAAACAGTTCATTATTATTTACTATGTCAGCGAATACCAATTGCCACCTGTGATAAACGCATCTCATACTGCGCCTACTACACGTGTCAATCAGGATCCTAAGTTAGTGAAACTGATTGGTTGGAGACATTGTCTATACTTTAGATGGGTCCCGTACATACCCGAGACCACGGCCTCAGTTTCCTAACGCTGAACCAGGCCGTACCGCTAGGTACTCAGTAACAGTAACAATAATCTCACTGTGAAAACAGTGAAACAATAACAGTACAGATGGGATGTCAGTATCCCCCAGGAACTCTGCAGTGGAACTCGCAGTCGGCTGCGCAACCTGTATCCTAGGTCCACCCAAAATACAGACGTTGTCTCCTCCATCAATTTCCCCAATCCCAGTGTAAGTTGTCCATTTACATTATTAATTAATTCAGTTAAGAAAATCAATATCCATGTTACTTATAATACTGGAACGATGTGGTGACAGTAACAGTACAGTAACAGTAATCGTAAACATGGTGAACAGTAATAAGAACAGTGAACAGTAACCGTGTATACGATAAATAGAACTGTACCGAGCGTTACGGCCTAATGATACTTTCCCAGTAACTTTTAGTAAGTGAACAATATATTTATCAGGTAGGTATCTTATATAATCAGTCAAGTTACTTAAGTGGTATCATTATATTATTCAAAATCAGCAATATAATCTTCTTGGGGTTTGTTGATTATATATTTAATATGTGAACATGAACAATAATTGACATGCATGAACAGTAATTAAACATGAACACTATTTAAACATAAATAACGTCTATTAAAACAAGTTTAAAAACACTCATATGAAATAATAGTGAAATACTCAATAAATAAACAAAGAACACTCACATGAAATGATGCGGTTTTGGAACCGAATCGCCGTCTGGTCTTCACTGCACGAACTGGTACGGATCTCCGGATCATCTGATGGGACGGCCTTCAAATTGCTTAAGTATTGGGTCCATAAAGAGCACAACTCTGAATCTCCTGTACCACGTTTGGATCATCCGAACGAGTCTGAATCGCTGTAACACGCAACCGAACACACACGTAAACATAAATACACTCTAACATGCACGCACATACATATACAAGTATACACATACATACGCCTCTATACATACATATATATACATATATTACAAACTAATAATCATGCATACATACACGTATATAGGCTTATATACATACATACATCTATACATACCGATATATACATATGGGCATACCCTTACATGAATTAAAACACCTACACATGTATACATCCATGCATAAATACATGCAATACATGCATACATAATTCCCATACACAAACTAACAAACTTCTCTATTATTACACTTTTACTCCCCATAAACATGCACTAACCTCGAGGCGACTTGCGGCGCGCCGACGGAGGTTCTGGCGGAGGCGTCGGGAGCCGCGGAGGATGTCGATGGATAGGGAATCTCACCGTGAAGGGCGTGGGTGCGTTCGTGCTCGCCAACGACGATCGACGGCGATCCATGGAGAGGCGGAAGACGCCATCCCACACAAACATCTACATACAGCATACAAATAATTTACAACACACATGAGATTAAAGTACATATGAACATTCATGCACACACTACACATTTGTAAGCCCATGCATGCAAAACACATGCATACATATTATTTACAACGCACATCCATTGTATTGCACACATCATTTAAATGTACATACCCACACAAATTATATAAACAGCCCACTACACATTATATATACATGCATACATAATATAATTAATAAGATACAGAGAGAGGGAAGGAGACACCACGCAACAGGGGAGATGCACACGGCTGTGGGCTCATGTCGCGGAAGCCGCGGGGCGGAGACGGAGGCCGCGGAGGATGATTGGGATGTTCCGGCGAGGCGGCGGAGGAGGTGAAAGAAGTGAGTGGCAAATGATGAGTAGTAGTTACTTGTGATGGTGTAGAGTTGAAAAAATAGCTAAGAGTTCAGTCACACAGGAAAAGGTCTGGAGAAAAAGAAAAAAAAGAAGAGCAAGTGACTCGAGGACAAAAGCAAGGGTTTGGATTCGTGGTGTTGCAGTAGTGAATGTTATTGGGTAAAATGGGGAGGTGAGAGTTTTCATGGTCTGTGTCTTCATTGAGGAGTTCAAGATATGAGTTCTTAGTAGGAGTAGCAACAACAGAAACACAAACTAAAAAGGAGATTAATAATACAAGAAGAAGGACATAAGTAGAAGCAGCATCATACCTATCATTCTTCATCATTAGTCCATAGTATCTCCTCTGTTTCTTTCTTCGTTCTCTTTATTTCCGTTCTGCTCTCTGCTTTGCTTCCTTCTCTTTAATTAATTAGAAGCAGAAGATCTAGGAGAGGTTAGGCTGTGCTTGCTGCTGGCTGGGGGAGATGTCACGGCCTGCAGAGGGGGAGGACAGGGCCTCCGGATGGTTGATCTCATGGGGAAAGAGGTAGAGTCTGCAAGTGGGTGTACGCAGGGCTCCAGCGGAGGGGTGTTGGCATGCGTCTGTGAGATGGGGGAAGAGAAGGAGATGGGGATGAGAATTACGAAGTAGGTTAGTAATTAGATTAGTTAGGATTTTATGATTTTGTAGTTAAGGTTGGGATTTGTTTTGTTAGGATTAGATTGGGTGGTTAGGATTAGATTAGGTTGGAATATGGATTTGATTATGGGTTTGGGTAAATAATGGGTTGTGTCTAGTGAGTTAACGGGTTTGGGTAGATGAGAATGGTTCAATACTAATGGGTATTGGGTTTGAGATAATGGACATAAGATAAAAGGGTAATGGATAATGGGACATGAGTTAACGAGTAAAGGTGTTAATGGATTGGCTTGGGCCAAGGAAAGGAAAAGTAATATGAGTGTGGGCTTGGTTTTGGGCCCAAGGATTAGATTAAGAGAATGATAGAAAATGCAAGCAAAAATAAAAATAACTAAATATGGATAACAATAATAATAATAACAATAATAATAGTCACTAACAACTACATGTTAATAACTATTTAAATTAATTATTACTAACAATAGAAATCTATAACAAATTTATTATTAAAGCCCACACATATAATAATAATACAAATCGTATATACACATGAAAAAAATTTATTATATACATAAAAATCATGTATAAATATTTTAGGATATTACAGCCATTGCCTTAGTCGACTAGTCTGTAGTGAAACAGATTTTTCAGCTCTCTGTTTATATTATTAGTCGACTAGGTCATTGCCTTAGTCGACTAGTCTTGGGTCCTCCTATGCAATCTATTCGATACGACCGATACGCTCTCATATTCGACATCATTTCAACATTTAAAATCTTGTTGAAAGAGGTTTTTAAACTCTGTTGGAGGTTAGCCATAGATCGATGCAATCAATGGTGTCGAATACGAGAGCGTGTCGGTCGTGTCCAAGTTGGGTTGCACAGGAGGAGCCAAGGCTAGTCGACTAGGGCAATGGCCTAGTCGACTAATGATATAAATAGAGTTGGAAAATCTGTTTCACTACAGACTAGTCGACTAGGCCAATACCTTAGTCGACTAATAAAAACAATTAGTTGACTAAGTTATTGGCCTAGTCGACTAATACAGCTGCAGCGGCCCAGTTTTCAAATCTGATTCTGAATTCGCTTCTGATCCGAATTAGGTGTTTTTGGTTTCCTTTTCTTCGTGGTTTCTTTGGCTATATAAGGAGGGGTAGTGTCCCCAATATTTGTATCCTGAATCCTGTGACCTGTAATTGATTGATTCAATTTGCCCCGAGGACGTAGGCAAATTGCCGAACCTCGTTAAATCTTATGTTCTCTTTCTTTTCTTTGTTTAAATTGTTTATGTGATTGATTGGCTATTCTCTGGTAGCCCTCTTCTCTGTTGCGTGGATTCCCCAACAAGTTGTATCAGAGCTTTCCGGGTTCGACAGGGAGTTTTTTTGTTCGGGTGGAGCAAATCAATTTGGAGACTATCTAAAGAGACTATCTACAGTTTTGTTCGGAGGTAAAGATCTGATCTTTACTATTTGGATTTATTTTCACTAATTATTTTCCGCATCGTGTTAAGAAATCTATTAAGAAGATGGTCGGAGAGAGTCAATCCACGGTGAAATTCTTGAACCCACATCCGATGAAGATCGATGTGATAAAGTTTGATGGCACGAATAATTTTGGGATGTGGAGGTGTGAGGTGATAGATGCATTGACGGCATCAAACCTTGAAGACACTCTGCGATTGAAAGAAAAGTCAGAGAAGACTTCTGAAAAGGATTGGGACGATAAATAGGACGGCGTGTGGCCTTATAAGATCTTGTTTGACATAAGACATCAAGTATCATGTGCTATATGAGACGTCTGCAATGAAGATGTGAGAGATTCTCGAGAAGAAATATCTGACAAAGAATATCAAGTCTCGACTGCTTCTAAAGAGGATCTTTATCACTTCCAATTGAAGAAGGGATTCTCTATTGCTAAGTACATGAACGACTATACAAAGCTTCTAACAGATTTGGTTAATGTGGATGTAAATATCGAAGAAGAGGATAAGAAATTAATTTTTTGAATTCTCTTCCTGATGAAGAATATGAGACCTTCGTCCCCACCTTGATTAATGGGAGACAATCACTTAATTATAATGATGTGTCGGCTGCTCTTATAAATTATGAAGTGAGGAGGTCATCAGTACTTTGTCTCGATAATTTTTCTAGGCATTGTTGGATGTTTCCCATGAGATAAAGATTTGAAGCCCTAGCTATGTTGGTGAAGTGAAAGGATATGATGGAGAAATAGACTGGAAGATTAAGGAGCTCCAAATTAGTAATGTTGAAAAATACAAGAATCAATTCCTACAATTTGGCCAGAACACTGGTATTGGTACTCACTTCACAAATGAAATACATAGGTTAGCTAAGGAAATCAACCGCTCTTTGCTGCAGAAGGTTCAGTATTTATTATCTAATGCATGATTAGACAAATCGTTTTGGACTGAGGCGATTGTATATGCTAGCCATCTTATAAATGGACTGTCATCGACTGCGATAGAAGGCAAAACTCCGTTGCATATTTGGTCAGGTGGAGCTGCTCAGGATTATGATTTGTTGCAAGTATTTGAAAGTTCGGCCTACTTTAGTGCCAAAGATGGACAAGGTAATCCGCGAGCAAAAAGGTTTGTATTTTGGAGTGTCAAAAGGAATATGAAAGGTTACAAGTTATGGGACCCTGAAAAAAGAAGATTATGTTAAGTAAGCATATCACGTTTGATGAGACTTCATTGTTGAAGTCTACCATCTCTCAGCATATGGAAAGATTGAAGACCAAGGATATATCGCAGCGGATGGAGATTGATGCTACTCTACCCACCTCCAGTATATTCGATATCAGTAAGGACTTCACCGGATGTGACACTGGGTGGAGATCATACAGCCAGTTTTGATGCTGAACAAGTTGAAGACATTGATGAGAATATCGAATTATTTGCAGCTATTAGAATCAAGATAAATCCACGAAAGTGGGTAAAAAGCATGAATCTCAAGTTGGTGAACGTGACAAGCTCAAATTGAAGGTCGTTGTTCTCCATGACGATATTGGTAAGGAGGTTCATATGACTCAGCCAGTTCGATTCGCTGCTAAAGATTTAGTCACAGTTACTTGAGCTCGATGAAGCTCATTTAGATAAACTACGTGTGGCTTGATCCCGTTGGGCATGGGTATGTAGGCAACCACAATGGTGCAGTCAAATTGGAGTCAACATGGTGTTATGTTGTGTTCGACTCAGATTTGAGAAATCTTCACCGAGGTGGAGAATTGTGGGGAGAGAGGGTAAAAATCTTGTTGAAAGTTTTTTAAACTCTGTTAGAGGTTAGCCAAAGGACAATGCAATCAATGGTGCCAAATACGAGAGTGTGTCAGTCGTATCGAAGTTGGATTGCACAGGAGGAGCCAAGGCTAGTCGACTAGGGTAATGGCCTAGTCGACTAAAGATACAAATAAAGAGTTAAAAAAATCACTAGTCTACTAGGGCAAAGGCCTAGTCGACTAATGATACAAACAGAGACAGACTAGTCGACTAGGTCAAATACCTAGTCGACTAATAGAAGCAATTAGTCGGCTAGGGACCTAGGATATTGGCCTAGTCGACTAATGCAGCCGCAGCAGCCCAGTTTCCAAATCTGATTCTGAATTAATTTTTGATCTGAATAAGGTGTTTTTTGTTTCCTTTTCTTCGTGATTGATTGAAAGAAATAGTAGGGAGAATTACCGTGTAGCTTTGGGCTAACGGGTCGTGTCTACAAGAAGGAATGCGATGAAAGCGTTTCGATTTATTGTTTCAAAAGCAAAGGTTGGTTTGGTGTTTTTTTTAGTTGAAAAGAGAATGAAGAGTAAAGAGATGATTAAAAGAAAACTTAAAACCTGGAAAAGGTTTTGGAAAAAAATGATCTTTAAAAGGCTTGAAGAGTGATTGGTTGTTTGTTTTAACATATGAAAAAAAGATCCGGGCTCACTATCTTACTACTCAACGATATATTTTTCTCTTGAAAATCTCAGTGCCTCAACTTGATCATAGGCGAAAACTTAAGCTTAAATTTCGAAAGTCTTAAGTAAAACAAATAAGATTGTTTGGAAAAGTTAACTCTTTTTTTAAGAATTCATCTTGAACTGAATGTTAAACCATCAAGTTGTCTTCCAAGTATGAAATAAAAACAAGTTCAAGTGATGTTTTAAAAAATGAAAGTTTTAGAAATTCATACCCCTCCTCATGTGCCTTCAAGAATACTTTCAAAGAAGCAAGGCTTAGTTTAAGGCATTCATATAATTCTGTTTGGTTCTTTGCACAAAACTCATTCAAAACAAGAGGGATCAAAGAGAGATGATAGTGAGCCCATAAAAACAAATTTAGCTACTCATAATTGATGCAAAATAAGACATGTAAATTAAATGAAACATACCCGTAAATTAGAGAAGAAGAGAGGTCTTGATTTCTTATTGATGTCACTTCAACTTCAGATTGCAATCACTCTTTTCCTCTCTCTCTCTCTCACTTGTTTCTGGACTGAACTACAAATTAAAAACTGAGATACAACTTCTCATTAACTATCTAACAATGATCCTAAACCTTAAAAATAAAGAGAAAAACTTAAACTAGTTTCTGGTCCTTTGTCACTGCAAATTTTCTGGTATTTATAGGGAAAAACAAGAGGGGGAGAGCGTGAGCAGATAGGGGGAGCAAACGCTCCCCCTATCCCAACAGAAGAGCTGTGAATCCGCGGCTTAGGCCACGGATCCGTGGCGTGGATGTGGCCAACTGGCAACATCCTGGGGAGATGGTTATAGATTTTGTGTATTTCCCTTTTATCTAATGAGATTTCTCGTTTGATCTTCTGATTTCAACGATTCTTCTGTTGATCTTCGGTTAACCAACTGGATCTATAAAAATCTGAGTTTAACCGGTTTTATTTGCTGCTATCTTTCCTAATATCTTCTGATTTTTAACTGAAATTTGCCCTAATCCATGATTCTTTATTTCAGTAAGCTTTTGGGCTTTGTTTTCCCTTCTTTCTCCCTTGGTAAAGGCATGCATTTATTAAACAAAAATAAGACTAAATACATGATTTATTAGACAATAAATATGAAAATGTGACATTATATATGCAATATAGGTGACCAATCACACCCCACACTTATCTTTTGCTCGCCCTCGAGCAAAACATCAAAACTAATCCTAAGAAATTATTGTATCACCTTCGCAAGTCACTCGATTGCACTGAGTATGTGCAACAAGCCATTAAATCTCTAGGTTACCCCTAAAGGACGAGTTTTGTCTCGTGAGGGCTTTCAGTGGATTACACTCACAAAATTCATAAAGAAAGAGAAGTGTTAGTATTTTGAAAAGAGAGAGTATTTGAAGTATTATTGTAAGAATTCAAGTAATTTATAAGTTATAAGAAAATCAAACTTTTCATTCTTAAACTTAGTATTTATTCAAAAACTAGTTATTAATTAATGTAAAGAGTTAAATTGTATTTCTCATCTAGTCTATTACTTTACCCTAAGTCATATGTACCTTCTTGACCGTGAAATTTTTTACTAAGGGTTCTTCAACTATAACTCTTATGCCTTATTTATTTATTTATTTTTGGTGATGATTGTTCTTTAGTTCTATTAGGTTTTCTAATCTGCTCATGTAATGATCCTTTAATCGGTGACTCCCAAACTGGACGGTCATAGGGCATCGGGTGAGAAAACACCTCAAAGACTTAAAGACTTGAGCAAACAAGGCCACAAAACTAAGGATTTTATTATATGAACCACTTTTAAGCTTGAATACTTATGCTTTATGAGACACAAATACCCTGCTTAGTCAGAAGATTTTTGATATAAATATATATTTTTTCTTTTTTTCTTTTTTATATAAGGCATAAGAATCTTTATTTTTGAACCCTAAGTGTGTAAGTGTATAAAGTGTGCATATTTCATCAAGGTAAAGATCAAGACTAAATACTTTTCCAAATTTTCTTCCTAACCCTAGAAATCAAACAAATAATCTTATTTTGACCAAGTAAAAGAAAGCCTAATTATGATTCTCCTATTCCTTAAAATTGACTTAATTTCTTATAAAAAATAAGTCAAAATATTGTTCTTTTCCAAAGTTTATATATTTATATTTTTTTAAGTTATGTTAATCATGTCAAAACCTCCCCTAAGTCTATCTCATGCATTGTCCCCAATGTATGAAAGAAATGTATAGATGCATGAAATGGAATGTAAAAGAGGTAAAGTTACCGATACACTGGGTCGAAAAGACCCATAGCCGTTTCATTTACCGGCACCGATTCCAAGAAAGGTTTAAGACATTGACCATTTACCTTAAAGTCATTCTCATTCTTGGTGTCACTGATCTCTACAGCACCGTGTGGAAACACGGATTTAACAACGAATTGTCCAATCCATCTTGATTTTAGCTTTCCAAGAAAAAGATGAAGTCTAGAATTATAAAGTAAGACTTTTTATTCAGGGACAAATGTTTTCCTTATGATATATTTATCATGAAAAATCTTAACTCTCTTTTGTGATCTTTGCATTTTCATAGGCCTCATTTCTCAACTCCTCTAATTCAGAAATTTATAATTTTCGAAGGTCACCAGCCTTATTCAAATCGAAATTTAGCTGCTTAATTACCCATAAGGCCTGGTTCTCTAACTCAACAGGTAGGTGGCAAGCCTTCCCAAAGACTAACCTATAATGAGACATTCCTAAGATCGTCTTGAAAGCGATCTTGTAGGCCCATAGGGCATCTACAAGTTTGGTGAACCAATCTTTCCGGTTTTGGTTCACAGTCTTCTCCAAAATAACCTTGATTTGTCTATTGGACACCTCCACTGCCCACTGGTTTGAGGGTGATATGGTGTGGACAACTTGTGAGTTATAACATACTTTCGCATAAGAGCTTCAAAGGATTTATTGCAAAAGTGAGTACCATTATCACTGATGATAGCACGAGGGGTTCCGAAGCACGAGAAAATGTTCTTTCAAAAACTTTATGATAATTTTGTTATCATTAGTTTTACTTGAAATGGCTTCTACCCACTTGGACACATAGTCCACAGCAACCAATATGTATTGGTTTCCAAATGAATTAGAAAATGGACCCATAAAGTCGACACCCCAAACGTCAAAGAGTTCTATTTCTAAAATGGGTTGAGGGGTATCATATCTCGTTTCGAGATCCTTCCTACCATTTGGCATCTAGGGCATGTCTTGCAAAATTCATAGGCATCTTTGAACAAAGTGGACCAATAGAACTCACTTTGTAGCACCTTTTCAGCAGTCTTGCGGGGACCAAAGTGTCCACCGCATGTAAGCTCGTGACAGAAAGACAAAACACTTTTGATTTCTTCATCGGGAATGCATCTCTCCTAATGATATGGTCGGAACAATACTTGAAAAGATACGGTTCCTCTCAAAAGAAATACCGAACTTGAGATAAGAACTGGTATACATCATTTTTAGACCAATGAGATGGAGTTTGGTTTGTGACAACCAAGGTTCCCTAAAGACAGCAAAGAGTTTTTCGTCGGGAAAGTCATCATTGATAGGCACTATGTTGCATGGAGCATTTGGAATACGTGAGAGATGGTCAGCAACGACATTTTCTACACCTTATCTCGAATCTCGAGATCGAATTCTTGAAGAAGTAAGATCCAACGAATAAGTCAGGCCTTAGCATCTTTCTTCGCCATAAGGTATCTTAGCGCAGAATGATCGGTGTATGGTTTTGGACCCTAGTAGGTAGGGACGAAATTTCTCTAAAGCAAACACTACTGCCAAGAATTTCTTTTCGGTTGTAGTGTAGTTCATTTGAGAATCGTTGAGAGTCCTACTAGAGTAGTAAATCACGTGCTATTTGTTATCAATGCGCTGTCCTAAGACAGCGCCTATGACAAAATCAGAAGCGGCGCACATGATTTCGATCGCCTTCGACCAATCCGGTGCAGATATGATTGGTGCATAAATAAGTTCTTTCTTAAGCTTCTCCAAGAATTTATACATTCATCATCAAAAGTGAAGGACACATCCTTAACTAAAAGATTAGTCAAGAGTCTAGCAATCTTGCTAAAGTCCTTGATAAATCTTCGGTAGAAACCGGCGTGTCTTAAGAAGGATCGAATATCCTTCACGCATTTGGGCATGGGAAGCTTAGTTATAACCTCAATCTTGACTCTATCCAATTCAATTCCTTTCTTAAAGATTTCATGACCCAAGACAATTCCATATGTTACCCTGAAGTGTCATTTCTCCCAGCTTAGTGTCAAATTTTTCTTAGCATAACGTTGGAGGACAAGTTCTAGATGGTGAAGACATTGATTGAATGAATCTCCGTAGATGGCAAAATCATGCTTGAAGATTTCTAAGAATCGTTCTATCATATCAGAAAATAAACTCATCATGCAACGTTGAAATGTTACAGGTGCGTTGCACAAACCGAAAGGCATTCAGCGATAGGCAAAAGTCCCAAATAGACATGTAAACGTCGTCTTCTCTTGATCCTCGGGAGCTATAAGAATTTGATTGTACCCCGAGTATCCGTCCAAGAAACAGTAATACTCGTGGCCAGCTAATCGTTCTAACATTTGATCAATAAAAGGAAGAGGGAAATGGTCCTTACGAGTGGTTGCATTCAATTTCCTATAGTCAATGCAAACTCGAACCTTTGCGGGGAGTTGAGTTTGGACCAACTCTTTGTTCTCGTTTTCCACTACAGTAAACCCGGATTTCTTCAGAACCGCGTAGACAGGACTGACCTATGGCTGTCAGAAATGAGATAAATAATCCCATTGTCTACGAGATTCAAACTTTCAGTACGAATAGCCTCTTACATTATAGTGTTTAACCTACGGTGCGGGTCTCTCTTGGGTGTCGCCTCTTCATTAAGATAAATGCGATGTTGAACGATGGCTGGACTCAATCCCTTTATATCGATCATAGTCCAACCAATGGCTTTTCTATTTTTTCTAAGAATTGACATGAGGTTCTCTTCTTCCTTGTCAGTCAAAAGAGATCCAATTATGACGGGTAAAGTCTCTTGTTCTCCTAGATAGATGTACTTGAGATGCTTAGGTAAGGCATTCAATTTTAAGAAAAAGGAAGGCTCAATAGAAGAGGGGGTCAAGTTTGTTCACTCTAGACTTGGTGAAAGAGGGCTTGACGCCCAATTCACAGTAAACTCGACAATCTGATCAAGGTTAAAATTCACATAATTCAATTCAAATTCACTCTCAGTTTCTAGTTTCAATTCTTCTCTATGTTCACTTGTGATGTTCTTTGACTTCAAATGTTTGGTCTTCTATATCTCGGAATTTTTTTCCTAGGTTGAAGACATTGACTTCTCTAGTCATGTCTCCAAAGGTTAACCTCATGGATCCATTCTTACAATTGATAATTGCATTGGCAATTGCAAGAATGGACGCCTAAGATAACTGGAGTTTGAACCTAGGGTAGGAAATAGGTTGCGTTTCAAGAACTATGAAATCAACGGGGTAGATAAACTCTCTGACCGGATAAGGACATCATTAATTTCTCCCTTTGTAACTTTCACTGACCGGTCAGCAAGTTGGATGGTGACTCGGGTTGGACTAAGCTCACCCAGCCCGGGTTGTTGATAAAACTGAGAAGGGAGCAAGTTGATACTTGCTCCCAAGTCAAGCAGTGCACGACTAATTTCAGCTTGTCCTATTGTGCAAACAATGGTAGGAAAAACCGAGATTCTTATACTTGACAGGGATCGGATCCGACAGTAGCTCACTAATGTTAGTGGCTAAGAAGACCCTTTTTGTGTACGTTAGTCTTTCTCTTCTTGATGCACATGTCCTTAAGAATTTGGTATATGACAGGACTTGTTAAATCGCATCAAGAAGAGGCACATTTATCTTAACTTGATTGAAAATCCCAATTATCTCATCCATGTGTGTATTTTGCTCATTGTTCTTCAGCCTATTGGGAAATGGTACTATAGGCTTGTGTATCTGACTGGTTGACTTATCATTTTCAGATTCGTCAGATTTGAATGAATTGAGACTAGATGAGGCGGATGCTTATGTGTGATTGTGTTGAATGAGAATGGTTGGCGTTAACACTTGATTATAAACTTTTTCACGACCTCAATGTATGAACAACATTACATTGATTCAACAGTTGATCCTCAGCCAAATGGGGCTTAGTGGGAATTCCTAGGATTTGTTGTTGGCTGACTGGGTAAGATACCATTTAGTCTCTCATTCTGTGAATTGGCTAATGGCTCATTTGAACCTCTATCCTCGTTATGGCTTGTGTATGGATGCTCTGTATTGTTTGCATGAGGGACTCTCTTGCTCTTCATGTACCTTTCCATGTTCTTCTCAAAATCAGTCATTTTCTTCTCAAGTGGAGGATTTTGGAAGGAAGATTGTAGGCTTAATTGGGAAAGTTTTGTTGATATTTGAAAAATTGGGTTGATGGTTGGAAGAATTGTGATGGTATAATTGAAAAATTAGGTTAATGATTGAAATATTGGAAGTGCTTTGGATGATTTGACCTTAAATGGTCATTGTTGTTTTTGGCTCCATGAGAAATTCGGGTGATTTCTCCAGCCAGGATTGTACGTTGGTGCGTAAGGATTATTGTTGGGCCTTGAAAAGGATGCATTCATTGGTAACACTGGACACTCCCCAAATACGTGATTCATGGCTTGACAGTAGTACAGCCCGGAGTTGAAAATTAGTTTGGGCTGACTTGGTTGACTGGAGTTGGTCCCTTAGTTTCTAAAACTTTCAGTCTTCTTGCTAGGTTTGCTATTCTAGCTTCGACAGTTATAAATGATTCAATTGAATGGAGACCTCCTTTTGAAGAGCTGGAGTTTGAATTTTTAGAGTTTTCATTAGTTGGTGCCCATTGGATGGTTTTTTTAGCTAGTTTCTCATATAAATCTCATCCTTCATTTCATCTTTTTGCAAGAATCCCTCTTGGCACATAGTTTCTAAGAGGGTCTTGGTTGAGTAGTCTAAACCGTTATAGAGAATTTAGCATTGTCGTCATTTCTCTATTCTATGATGAGGACATTTGACAAGAAGGTCTTTGAAGCGTTCAAAGTACCTCCAAAACGGTTCACTAGTTCTTTTTTGAACTGCATGATGCTCTTCCCAATGAGCGCGATCTTATGGATTGGATAGAATTTCTTCAAGAAGACCATGATGAAACCATCCCACGAAGTGATAGAGCTGGCCGCTAAGCTGTAAAGTCATTTCTTGGCCAAGTCCTTAAGAGCAAATAGGACAAATCTTAACCTAATAGTATCATTTACAATGTGTGAGATTTTCATCATTAAGCATACTTCCTCAAATTCTCTTATGAAGAAATAAGCATCTTCGGACTCTAAGCCATGAAACTTTGGGAGTTTGTTGATGAACTGAGGCTCGAGCTCAAAGTTGTGTTCACCAACCGACAGAAGTTGGATGTAAGATGAAAGTGGGTTCTAATGGGGTAGAACCTATCCTGCAAGGATGTTGGTTGAGCCATAACCGGATCTGGTTTTGGTTTAAGCTTGGGTGGTGATGTGTTTCTAGTTAACCTAGATAAATTTGGGTCTCTCGACCACACTTGCATACACAAACACTACCACAAACAAGTTTAGCAATAGTCAACGAGAAAAAGCAACCAACCCTACTCTAAGGTAAACCTTGGACCTAGACAACTCCTAATGGTTGATTGTCCACAGGAGATATAATGCAGACTCTGACCACAAGCTAATCAACCAGGTCAGGGCAAGATTGGTGGGAGGTATCCGCGCAAAGCGACGGGCCTAATTAAGCCAAACCACCAGCCTTCGAGGTTTCGCCTCTCAATCCTGTCCTTTGACACCGATTTGGTAGGAGCCAAATTCTAACACCTTCCCCTTAGGATAATCTCCTAATGAGTTCGAGATGTCCCTAAGGCCAACGTCTATCAGATTTTAAATTAGGCTTGGGTTGTGCGTGCTTGGAGATAATTTGTGGGCTAAGGAAATGACTCCCCCCACCTTATCTTGTGTTGGGATTTTGCCCTTAAGATTGATTGTGCAAGTAAAAAGCAAGTAACAATCAAAAAGCAAATAAATCACCCAAGAATATTTCTATGCTAGATGCTATGCAAAACGTACCTTGTCTGCAGCTTTCTTCAACAGTAATTGAAATGGAAACGTAATTAGACAAATGCCTAAAATGCAAGTCTAAACATTTTTTAAGCAATTGACAATCAATCAAATTATTGTTGGATTAAAAACAGGGTTATCCAAATATCAGAAATAACACTTGTAGAAACTGTATTTTTTTGCAAAGCAATATGTCCTACAAAAAAGAGTTTTTAGTAGTCCAAAAAGAAAGCTTTTGCGCGACAATATCTCAGAATTCTATTTCTTACTTTCTAGAGTAGTGGCGCAGAATAGCAAGTCTTCTTCTACAATGCTTGAACACTAAATCTAATTTCTTTCACCCTGAAACTGAACACCAAAATTGTTAGAAAAACAATTACCTTGTTCCCTCTATGGCAACGGCGCCAAAAATTGATTGAAAGAAATAGTAAGGAGAATTATCGTGTAGCTTTAGGCTAACGGGTCGTGTCCACGAGGAGGAATGCGATGAAAGCGTTTCGATGTATTGTTTCAAAAGTAAAGGTTGGTGTTGGTATTTTTTTAGTTGAAAGGAGAATGGAGAGTAAAGAGGTGGTTAAAAGAAAACTTAAAACTTGAAAAAGGTTTTGAAAAAAATGATCTTTAAAAGGCTTGAAGAGTGATTAGTTGTTTGTTTTAATATATGAAAAAAAGATCCGGGCTCACTATCTTACTACTCAACGATATATTCTCTTGAAAATCTCAGTGTCTCAACTTGATCATAGGCAAAAACTTAAGCTTGAATTTCGAAAGTCTTAAGTTAAGTAAAGCAAATAAGATTGTTTAGAAAAGTTAACTCTTTTTTTTTAAGAATTCATCTTGAACTGAATGTTAAATCATCAAGTTGTCTTTCAAGTATGAAATAAAAACAAGTTCAAGTGATAAAAATGAAAGTTTTGAAAATTCAAACCCATCCTCATGTGCCTTCAAGAATACTTTCAAAGACGGAAGGCTTAGGTTAAGGCATTCATATGATTCTGTTGGCTTATTTGCACAAAAATCATTCAAAACAAGAGGGATCAAAGAGAGATGATAGTGAGCCCAGAAAAACAATTTAGCTACTCATAATTGATGTAAAATAAGACATGTAAATGAAATAAAACATACCCGTGAATTGAAAAAGAGAGAAGTATTGATTCTTAATTGATATCACTTCAACTTCAGATTAAAGTCACTCTTTTTCTCTCACTTGTTTCTAGACTGAACTACAAATTAAAAACTGAGATACTTCTCATTAACTATCTAACAATGATCCTATACCTTAAAAATAAAGAGAAAAATTTAAACTAGTCTCTAGTCTTTTGTCACTGCAAATTTTTTGGTATTTATAGGGAAACAAGAGGGGGAGAGCGTGAGCAGATAGGGGGAGCAAACGCTCCCCCTATCTCAATAGAAGAGACGTGGATCTACGGCTTTGGCCGCGAATCCGCGGCCTAGATCCAGGGGGAGATGGTTATAGATTTTGGGTATTTTCCTTTTATCAAATGAGATTTCTCATTTGATCTTCTGATTTCGACGATTCTTCCGTTGATCTACAATTAATCAACTGGATCTAAAAAATCTGAGTTTAACCGGTTTTATTTGCTACCATCTTCCCTGATATCTTCTGATTTTCAGCTGAAGTTTGCCCTAATCCTTGATTCTGAATTTTAGTGGGCTTTTGGGCTTTGTTTTCTCTTCTTTCTCCCTTGATAAAGGCCTGAACTTTACTAAACAAAAATAAGACTAAATACATGATTTATTAGATAATAAATATGAGAATGTGACATTATATATGCAATATAGGTGACCAATCAGTGGTTTATTTGGCTATATAAGGAGGGGCAGTGTCCCCAATATTTGTATCCCGAATCTTGTAACCTATAATTGATTGATTCAATAAGAACTCTCTCCCCTTGCCCCGAGGACATAGGCAAATTGCCGAACCTCGTTAAATCTTGTGTTCTCTCTTTCTTTTCTTTGTTTAAATTGTTCGTGTGATTGATTGGTTGTTCTCTGGTGGTCATCTTCTCTGTCGTGTGGATTCCCCAATATAAACTTATACTATTGAAGACCTTGATGAATCACCCACCTAATATTACTTTGTGCTTTAAAATCAAGTGAAACATATATCTTTTTAAATGAAGCAAATCTGATGCATAAACTTCAATTGAGTAATTACCACTTGGAAGCAACATTCACAACAAGAAGAACCTTTCCCCTGTAATCGCTCAGGCTCACATTGTTGCCGCTTATATCCTGTCATGTTGTTCAAATCAGATAAGTAAAAGAAGGGGAGGTAACCCAAGACTAATTGAAACACTTACACTTACAAGAACCGGAACCATGAACAAACTGGAAAATGGTGGGGGACATGCAAAAACTTTAATCAAAAAAATCCTCATGACCATAGTCAATCTCCAGTGTAATCAAACCATATAACTGAAATTTGAAGAAAAATAACAGCAGGCTAACATGGGAAAATAGGGGCAAACGAAGCTAACTATTGAACCAAAACCAAGAAACATCAAAATAAAAAAGAACAATCCCTAAACAAATTGACCCATCAGAATAAATTAAATCACAAATGAAAAGAAACCTAGAAACAAAATAATAGATTTCAGTCAAAAGAAAGATCATTACCTTAACATTGACATCATACACAGATTTGGGCATTTCTTTGGCCATTGAGTTGCGTTCTTGAAGAAGAAGAAGAAGAGAGCAAAATCCAGAAACAGACCAGCTCTTGAATCTCGGGGTTTTTGTAGGCAAGTGGGAACTGGGATTAATTGTGGGCGTTGATTTATTTATTTTTTCCTTCCAACTGTTTCCGTCTCTCATGCTGTGTCTTGATTCAGCGTGAACGAATTGAGCGCCAGTTTGAGCAATGGAGGAGAGGAAGAGAGGAGGGAAGAAATGAAGAGGGGAATTTCTTCCCCTCTTCAGTCAAGGCTGTCTGGAGAACGGAAGAGAGGAACGGAAGAGGGGAAGAAGACGAAAGGGCAAAAAAAAACCCTCGCCCCCCACCGGGCGCCTTGATCCCGTGCCACCTCTTTTCTCCCGACCAAATCTGTATGGAAGTTCCCCCTTCCGCCGCGTCAGCGTTAGCGTGGCAGAAGAGGGGCTATTCCTCTCAAGGCGCGGGCGGAAGTAAAGAAATAAAGAATTACAATTGTTCACTTTCTTATCTATCTAAATACCGAAAAAGAAAAAAAAGAAAACCCTTAATTTCTTTTCTCTTTTTTTCTTTTTCTTTTACACAATCATTTCCTCACTTTTAAGGTGCTACAGTTAATTTTGTGATCATATAAATCTCATTTATAATAAGTTGTAGCACAAAATAGTTAATTTATTGATCATGTAATTTTCACTTGCATTCTAACTACAGTCCATTTTTTATTTTCTTTAATTAATTTTTATTTTAATATTATTTTGCGGTCAACTTTGTAGTCAACTTTTTCACTTTCACTTTCACATTACCATCCAAATACCGGAAAAGACATAACATTTTTCAAACCATACTTCCTAACAACATCCAGACACCGGAAAATTTCCTAACTAATTCCCAAGTTCCAAAGGGAACTATTACCACTTCTTCACTTCTACACTTTCAACCTTAACCAAACAGGCCCTCAGCGTCCAAATGGTGGGGGGAGAGCTCCCTGTCACGTGTTGGCACCCCATTGGCTGATGCCTCTCTCTTCCTTCCAGCTTCGGGCTTGTTTCGGTAATAGAAGAAAGAAGAAGAGAGGAAGAGGTGAGGGAAGAAATGAAAAGGAGAAGAGTAAAAGGGGAAGACTCTTTCCCTTCCCCTCTTCAGTCAAGACTATTTGGAGAACAGAAGACAAAAAGAAGGGGAAAAAACAAAAAAAAAAAAATCAAAACCCCAACTTTCTCCTCCTCCTCTCACTCTCTCACCTGACGCCTTGATCCTCGTGCCTCCTCTTTTCTTCCTACCAAATCTGAGGGGAAGAGAGCTCTTCCCCTCTTCCGCCACGCCGGCCTCAATGTAGTGGAAGAGGAGCTCTTCTGAAATTATACCTAGAGGGGGGATGGATAGGTGTAAGGCTAATCAAATCAAAATTCAATGCAAAATAAAAATGAGATGAAGCAAACGATCACTCAAAGTAAGATTAGAAGGCGTATACCCCGTGAAGTGTTCTGAACTTCTTCCTCGTGATTCCTTTAGATAAGAGTTTGAGGTGCGCAATACAATCTTATTGTAAGAGTATAAATCGACAATAAAAGAATGAAAATATAGTAGATAAGAGAGACAAGAAATCAATCGCAAACAAAGAGATTTGTTTCGAGGTTCGAGCCACCGCTCTACGTCCCCGCCTTCACCACCGTGAAGAATTTCAAATCCACTAGAACTTCCACCAAAGGAATTACAACCACTATGGAGTACACAACTCCCCAACACACTCCTCTAATCCAGAGGTAGCGTAGCAACAATACAATAAGCACTGGGTGATCAAAAGACCACAAACTCTCTCTTGAAAACACTTCTTTACAAAAACCCTAGAGAATAATATATAAGATTGAAGTCAAGATTTTGTAAGTGAAATTTAAAAATAGAAGAGAGATTTTAAGAACCAAAAAAAAAAACTTAAAGAAGATTTTTGAAAATAAAAGCACAAAACTGAAACTATAAAACTTTTTCTCTTGAAACCCAAAACTTTGATTTTCAATAGAATTGTTGTTGTTGTTGTAATAATGAACTCAACCCTAATGACCCCTTTATATAGGCTTTAGGAAGAGCAAACTTAGAATAGTTTTACCAGATTTAAAAGGAATAAATTGACTCTTAAAATTCAACAAAATACGTTTTAAAAACATATTAAAAATCAGCCTCCAAACCATGATGGTCCTCCCACCAAACAACCTTGAAGGAGATGCATCCAATGTAGGGTTCATTAAGGTCAACCAAATCCACCATCAAGGCACCATTATTCTCATGTTAAGCGAGAGCCCACACCTATATCAAATACAATAGGGGTGGATTTTGGTACCCATATCTTATTGAATCCATGGGGAGATAGCACCTTTCCTAACCCAAACATTATTATTTGCAAAATTTACAGAATTTAGTCTATCATAGTAAAATCTTGCAAGATGGCCTTTGCGGCCACAATGTGTACATGTGTACACTCTAACATACATATGAGAATGGGTGTGATCATGGTGTACATGAGGTGTATGTCGTGAATGATATGCATGAATATAAGATGCATGTTTCTTGTGAAACATGGATTCTAATTTCTTGTGATCCATAGCACATTGGCTCAAGGTGGAGTCCAAACAATCTACACTCTTCTTTAATATACATATATCATTATCAATATTAGAAGAGGAAGTAGAGCATGCAATAGAAATATTAGATGATGAAGATGTAGTAGCATGACAAATATGAGAATCTAAATCATTTTTCAAAGATTCATTTTCATTTGAAACCAAATCCAATTCTTTTGAAATTAAATCAATTTTATTTTTCAAAGAATGGTTCTCTTTTAAAACAAAATCAAAATTTGAAGATAAAGCCTCATTTTCTTTAAAACATCATCACAATCATTTTTACTTTTTAAAATCTTATTTTCATTTAGGGCAAGGTCAAGTTGGGATTTCAATGAGTCTCTTTAATTTAAAATCTCATCCTTTTCTTGCAAAACCAAATGATATCTGAAAAACAAATTTTCATCTTCTTCTTTTAATTTTGAACTCTCCTTTTCAAAACTTTATACTTCAAAATCAATTTTTCACAGCCTATAGCTAGTTCTTTATTTAAAGTTTGTGCATTCATACACTCATTACAAGAAGAACTAGTACTATCATCTAGTTGAGTATCCGAATATACCTCAAGGAAAGTCATTCCCTTGGACCATGAAGCAATGTTGGTCGGACTCTTCTCCACTAGATTTCTCCTTCTCATTGATTGGCGTTTGTAACTCGGGAGATGTCAATATGTTCCACACTGTAAAGGCAGAATCACAATGAGAAACCATATTTAAATATTCTTTACTAAGAGATTTTCTAAGTGCCTTTAGGGCTTGTGCATTAGCCTTTTTATGCTTGTTATTGCCAAGATAAGATTCCTTGGTAGGGCAAGGTAAACATGCAAACCTAAGGTTTTAAATGAGCACACATCCAAACCTTCTATATATCAATTCTAGAGACATTAAACATGGGAGGGTAATCTATGAGTGTGTGTAAACAATAAGTGTGCAAAAGCAAATCTTTAGATTAGCTATCCAAGATCTCACTCCTAGGTGGTTAAACATAATATCATGAGCGTAGGTTCTGATACCAATTGAAATTACACCTAGAGGGGGGTGAATAGGTGTAAGGCTAATCAAATCAAAATTCAATGCAAAATAAAAATGAGATGATGCAAACGATCACTCAAAGTAAGATTAGAAGTCATATACCCCATGAAGGGTTCTGAACTTCTTCCTCGTGATTCCTCTAGATAAGAGTTTGAGGTGCTCAATGCAATCTTTTTGTAAGAGTATAGATCGACAATAAATGAATGAAAATAAAGTAGATAAGAGAGACAAGAAATCAATCGCAAACAAAGAGATTTGTTTCGAGGTTCGAGCCACAGCTCTACGTCCCCGCCTTCACCACCGTGAAGGATTTCCAATCCACTAGAACTTTCCACCAAAGAAATTATAACCACTATGGAGTACACAACTTCTCAACACACTCCTCTAGTTTAGAGGTAGCGTAGCTACAATACAATAAGCACTGGGTGATCAAAAGATCACAAACTCTCTCTTGAAAACACTTCTTTACAAAATCCCTAGAGAATAGTATATAAGATTGAAGCTCAAGGTTTTGTAAGTGAAATTTAAAAATAGAAGAGAGATTTTAAGAACCAAAAAAAAAACTTAAAGAAGATTTTTGAAAATAAAAGCACAAAACTGAAACTAGAAAACTTTTTCTCTAAAGACCCAAAACTTCGATTTTCAATGGAATTGTTGTTGCTGTTGTTGTAATGAACTCAACCTTAATGACCCCTTTATATAGGTTTTAAGAAGAGCAAACTTAGAATAGTTTTACCAGATTTAAAAAGAATAAATTGACTCTTAAAATTCAACAAAACACGTTTTAAAAACATGTTAAAAATCAGCCTCCAGAAAATTAGCCATTCTGCCAATTTGGCAGACTGTAAGTCAACTTTGAGCATAGTTTACAAGCCTAAAACGTAAGAATTCAAAATAAAGTATATCGAACTTATTTGTAAAGCTTTAAGTCTTCTGCTTAATGCAACTAGAGTCAACTCAAAATCATTTAGGATTAGAAAGTTATCAATAAAACACAGACAGGTGACAAATCAGAAACTGTAAACTATTTTCAGAACAAGAACAGATTTCAACCAAATATTTGACATATTTAACATTTGAATCCGAAAATGATTATTGAATAATAAATGTAGATCTGAAAGTTAGCTTTTAAATGCAATTTAAATCATATTATTTGAATATAATAATAAAAAGTTATGATAAGAAATATAAAAAAGTGTCGAGCAGATCAGCAGAGCTAAAACTGGTTAAGATCCAAAACCCAATATATGTATACTTGAAATGCAAAACCGGTTAAACCGAAAACCAAACGTATTGAACTTGTGTGTGTGTGTGTGTGAACTTGATCTTCAAAAATATATTCTACTCTTTAACAAATTAAACTAAATATAAACCGAAGTCTTCTTTTAGAACTCCTCCAAGTCGACTCGATCCAAACACAATCCAACGAGCTTGACTCTAGCTGAGTGCTAGATGCGATCTTAACGCGCGAGCTCTTGAATCTATATGTGTTACCTCCAAAACTCCTTTGTTAAAGCTAGATACCTAATAATATCTTGACAGATAACTGAAACTAAATAAGCAAAAGATCATTAGTACACTATAACTACATGAGTTAATCATCATCAAAAACTAGAGTGATTGGCCTTTGGGCCACCCTTGGCGTCCAAACGGCAAGGGGAGAGCCCCCCACCACATGTCGGTGCCCCATTGGCTCACGCCCTTCCTTCCTTTCTCTTCTTCCCAGCTTTGGACCTGTTTGGGTAATGGAAGAGAGAGGGAGAAAGGCAGAGGGGAGGGAAGAAGAAATGAAGAGGGGATTCTGTTGGCCCAAAAGCCCATCATTTTAGTTTTGATGATGATTAACTCACGTGGTTATAGTACTAATGATCTTGTGTTTATATAGTTTCAGATATTTGATCAAGATCTTAGCCGGTGTTTAGCTTCAACAAAAGATTCAAGTTAAGTTTTGAAGCTAGCACGTGTTGATTTGAGAGCTCGCGCATCAAGATCGCATCAAGTACTCAAGAGGAGTCTAACTCGTTGAATCATGTTTTGGACCAAGTCAAGAAGGAGAAGAAGATTTTCAAAAGAACATTTTCAAGAAGACTTGTGTCATATTTGTAAATGTTAAGATTTTATATTTTAATTGAAATGTAAACGATAGATTAGTTGTGGATTGCTCAAGCTCATACACACACACACAAAATTTATATGTGTTTTCATAAAACAGGTTTGATTTTAGAAAATTCCGTTTTGGCTTTTGAGCTTCAAAGTACACATCCTTATGTTTCATGATTAGATTTCATCAAAACAAGTTTATATGTATTTTAGATTTCATCCATACACATTGTTAGTTTAAATATTTAGAAAAACTTATTTGATATTTCTATATCATGTGTTTGAGTTTTGTATCTATCAAAACCTATTTTAGAGCTTATTATCAAAAACATAGATATTTCATCTTAAATATGTATTGGATCATATCCATGCACACTAAGCTTCAAAAGTGTTTAAAATATCTTGTTTTTGTATTTGAAGAAGTTTATGAAAAAATCAATTTTCAAATTGAAGATTGATTTTGAAATTTTTGTTTAAGGCTAAATTTCTACATCACAAAAATGGTTTAAAATGTTTGTAATATGTGTTGATTTTTGATCACACATATTTGTACTTTAAAGTATTTTAATGAACTTAATTTTATAGATTTTATGTGATTTTATGGGTTTTTTGAAGTTAAAAAGACCAAGTTTTTAATCTTGAAAATTCAGGCCTGACCTTCTGGCGGTCGACCGATCCAGAAGTCGGTCGATCGGGCAGTCGACTGATGTGCACAGAAACGTGCACAGCCCTTTGGCTTGAGGGGCCGTCGACCGGGGCGGTCGACTAATCCAGAGAGTTCACTCTCTGGATCTGGCCCTGGTCGACCGGGCGGTTGACTGGCAGGTCATGCCTAGGGAACGGTTGACCAGGCGGTCGGCCGACAGGCCCCAACGGTCAAAATTTGACCGTTGGCCGATCGACCGACAACAGAATCTTCTGCTGAGTTAGCTTCCAAGGCTAGTTTTTGATTCCCTATAAAATGGGATTCTCTTGGCCTGTTTTGTACAAGATTTTGAGAGGGTGTCAAAGCCAGTTTTTCCCATCTCTCTTAGAGTTTTTCTCCACTTGTTTTAGGACTAATACTTCCATATCAAAAGGAGAGTTTTCAAGAGTGTTTTTCAACAGAGAATTCTTAAGTTTTTCACCACTGCTCTATCTTATTTTTCTCACACAAACTTAAGCTGTCCATTATCATATCTATCCTATAGGATCTTTGTTGTGAGAGTGTTTTAGGTGATCAAAGTATAGAGATCACCAAGTGTTCATCTTTGTATTTGAGGAGGCAAACTTGCAGGTTCTTGTTGTGATGAGTTCTTGTGGGAGCTCGGTGCAGAGGTGCGGCCTCGGCAAGCTAGTATGCTTACATGTGTTGTTCTTGCGGGAACAAGAGAGGGACTAGTGAGTCCAAGAATTCTAGTGTGAACTCGTTGTAGGTGTTGCAGCACCGAGTGAATTTGCGGGATCGTTATAGTGGAAATCCTTCATGGTGTTGAAGGCGAAGACGTAGAGCAATGTGCTCGAACCTCGAAACAATTCTCTCGTATTTGCGATTGCTCATCTCTCTCTCACTTGTGTTTATATATCTTGCATGCTTACATTGTTTATCTCTTTATATGCTTGATATATCTTGTGCTTAATTGATATATGCTTGGGATTGTTTGCTCACACTTGTATTCAACTAAAAGAGCCATAGTGGCACCTCAACTCTTAATCTAGAGGAATCTTGAGAAGATAGTCCAGAGCCCTTCACCGAGAATTCGGCTACACTCTTGTGTTATATTTTGTGTGTTTAGCTTAATAGCTTTAGTTTGTTTAAATAGTTTTTAATTTCGCATCATTTGCATTAGATTATCTAGTACACCTATTCATCCCCCTCTAGGTGTACTTTCAGATTCTTCCCTCTTCAGTCAAGGCTATCTGGAGAACGGAATAGAGAAAGAAGAAGAAGGAAAAAACAAACAAAACCCCTCTCCTCCTCCTCCTCTCTCACCTAGCACCTTGATCCCCGTGCCTCCTCTTTTCTTCTGACCAAAATTGAGGGGAAGAGAGCTCTTCCCCTCTTCTGCCACATCGACGCCAGCATGGCGGAAGAGAGGTTGTTCCCCTCGGCGTCTAAACGGCAAGGGGAGAGCCCCCGTCATGTTCTGATGCCCCTCTCATTCTCTCTCTTCTTCCCAGCTTTGATGAAACAAATAGGCCCTCCGGAGAAACAAACATGCCCTGAATAGAAGATTCTTTTCTAATTCGATGGATTTAACTGCCGGGGTGTTTAGAATTTTCTGACGCGGATTTCTTTCCTTTGATTTTTTTGCTCTCAGGTCTTATGTTGGTTACCGCTCTGGCAAAATTATTTGATAAGTACAACTTGCAAAGAACACAGGGAGCACGTACAAATAAACAATAAAGAAATATATATACTAGTGTAGCTCCATCGGTCAGTGAGAAACCGATCAACATCGGTGATGATGGTGAGAGATAGAGGGGGAAGGGAGGGGGAGAGGAGGGGGAGATAGGTGAGAGGGAAAGGAGAGTTAGGGAGAGAGAGAGAGGGAAAGAGGGGAGGCAGAGTGGGGAGAGGGGAAGAGGCGGAGAGCCAAAGAGAGAGGGAAGAGGAGGAAGAGGTGGAGAGTGAAAGGGAGAGGGGGACAAACGGAGGGACAAAATGTGTGAAGGAGTCACGGGAGAAAACCTCGCTTCGGTCAGTTTTGAATATACGGATATACCGTCGCTGTCAGTAGAAAACTGACCGATCGGTCTAGAGGAGGAGGATGGGGGGAGAAAGAAGGTGGTGGATGATCAGCACAATTTGTCATATTTTTCATCTCTATATTCATCTATTATTTGTCTATAAATAATGCTACTCGAGTATTTTTAGTGGTGTTTTGCAGAGTAAGCTATCAGAAGAAGACTTAACCACAAAAGGGTGCTTCGGAGACTGTAAAATGTGTAACAAGAGATTGAAGGCGTGATGAGATGCTTGGTACTGCGGTATTGTTTTACCATGCTGAAAACAGACGTCAAATAAATTTACAGTCAATTCGGAGAAGTTTGAAGCAAGTTGGGGCGAAAAAGTAATTCTGTAAAGTCCAAGGGCCTGAGTGTAATTTGACATTAATAGCTTTTCTGTGTAATTAAATAATTTGTATGGACTTTTGTGTAAAATAGCTAAACCCTAAGTCTATAAATAGTCATGTAAAGCTAGTGTTTAGGGACGCCTATTTTTTTACATGTAACTCAGATTTTTCAGATCTTAATATTGACGGCTGTACTTCTTCTTTTTTTGAAAATTTCCCTCTTTTTTTGCTTCGTTCCACACAATTAAAGCACTGCAGTTTTTCTCTCGGCCTTCAAATCAAGGCGTGTCAGTGGCTTTGTTCTTGGCGCTCCAATCAAAGGAGCGTTGGTGCCTTTGCAGGAGCGCCTTCTCTCAGGCGCTTTTCAAATAAGCGCCTCTTAGGCGCTTTCAAAAATGCGCCTCTGCTATTAAAAAGGCACCATCACAGAGGCGCCTTAAAAGAAGTGCCTTCTCTCAGGCGCTTTTCAAAAAGGCACCATCACAGAAGGGCCTTAAAAAAAGCGCCTTCACAGAGGCGGCATCAAAAAGGGCGCCTTTATTGAGCGCTATTTTGTGCATCTAGAGCGCTTCGTGCTCGTCTCAAGATGCTATCAACGAGGCACTGTACTTTCGTGTCCCTGTTTGCATCAGTCTTGTTCCACGTAAAGAATTCAGGTTAGTATTTTAATTATTTAATTCAGTTTTAGATATATTTGTTTAGGTAATTATTTAGATCATTGATTTAATTAATAATTTAGTTTTTAATTAATTAATAATTCATTTGTTAAGCTACATGATGATTCTATTGAATATGTGTAATTAAACAAATTTCATGTGCCTAGAGTGATGAACCTAGGCTACTAGATTGTGGTGGACTGTTAGATCTCTCAAATAACATATGAAAACACATTAATTGATTTTTAATTAATGGAATTAATTGCTAGTTATTTAGAGTTTTGACAAGATATGTTTAAATAGTCTATATTTCATGCTTAGAGTTCTCCCTATTTGTTGTTTTAATTTTATTTTAGTAATTTGATGGACTATGTGATTAATTTTAATATCTTGCGCTTAAGATTAAAGTTCTAGGATTTTATGCCAATTGAGACAAGAAATTATTATTATGTAATCATTTAGTTGAGAGACAAATACCACCACATGAACAGTAGTCTAGGGGCTTCTACCTTGGGTGCATGATCTTTCTCTTTTACAAACTAGTTCAACCGACTTCTCAATCTTTTCAACCAATTTCGCCTAATTTGTGTTAGGATCATTAAGAAATACATTCTCTGTGGACCGACTCTCAAGTGCTACAATGATCTACCGTGCACGTGCGGTAATTTAAAACGAGGAGACAGAATCTCCACATCAAGTTTTGGTGTCGTTGCCGGGGAAACGGTGTTTTCTTTAGTCTTAACACTTTTACCGAAAAATCATAAAAACAAAATAAATAAAAATAAATTAAAAAATTAGTGTAATCCACACATCACACTTCTCAATTAAATACCTACGCTTATATATGTCAGCTTGGGTACGCGATTCAAGAGGATGTCTAGTCAGCATAGAATCGAACAGGACTAAGATGACTGACGATGTTCCACCTATGGTCCTCATGGACTGATATGCCCGCCTCGATCATCACACCCCTCATGCATTAGATTGTCGGAAGCCACCAAGAACAACTACGAGCTGAAGCCACAATACATAACGATGCTTCCCAAATTCTCCGGGCTGGAATTTGAAGATGCCTATATGTTCATCAACGAGTTCGAGGAGGTTTACGCAATGATGAAGATTAAGCAGCTGAGTGATGATGGAGTCAAGTTAAGATTCATTCCTTTCTCACTCAGGGACAATGCTAAAAAGTGGCTATACAGTCTCACAACAAACTCAATTACTACATGGGCAGTTTTTTTGCAATCTTTCTGAAAAAGTTTTCCCAATGCACAAGACTGCAAGAATCCGGTCTGAAATTAATCAATTCAGACAACAGGACAAAGAACCATTTTGGAGATACCTAAAAAGTTTTAAGGACCTTCTAGCTCATTGTCCTCACCATGATATAGAAAAGTGGCATCTTTGTCAGATAATTTATGAGGATGTCGATTACAGTTCGAAGACCCTTCTGAAATCCATGAGTCACGGTGACTTCATGAGGATGACAAATGATGTTGCATGAAAATTCCCTAAAGAAATGGCAGAAAAAACATGCAGTAGGAAGGGTTCAATGAGAACCACCAACCACGAACTCAACTACCACATCAAAGAGTGGCGTACATTCGATGAAAACTCTATTGCAGCTGAATCAAAGATGGCAGCACTGATGAGAAGGATTGAAATGTTGGAAAGCAAGGGGACTCCTCAGCCGTTCGATCAAGTAAATCAGACCTCTGTACCAAGTTACTTTAACTGTCAATCTCCAACTCATGTCATGGAAGATTGCCTGTTCCTTCCAAACCCACTGATGAACAGTAAAGAACAACAGTTAAACGCCACCTATCAGCAACAAAGATATGATCCATATGCTCCAACATACAATCCATGGTGGAAGAATCACCCTAACTTTTCATGGAATCAAGGAGGAGGATATCAAGGAGGGGCAACAAGTGTAACCCAACCAAGTGGTTCACAGTATGCTTGGCCACACATTCACTTATCAACAAAACAACTGGCCTTTGTGACACC